>CM051258.1:11030458-11146115 GCA_027921565.1 Artemia sinica
CCACCCTAAAATGTATGCATGCTTCCCAATAACAAATACAATGCGTAAACAATGGGCAATTTTTGAAACTTTAAGACCTTTCCCCTCGGGCTGTGGGGGGAGGGGGTATGTTATATTAAAAGGCGTGGCTATTGGGCCTATCAACTATGATGAACAAAATGGCTATCTTGAAAATTTAGTCCAACGATTTTAGGGGAAAAGGGCGTGGGGAATGAGCCCAGCTGCTCTCCAATTTTTTGATCACTTAAAATGGGCACTAGAGCTTTTAATATCCGTTTGAATGAGCCCTCTCACAATAATTCTAGGCATACTGGATACGATTCCCCAGGAAAAAAATCGATACGATTACCCCAGGAAAAAAAAAATAAAAAAAAAACACGCATCGGTGATCTTTCTTCTGGCAAAAAATAAAGTTGCCCTCCAATTTTTTCATCACTTAAAAAGGGGACTACCAACTTTTAATTTCCGTTCGAATGAGCCCTCTCACAATATTCTAGGATCACTGGGTCGATAAAATTACCCCTTGAAGGAAGAAAAAAAACAAAAAAAAACACGCATCCGTGATATTTCTTCTGGCAAAAAATACAAATTTCAGTATTTTTTTATATATAGAAGATTGAAACCTCTACAACAGTTCTCTGATACGCTGAATTTGATGGTGTGATTTTCATTAGAATTCAAAGACTTCTAGGAGATCTTCCCCCTTTTTTCGAAAATAAGGCAAATTTTCCCACCTCGTAGCCTTTGATGGGTGAGACTAAACTAAATGAAATTTAAATGTTTGAAATCAGCATAAAAACTCCATTCTTTTGATATATCTAGCGGTATCAAAATTCCGTTTTTAGAGTTTTGGTTACTATTGAGCCGGGTCGCTCCTTACTTACAGTTCGTTACCACGAACTGTTTGAATGCTGAAACGCACGAATGCACGAAATGTGCCATCATTGCTCGGCACCAATATCCTACCTATCAAAAATATTTGGCCGTGGGTCCGAGCCTCGCTTATGGATGATGCTCCTGGCTATTATAGAAAGTATTTTGAAGAAACGAGACGAAAATGTGAAGGCTTTGAAAAAAGAATTTCTTCGGTAAGATTCCGGCAATATATCCTTCAGGATATATTATCGTTCTCCTTGATCGTTGACCTTGAAAAGCTTCAAAAAAACAGACTTTTCAACAAAGCACAACTCTAGCATAAAAAATCAAGTAAATAAAATAGTAAGAGTAAACTAAATTAACAACTTACCCGAGCTCTACTAATTTTTAATTTTTATCCTAAGATCCATAACAGGAATTGCCCTCTTCTTCATATATGTTTGACGAAGCTGAAAAGAAATTCATGAGGATTAATTATTTCAAGATTGTAAGCTTTTTAGTGAGTAAAGTGAAAAAATTAAAAGCCTAATCTAAATACTGAAAAAAAAAATTACGAGATTTACAAAAAAGAGCATTCTAGACACTGCTGGAGGACAGCACTTCAAATGGGAGCTTAAACAATTAATTTCTAGACTTAAAATAAATCTATTGAACCGCCAAAGACCAAAGTTATCACTTTTGATTCCGCCACATTTATTGGCCGCTTCTTTAGAAAAAATCCTTGAAAACGACACCAGATAGTAATCAACACTCAAAAATACTTTTTAAACAAATCTTAAAACAGCCACAGGAAAATATTGAAAGCTTAAAAAATCCAAGCGGAGACACAGCAGAGAAAGAGTGAACTCCCCTGGAAGATAAGTCTGAAGACCAGAATTAGGATATTGGAAAGAACAATGGTTAGGTATGTTTCTGAAACTGGGCATTCCAAATACAGAAAATGATTTATGAGGTGCTTTTTAGAAGAATTGTCTTACCCGTCTGACTGAGCTTATTTCAAAATGTTGGTTCTGTCCAACTTTTAGGGCTATAATGAAAGATTGAGATGGGTGGGATACCTTCTGCGGATGAAAGACTTCCGAGTATCATCCTTTTTGTCCAGCCATCTAGGTTTAAACTGAAAGCAGGTCTTCGCAGAATTGGGCGGAAGGAGGTTGTAAGGATTAATTTACGGGAAATCGGAACTTCTTGAGTGGGAAAAGCTAGGCTTTAAATAGAGTTTGATGGAGAAGGAACATGCGTAGCTGGCCTCAGACAGCTTGGTGTCGATAACAGTGCTAGTTTTAAACTTATATCGTGAAAATCGATAAGTTTTTCTTAACTGGCTCGAGATTGAAGTTTAAAATTTTACCAAGGTCTAAATAACAGTACCATTAATGACCATTTGTTTTTTCCAGGTAATTTGCAGTGGGACAAAAATCATCGGTCCAGTGTTAGAATAACTGTTTGCGGCTTTAATTACCTTGTCTTTTCTTTTTTTTTGTTCGGCCGATTCTAAGCTGGGCCAGGGTCGGTAAGCTGACTTTTACAGTGGATAAAATTGTGTATTAATTTAATGAAATTATATTTAATATTAATTTTAGAATATTATCTTAAGGTATTTTAGCGAAAGAATTGTTTAGATTACTGAATACATCGTATTATTTTTATTTTAACTTTACATTATATTGAAAATTTAGGTTCATGAAATTTACAGATCCAAATATTTTCATAGTATTAATTGGATAGATATATACATAAATCAACTATCGATTATGAATAAACTATTACTTCTACTGCAACTACCTAAAACCCACTGTACTACCAGACGGCCACCGGCCAACCCAGATGCGCACACTCTTTTTCTATCCCAATCTATTCAAAAACTTCCGTCTTTGCCCCCTTTTTACCTTTTCCCTTTTTGTAAAGAAAGACAGAGAGAGAGAGAAATAAGTTTTGCTTATGGTTTGTTGTCACGTAATAATTTTGGTATTAATTTATTAATAATTTTAGTATTAATGGATATTAATATTTTGTATAATTTCAGTATAATTATACAACATGGGTATAATTTTGGTATTAATGGATATGGGTATAAATATGGGTATTAATTTTGAATCCGAATAGGAAAAGAACTGCTGTCTTTACTGATACCCGATTAGTTTGGGCAACTTATAACAGTGGAAGTTCAGCACCATAGACGATGGATGCCTAAGAGCGAGCAAGTTCAAGACTTATAGGTGCAAATTTGATCAAAGAAATGATAGTAAAAATAATAATAGAAACTACACGACGGAAATAAAAATCAAAAATGGTACAATAGAACAATAATTATAATAAAAGAATAATAAAACAGATTCTGAAAATTGGTCCACTTGCATTATCTAGGCCAGAAAAGCCGAGTTACATAAATTCCGACAATAGGACAATTCGTTTCTCCCTTCCAGCGCCCTTGACATACCTTCGCAGGTCATTTTCAAAGTAAAATTGCGACACAAAACACCATATAATCTGTTAAAATTAAGTTTGACTACATAAACATTATTGCTATTATCGAAGTTTTCGATTCAAATTGCTTTTACATTACATTAATTTAAGTTGACAGAGCAAGTCAACTGAAATTGGCAAGCTGAATATCTTAGCAAAATATTCAGCCAAAAAAATTACTATTTAGGACTGCATTTTTAGTAAAGTAAGTTTGTTCTTCTTTTGAATAGTTCGGGAGCACAAATTCACGAATTAATTAAGCTAAAAGATACCCCATCCCCTCCTCCACGTAAAAACCTATTAATGTAATTTTTCTAGATTCAGTTGAATTAAGATACACAATTTTTTTGCCAAGTCAATTCTTTAATTGCTGTCCTTAAACTATAGAACGGAAACACAAGCTTATTATTCTAAAAATTCGGTCCGATATAGCATTATTTTTAGTTGGATATCATGCTGAGGTCACTATCAAAGTTAAATTGACCCGTTCTGTTAACGTTCAAGGCAGCTAATTAATTTAACAATCATTGCATACACATTTAATACAAATAGGAGATCAAATCTAATGCAAAACCAACTCCGGTTTGAGCGTAATTGAAACTTAAGCAAAAAAAAAAAATTATTGCTGGCTCACAACTAGGTCAAACGTTTCCATCCGCATTTTTAAAAGAAAGACTTTTTAAATGTTTTCGTTTTCTCTGTGAAACTCATTCCCCTGCGTCAAAATTTCAATAAGTTTTTAAGAAGAATTTCGCAGTATGAATTTTAGGGCTATTGGGCGACACTGAAATGGGGCTTAGGTTTAAGGTCTAAAGCTTACGACTGGAGTCCCCCCACTAATTTTCCTAATTTTTTTTCCATTTTCTTCGTTAGACTTTAACCTAAAAAATAGATCCCTTTTGATCATTCTCCAACAAAAGTAAACAAATCAATTTGCACTGTAAAGTTTTGCTTAATTCGGGAGCCATTATAATGCCTTATTGACTACCAATATAAAAGACGGGGCAGTTTTTTCAAAACAGAATATATTGCATTTTTAACTTAGCATCTGCTAGGTGAAACTGTTTCACGGTTAGAGTAATGTTAATACTTCATCGAAGTCACAAGAAAAAAGGCGTCGACCAGTCAAGGTATCTGAGACAGGCCCACTTGTCAGTCCAGAAATACTTGGGAAGCTAAATTCAGGTATCAGATTTTATATACATTCAAATATTTGTTAAAATCAATAAAATCTAAGCAAATGAGGCAAACAATCGGACAAAACATTTGATAATAAGTATTGTTACATGGCATTATGTACTTCTTAGCATTATATAATAATCCATCTTAACTGGATGAAAGTCAAATATATTTCACTAATTTTACGTTTGAATCTAATCATTTACTTTAAACCTATATCCAAGAAACCTTTTTTATAGTATTTATTTTTCGCGTTGTGCTTCTTTTCTGTTCAGTTATGATATTATGATTTTACGGAAGACAAGCATGGTCAACTTTGACTTATTAGTTTTCATCATTTATACATCATTTTCATCATCATTTATAATAGGAGATACATCCTTGAATGTAATTTTGTTTTGATTGATTGGTGTTCATTTGTTATGTCCAGAAGTTTTTTCCAGTCACTAGGCCAGGACTTTGTTTTAGGTTTTTCCTATTTTAAATTTTTAGAGATGAAAAGCATCGTTATCAAATTTAACTAATTTGCTCTGTTTTTATTTATATAAGTAAGTATTTATATAATTGAATTATTCTACATCGAAATTTGAGCTATTTTAGGAATGTATTTGAGTTAGTTTATCCTTTCGTCCACGAATTTTCACTTGTCTCTAGGCAAAGCTTCTTTTTATGACCACTACAAAGCCCGGTGTAGAGGGCAGCTTGCATGTCAAATTTACCTTTCCCGCCTTGAATAACTGTTTTCGTCGAGCTTTTCTCATTTCTGTATAATCGATCATAGCTCCAGACTTTATTTTGTCCGCCACAATTTGATCTGAAAGACCGAAAAAGGACCATTATCAACACAGCTTGAAGGCATAAAAGTAGGATTTATTCAGGAAGATTTTAAGCAATAAAACACTTCAAAATAATCCTTTATTAAAATAAAGAAATTACTTCAGACGTAGAAGGACTGAAAATGTAATAGTTAGATTCAGGGCTGTATCCAGTGTGTTTTTTTTTTTTTGGGGGGGGGGGGGGAGGGAGGGGTACAGAAAACTTAAAAATTCATTTTTGTTACATTTTTATGAGTTATATCTGTTACATTTTTATGAGTTATATAGTTATATCTGACAAAATTTCAAGGGGGGGGGATCAAATCCCCTAGCCCTTCTGGATACTCCCTTGGTTAGACTGTTCAAGCTTGTAAATTTCACACTGACTCTATTTTTATTTTAAAAGCACCCTTTTGGTTTTGAATTATTTCCAAATTAAACTTCAAAAGTTCATCAGAAGCTTGCCATAATCTCTTGAAACAAACCACAACTTTCTTGTTTTAGTTTTTTCCCTTGTTTTTTTTTGTTTTTTTTTTTTTTTTTTTTTTAAGGGAAAAAATAAAATTCTTTTTTCTCAATTTTTTCTTTAGTAGGCATTAAATGTGGCACAATTCTAGCCTTCTAACTTCTATGTGGGAATTCGTTCTCTGTCTAAATCCCCCAAACCAAGACAACTAATTATCGCTTAAAAAAACAACATAAATAGCATCGTTTCTTGAATCCTAGGGGTGGAATCGTAGAGCAAAAGCCAAAAATTAGATTATTTTAATAATTTCAAAATGTATCTAATTATTCAAAATATCAGATTGAAGTGCGCTTTTGGAAGTTTCTTTCCCACTCCATTATAGTTTCATCTGACTGCAACTTTTTTGGCAAAAAAAAAATATGCTGTAATTTAAAATTTATTTAGCTGGCCCACAAGAACAAATTAATAGATAACTATTATTATGTTTTATGTATATTTGAATTTAAATATGTGGTTTATAGACCCTTTAATACCGATTCATACTTATCCACAAGAAAACCATATTTTTGGAGTAACGAAATCTGAACAACAAATCGGGTCGTTATATATTTATGAACATATATGAGACTTAAATATATTAAAAACTGAGTTTTACAATGATGCTTGCCAAAAGGTAGGGACACAATTCTAAGATCCTGCCATCTACAAAAGACAAAAAATTTAAAAAGTACTTGCAAGGTTACATACATTCCCGTAACAGTTTTCATTTGCCCTGAGAAAATAATACGTTTCTTCCAGAAGCTTTTTTTTGGCGAGAAGAGAACATACCATTAGAAATGAAAAGGAGTTATCCTGTATTGTTTTGTAAATGTATTCCATTATTTATGATAAGCTAATAAGTTAATGTTGTAGTTTATTTAGCTGGCCCACAAGAACGAATCAATAGATAACATTTATGCAGCTTTGTGTAAATTTGAATTTAATTTTGTGGTTCACAGATCCTTTAATACCTTTTATATTTGAATTTAGATTCATATTTGTCCATGAGAAATCCATATTTTTGGAGAAATGGAATCAGAACAACAAATAGGGTCGTTATATATTTATGAATATGTATGAGACTTAAACCTTTTAAAATTAAGTTTTATAATGATGCTTACCCAAAGTTAAGGAAACATTTCACAGATCCTGCCATCTACAAAACACAAAAACATTTAAAAGATATTTGCTAGGTTATGTATATTCCTATAACAATTTTCATTTGCCTTTGAGAAAATAATACATTCCATTTTCAATCAAAAATCATACCTAGAGGATTTTCTTTGACTAGAAGAAAACATAACACTTGAAACGAACAGGAATTATCCTCTATTGTTTTGTAGATGTTTTTCTATTTAATAAGCTAACCATATTATATCTATTGAAAACCCCCAAAGTGAAGAATTGAGAGAATAAGAAATTAAGAAGGCGAGGGAAATGATGCTAGTGATCCCAACAGCGGGTACTTGCATATGGTCGCTACAGTTTTCATACCAAAGTCTTTCCTCTTTTCTACAGAGACACTATCTGCAAATACGAATAGCAAGTGCTAAAAGAGGCTCGTGATAGTGGAAGCAAAGAACAGAGCATAACAATCTCCTTACCCCCTCCTGTAATTACTGATGGCTTGTATACAATTGTGCAAGGTGTTCTTGAGTTTTCAATTTCAAACACTACACTTTTAAAAATTTATAGGCACTGAATAACAAACCAAGAGAGTATACAAACATATAGCTAGATGTGTAATTGAACTAAATGGTACAGTTCAGAATATTCAATAACCGGCTCAACTTTATCCAGGACTAGTCCATATTTTGGTGGTGGAGTTGTAAAGCAACAAACACAAGGACTTATTCGAGGATTAAGTCAAATTATAAACAAATTTTACTTCAGGGATTTCTATGCATAATCTTTCTTACTACAAAAAAAACTGTTGTCACAAAAAAACAAAAATTCCACTGAAGATATTACACATGACCTTTGAGGTTTGGCCCTTATGTGATATGTCTCTCTCGTCAGGCCAGGAACTTAATGACAAAAGTTGGACCCTAAGGCAAGACATTTATTTTTACAATAGACTTCCGTCACGAGCTTAATGGGCTGTATTTTGAGCCAGAACATCGGATTTTGAATCAAAGTAAGAAAGAATGCTAGAAAATCAGTAAGAAAAACAGTAAGAAGATACATGAAAAAAGAAGCTAAAACACTAGTGTGCCAAAAACGTGGTTCAAAAGTGGTACTAGAATATGTGAAAAAGTGATGCTACCTTCACAATTATGAAACTGACTGCGGATAAATAGTCAGTTATTTTACGGGTTTGCAAACTTTAAGAATGCTCTACAATATGAACGATCAATCATGGGGGAGAATATTTAGCAAATTTTGATGTCACTTGAAACCGAAACTTATTTTTAGGAATCAGTTTGGGAGAAGATATTTATGGAAAGGAGTTTCCCAAGAGGAAACTCCCCGGTGAAAAACAGCTAGCAAAAGAAAATATAACAAGAAAATAGCCGGAATTCCCTTTTCCAATGAAAATCCCCACACCACGGAAGAAGGAAATGCCATGAAAACACCCCAAAAAACAGCTGCCAATCTTAAGCCAAAAATTTTTAACACCCCGACAGTGGGGGATGTCCGGGCGGCAGCAGTGATTAGAGATAACTAGCGACTTTTCTCAGATGTCCTAAGCACCTATGGAGGCTCAGGAGGATGTAAGTTCTAAGGCATATATAAAACGGTCTACGGTCAGCAGCGAAAGGCTCATGAGAATACCAGACAAAATAAATCAAATCAAACTATTATCTGAATCAAAAAAACTAGATTCCAACGTATGTCCCACTTTTTGAAACGAGACCGACTAATTATGTTTTCGCTGATTGACATAAACTTCAAGGCAGAGCCGTATCCAGGGAGGAGAGCAAGGGGTTTGAATCCCCTCTGGAGATTTTTGTCCGACCCCAATCAAAAGCACAAAAAAAAACAGTTCTAAATCATGTCAATGCAAGAACTATCCATCACATTTGTTGAAATCCTAAATATACGAAGATTTTACTTTTATCCTTTAATGTGTCAGTTTGTCTGTTAGCGTTCTTAAATGACAGACCGTCAATTCCATTGTTGTGTGTTTTTATATTGTACCTGACGAAGAGCAACAATGTTTTTATAATGTTATATGTTGAGGTACCTGACAACAAAACATGATATACCAACAATGTTTATGATGCACTGACAATGTTAATTTTTTATTTTGTTTTTTTTTTTACCTGACAGAGAACAACAATTCGGCAGTTTGACGTTGTAAAAGTTCGTTTGCTAATAACTATCAAACATTCATAATCAAAATTTTGATGTGTTTTTTAAAGTCCTTTTCTTTCATTTCGAGAATCTTGACTGGAAAGACCAAACATTACGAAAAAGCTTACTAGGGAAATATATAAAGTAACCCTCTATATCACCTGCAGCTGCAATCTATTTTCAAATCGTAGCGGAATAACTAAGTGACGAAGAAATTGCAAGACAATTTATATATGTGTAAAGTTTAACATTTTTAAATTTTGGCGCATAAATTGTTACTTACTCTAAACAAAGTTATGAGTAAAATCTTTAAATCATGTCACTTAGAAGAAAATGATAAATATCTCACAGATGTTTGCTCTGACAACAGTAAATCAAATAATTACTTAAAATATGAACATATTTTTCAATAAAAATTTGTTTAGATTAGTCTACAAATGACACAACTTATGTTTTTCTTCAGTAGCGTCTACCCCAAGAAGCCTTTGTACAGCAATACACAGAAGATCCATTGGGCTAGGCAATTAAATTGTGACTTCAAAAGAAAAAAAAACATTATTTTTTAATCTTCTGCCTTTAAGCTCAAAACTGATATTAAAAGAACTCAGAATATAAAAAGGAGTGAGCCACAGCGTCGGCTGAGCGTCTCAAAAATAAAGGGTCTTTTAGAAACAACTATGGTTTGACTATAGAATTTGATGGCAGATTATGCAATTTTACGTCATCTGTATCGGCAAGGTTTTTAATCACAGTTTAGCACCACAGGCATCTCCCAAAGCAGCCACACAGCTCAAATAATATTTCCTTTAAGATAATTTCAAGTGTTTTCAAGCCAGGCATTCTAGAAGTTTTTTAGGGACCGTCCTTTCCTGAAATTTAGGGGAAAAAAATTCAGCTCCGTTTTATCAAAACACAAAAAATTACTTCTAGTTATGTAGATTTCATTAAAGCTGATCATCTCTATCTCTAGTACCAAAAACGGAGAAATGTAATGGGTTTTCTAAGATTTTTTGCTGTGGGTACCGGCTATTAGTTTTCTGTTGTTTACTCGGATTTCCAATCCAAGCTCTACAAGTTATGGCAGCAATTTTTTTTAATTATTTCACACAATTAATATATTATTTAATTTTTTGTCCAGCAAAGACCATAAACAGCCCACAAAACTGTTTGCGAGTGGAGAAAGAAGCAACAATGGCGGATAGCAATGATCTTCTCCCTCCGAAATCCTAATCTTTCAAATTTCTGGAAAGTTGATTTTTAAATCAACAAATAAAATTTGATTTATTTACCCCAGAATAACACTCACATAATAAACCCTTTGTACATGACTGACAGACGAAATGCAATAATAGCAACAGAGAATATGGTAACATGATAGTGTAAGACCTCTTTTGCTTTGTTACGTAATTTCTGGCACTGCGAAATTATTGTAATATAAATAATTTTAATGTAAATAATAATTGTAATAAAAATAATTGCAATACAAATAATTTGTAAAATAAACTTTACAACTCCAAAACAAACCGTCAAAACTTATGAAAACTTGGATTTCAAAAGAATCTACAATTGTCATCACCATTAACTGATATAGTAAGCTTTTAAATCGATAAAATAAAAGTTCAAAATAGGGATAAAATCATTTTTAATAGACAGTGTATAGAAAAAGACAGTGCTTCTATACACTGTCTATTTAAAAGGATTTTATCCCTATTTTGAACTTTTATTTTATCGTCATGGAAAGGCAGTGTGGTCTCCGAAATTATCTGCTTTTAAATCGTGTTCTCTGTTAGCCATCTAGCATGGATGTAAAGTAATTCAAACAAGTCTGATATCTTACAGCCAGTCAACCAACCAAAAGGACCTCACGTTAGCCATTCTTTGTAGCCATCTAGCATGGATGTAAAGTAATTCAAACAAGTCAGATATCTTACAGCCATTGTAATCAACCAACAACAAGGGCCTATTATCCAAAGCTCACTATAGTCGAAAAAGTAACTGTAGGTTAATTCCGTACCGTTATGCATAAACGTGTTTTACCCCACTTTTTCGCGAAATGCAGACCGATACAATACCAGAAAGCTTGCAAATTTGAATGGCTAAACCAAAAAAAAAGAGAAAAAGAAAATAAAGAATATATTGAAAAAAGTGAAAAATTATTAGTCCGGCACTAATAAGTAAATTTCTTCTTGTGTAGTAAAGAGTCAAAGCTTGCAATCTATTTTCGACAACAAACACCGGAAACCGGAAACATCATAGTATATCACCACTTTTAAGATTTCCCAAGAACCTGTTTCATATTTGAGCCGTTCCAATGTTCAATGTTCCTCACCTGTTAGATCTAGTCAAAATCTATTTTACATGATCAGAACTTATTACTGAAGCAAGTTCCTCTTTAGTCAACCTTATTTAGTTTCATTCCTAAAAATATATGGTTAATCAGGAAGCATGGGATGACTGTATTTTCAGGACTTGCTGTAGGCACGTTCATATTTTTTTTTCTTTTTAGCTACCAAACACCACATGCGGCTATTGTCTTTTACCACCTAAATAAGAAGCAAAGAAACTTTTTCATTCACAAATAAATAAATTATGACAAACATTATGATCAAACAACAAATGTAGTTGGTTAAAAACAAATGTAATTGTCTTGGAATTGTGGTGAATTTTTACTTATACTGATTCTACTTTTACAGAGAAGTTCAGATCACTTTTGAAGATCCTGATGAAAAAAGTAAAACTAAGAACGGATGTACGAAATGTTTTAAATTTTGTAAACTTATATAAATAAATACAATGGCTTAATAAATCATGACAAAATACTGTAGCTGGACAGAAAGTTCAACATCTCTGGACTTATTTTAAGTTGTTAATTAAATTAAAGGATTTTTATATGTTAAAGGCTATAAAACAGTAGAAGTTGTTAGATTTTGTTAGATTGTTAAATAAGATTGTTAGATTGTTTAGATTTAGGTTGTGATATTTTAGCAAAACATGCTAAAAAACTTTATAAAATTCATAAAAAATTTATTTGCATCCAGTTTTGTTACGTTTTTACGAGTTGGACAAAAGTTTCGGGGGGAGGGGGGGGGGGGGGGTTCAAACCAAGTAAAAACCCCCTGGAATTGGAAACTACGGATAATTTGAAAATTGGGGTCCACAGAGCGTCTTTTGATTTCATCGGTATTTGTGCCGTTTCCTGAGCACACCCTAGGAAAACTCTAGAAACTTTGGCCTAACGAACGATCCGAAAAGGAGACTACAGAAAAGGAGACTCTGGACCATTGGCGGTTTGAAGAACTCGCGTTACCTGTCACTCTTTCGAGCACTGTAGTTTAAGATGCAGCTCCATGGCTTGGCTTCTATAGGCCTACTTGCGAGACAACCACAAGGGACTTTGGGAAATTTTTGCGTTAATACTTTTCATGGGAATTCTGAAGGCACCCATGACGAATGAAACTGACAACAGCTGGAGCCGAGTTTTCCTAATGACAGGGGGCTCATCAAGCATCAATTTATTTTTTGCCTCGTTTCTAATAAAAAAAAAAAACTGTAAAGAGCCAGTAAAATGTCTCATACTCTATGATTCAATGGAAGCTGTCCTCTGTGTTTAATATGAATGTATAGGTTGAACAGGATTTTTTGCCCCTATACCATAAGATTTTACTAATATATAGACTATTACTGCTCAATCCTGTGCTAACTCTACAGGAGTACATATTTATGAACTAGAAATGTATCATCTATTGCAAGACGATGATATCTGGTTCAACCAACTATCGGATCTATTCCACAATCCCACATTTTAAGATCTAATCAAAAAAACCGCACATATGAATAATTAATATTGCTATTGCAAAACCAAAATGAGGCATCAATGACAAAAGAAACAAAAAGATGAAAAAAATCTTCATGTTGGTTTTGACTCCTTAAATATTACGATTTGAGTCTGAGGCAATAATTAAAGTGGTATTCTTTCAGAGAGGAGATTATGAAGTTATGAAGATATAACGAAAACAGGAAAATACGCGAGGAATTAGACTTTTTTAGACTTGATACCTACCAAAGTCAAATATTTCATAGATTTTGTTTATAGCATATCCTTCCGCATGTTTTGTGAGCTAGGTATCAAGCAGATTATAAGTTTTCCAGCGAGCTGTCTGCCTAAAGAAACGAAATAGTTTGGCGAACCGCTGCCCTACACGATTGTGGTGGTGACCTGGTTTTGATCTGGTGGTGATAGCCAAAAGATATGCACGTCACCTAAACAGAACCTAAGAGAGCAGAGAATCCCAAAAAAATCCAATAATTTTAAATATTATTTGTCAGGTGACCAAGGTAAAAACCAAAATGTTTGCAAGAAGTGTTCTATGACAACTTTTTGCTTGACAAGAAGACAGCTGAGAACTGTAAACGGTCAAATAAAAGCATTACATCTTGTTTTCCTGAAAGAGCAGCAATTAATGAAACATCTTCAGAAAGTGTAGAAGAAATAAAAGAACACGCTGGAGTTTCCCAGCTTACGAATCTCACTATTCAAGACAGAGTACTCAGATAAAGTATCTCTCTTCTATTCAACCCTCGTTTTACTGCACCAGCATAGGATTTTTTATGGCGTCTGCCATAAATGACAAGGCTAAAGAGGCAGTCAAAACACGAAAAGCCAGCCATCATTCTGCTTTCACCAATACTTAATATTAACAAAAAGCAAATATAGTATGAGCAGAAATTAGTGAAGAAAAACAAGAAGTCTCACTAACCACAGGGCTTACCAATACCAATCTTAAAACAAAACTTGTTTTCCATAAATCGCAAATTGAGCCTACTATCACAGTTCAGTAACGAACTCTGGCATGAAACAATGGGGGACAAAGAGGCAAGTTAGATGGCATCATGCTTGTTCCTCGGCCCATCTAGTTTTGCTGAGTCTTTCGGGACTCTGACACGTTATTCTAACACATGTGGCTCCCAGAACAGAAATATGTTTGTGTCGATAATGTTCTGTTGCTACACATCCCACTTAGCTGATAGCACCCTGTCACATTTCGATCATTAATTCCTAGAGCCAGGTTATATCAGAGTATGAAATTCTGAGTCACTTTTAGATTTCTTAATCAAAAAGGCAAATGAGATCAAATCCAATCTTAATCAAAAATCCAATGAGATTGGGCTATGTTGTGCAAGGAGTAAAATACCAATGGTTGCACATGAAATAAAGAAAGAACTACCTTATTGGGGAGAATTTTTTAAACAGGTGTGCACCAAACGAAGCTTTAATACAGAAAGCGTAGTTTTCACTGAGTTTTGTGGTAAACAAAAAATTCTAAAAAATTAAACATAGTGCTTATTGTACTTAAATAAAGAACTGAATTCGTCAACCACAGCATTCATACAATTATGCTTGTCTAATAAACAGTTGATACATTTAGGTATTTGACTGAAAATGAGCACCACATTCAAATTCTAAGAAAAATTTTTTAAAGTTTGAGTAAAAAATTTCAGAACATTCAAAATATTCAGAAAATTTTTAAGTATATATATCAAAATTGTTCTTTGGAATAGAAAAAATTATTTTCCCCTTTTTAGTTCATTTGTAAAACGTTGTTTTTATTAAGTATTTTCGGGCCTAGACAGACATTTGATTCGGTATGAGAGAAATTTTGCAATTGAATTCTGAAGTTTACGACAAACTTGGAAGATCAAGAGCCGTTTAGAGTAGTGAGCTGGAGGAAAACAGTAAACACAATAATAAAAGTTCTGAGACCCAGATACCCAAATGTGAAATCAATCAATTTTGAATTAAAATCAAGTAGTTGCGGCCATACACCAAGCTATTGTTGATTGCAGAAAAAACCAAGACAGATTGTCCGAGAAAGTTCTTCTTGTTCCTATACTTTCTGGCTTTTTCTTATACTTTATAATCGATACTGATTTCTTATTCTTGCCATTTTTCCTGTTATTTATCATAAAGAATAAATGTTTTGCGGAGTAAACACCTTTGTGCAATCTATTTTTCCCATTTCTGGTAAAAAAATAATATTTTGCGTAAAGGTGTTCCTCTTTTTCCGGGAAAACTATAAGACATGACTAAATACAACATCGTCGCAAGAAAAAGCAGGTAACGTTTGCCTAGATGATTGTTTTGAGAAGACCTTTAACCATAATTCGATTTGCCAGAAATTTTTAAGTTTATTTTCTCTCTCCTATAAATTTGAAAAGGTGGACTGAGTACGTTTATGCGTAAAGATACGGAATTTAAACAAATTGAAATTTAAACAAAATCCAGTTCTAAAAATTCATGAAAAATAGAAAACATCAACTACATCAGACACTTTTGAGTTTTTTATGTATAAGCATGAAAAGGTTAAAATTCTCACCAAGCGTCTTATTTTTGTATCTTGCTGGAATTGGAATCTTCAGTTCTCTAATTGGAGGTAAAACTTTAATAGTTCCATCAAGAATTTCTACTTCATCTTCGATGGGCTCTTCTGTCAGCTTCCCTTCAGAGAAATTGTTTGAATCTGCAACCTCATCAATATAGTCAAATTCTTCTTCAGCGTTAATCTGAATGTCAATCATGTTGGCTACAAATCTTCAGCTACAAATGGAAAACATTACCCAAACAGAGAAATTAATAGTTTTAACAGGCCTATAATTTAAGGCGCTTAAAATTAGGAAATGATTGATAAATTTAGTAGACTCTTAGAGGTTTTTCACTCTCCAAATCATTGGATTTTGTTACTCTTGCAACAAAAATTAGTCAAAAAGGGCCAAATTGCTCACTGATAGGCTTCCAGATGAACTAAGAGTAGTTTTTTAAAGACCTGGTTTTGACATTTTCTCGATTAAAATCCAATATTAAACCAACATCAGTGCCATTAATTTCAACATCAGCGCCAGCAGCTCCACACATCTGTCTTTTCACTTGAGTTAAGGCTATCGTAAGCAATTGAGCATGATCAGCAGAAACTGACAAGAAATTTGGTTACCAAGAATACATATCCAATGATTTTTATTCTTGGCATTCTCAGCATTTCTTTTGCTCTAGACTAGCAACTGAAAATACAGGTGACACACTACTTTTGCAGTTCCTTTGGAAGCAGCCTAATTTACTTAACTTTTTTATAATTGACAACTTTTTATAGCCAATTTATAATTTCACTTCACCATCTCCAAATATACAATTAGAGCTACCGATTTTTTTCTCGAGTTTTACACAGCGTAAACTTGAATGAATAGCGTATAATACACAAGTATCAAAATTCCTTCCCATAGTATCATCATAGTGTTAAATCTATAACACACTATAAAAGTATAAAACCTACAAAAGTATAAAACCTACATAGGTAAAGTATTCAAATACTTTTAATTCAGAAAAAAGGACATGTTTATAAATAAATGACAAAACTTATATACACTACAAAAGCAGAACTTAACAAGTCTCGACCTTGAACAAAACTTCGACTGAAAACCTAAAAAAAAGCATGTCTTTCTAATACAGAATAATATTCTTAGTGAAGACAGTGCTTCCACTGGGTCGGATTTTTCCGACATTGTCGGATTTTTGGCCCTCTTGTTGGACAAAAAAATATCGTGTCGGACTTCGGAATTTTGTCGGATTTTCAGTAAAAAATGGATATTTTTCGGATTTGTGTATTTTTCTAGATTACTGGAGTCTCCAACTCCAATAAAAAAGGATTTTCAAACTAGTAAAATTAGAAGGCCAATTCTGTTAGGGATTTTCAGAAAGTCATTAGCGTTAGCGGCGACAGTTTAACAACAATGACAAGGCACAATTTTTGAAAATTTGCACATGCCCTGTGCTTCAATCTGCTCTGATATTTCAGTTAATTTCAAGATCTGAGTAAAGTTAAGGTGAGACTTTCTTCCATGCCAGTATAAGATTAGAAAGTCTATTGCCAACATAGTAGCCTACAGGAGAGCTAAGCCACCATGGTTTAGTGAGTGTGACACCATGTGCTTCACAGGTTCAGAATGTTTTAAAATCTCAAAATAGCCTACTCAAAAGAAGAATGCAAGTTGGGTCTGGGTCTAGGTATGTAGATCGGTAAAAGACTGGTAATTCTGGCACTCTTCTTGAAGTCAAGTTTAATTCTAACAGAGAAATTACCCAGAATTTGTCCAGAACTGATCTGCGAAGCACACTTGAACCTTCGTAGCTATCCTGAGCAGCACTATGGCCACTCAGGACAGAATAAATGGATTCTGCACCAAGCAGGATAGCCTACATGTACGGTGCATGGGCTAAATGTCTGGAACCGGGGTATGAAAAGAGAAAAAAAGAGTTTCTCTGAGCAGTAGGCTATAGCTAACCAGTCAGGAACTCTACTATTTTTCGATCATCACCCAGCCCAGGCAACTTCCTCTAATGAGAGAATCTGTCTCTTGTCAGTAATGCCCAAAGTGAAATTATTCCCAAGCACAGCTAACTTCCACTTAGGAAAAAAATTGGTAGATCTTCTCCTGAGTGGAAATTAGCTCTCTCGGGACTGTACCTCGTTTTGGGCATTCACTAAGTAGTAGCATATCCACTTATCAGGCAAAGTTGGCTCTATTGCGCGATAGTCTCAAAAAGAGTAGAGTTCCTGACTGGCTATAACTAGGGTATCCTACAAGGAAGGTTTAGAAGGTCAAGAGGGTTTCAATTTCCTTTAAGGCTACTCTTACTATCGTACAGTAGATTTACACAGGCTTTTTCAGGTTGGTGTAGCCTGTGTCATAGATTAGTTTTGTTTTAATATATCAAAAAGCGTCATAGGCTATATAATTCACATTCGTTTTTTCTTTTCTTTTTTTTACTATTGAGATCAAGAAAGCTACAATTATTCAGTCAAACTGTATTGAAAACAGCAAACCTATCATCTACGAGATTAATTCAATATCATCTACACAATTATTCAATGTGCTTCACAGGTTCATCTTTTGCTAATATCTCTGTTAAAATGAAATTCTGATTTAAGAAGACCAGCTTTCAACAGTGAAGAGATAGTAAATTTCTTTCTTTTTGAAGTAAAGCATACTTTATAGATCGTTTAATGTAATACGCTTATTACATTTTATTTATCAAGTCTGCTTGCAGGAAGTACCATCATGTCGGACAGCTCGTCATCTTCTGAAACTGACACTGAATATCTTAGTGGGGAAGAAAGGCGGAAAAGAAAGGGAGAAGAAAAAAGATCCTTCCCAAGAAAGAAGGCTCAGACGAAAAAAGCCAAATTCAGACACAGCTGGCTGAACGTCCCTGAATTTAAAGGATGGCTTGCAAAGGACAAGTCTTCTGATGAAAAGACTTTCTGTTCGCACTGCAGTCAGTCCTTGTGTTGTGGTAAATCCGAACTCCGAAAACATGCAAAGAGTCCGAAGCACAGTGAAAGTGTAAGGAAATTAGAGGCTTCAAGAAAGCTCACTACAAGGATTGATCATGTCCTTACCACAGACAAAAACGAAGAAGAAAGCCTAAAGGCCAAGTTGGCTGCTTTCACTGTCGGAAACAATCTGCCTTTATCATTTTTAGAAACTCTTGTACGTTTTCTGAAAAGTTTGCCACATAAGGCTAACTTTGAAAAAATTAGGCTGGACAAGCAAAATGTGATCAGACAGGCATTAGTACCGCACTACATTGAAGTTCTGTGTGATCAGTTGAGATTGACGTCTTTTTCTATCATTATTGATGAAACAACTGATGTGGCAGTAAAAAAACAACTTGCAATTGCAGTTTTGTTCTGCAATAAGGATTTCGAAGTAGAAGTCGACCTTCTAGATATGGTTGAGTGTTCCGACGGGAAGGCGGAAACTATTTTCAATCTGCTATGCAAAGTTCTTGAAGATAAAAAGATATCTACGGAGAACTGGGTTGGGTTCTGTGCTGACACTTGCAATACTATGTTTGGGTGTGAGAACTCCGTTGTCAGCAGAATCAAAGAAAAATTCCCATCTGTGATTGTGTCAAGTGCAGCAGCCATTCCATTCATTTGATGGCTTCTTATGCTTGCAAACAGTTGCCAAAGCAACTGGAAGATCTATGTCGGACTGTATACAATCACTTCAACATGAGTGCCAAAAGGCGCTCTGAGTTTGAACTACATCAGCTATTTGCTGACACCCCAGTCCTGAATGTGCTTGCCCCAGGTCAGACACGTTGGCTATCACTTTGGATGTGCGTTCAGCGACTATTGCAGAATTGGGATGCACTTTGTAGCTACTTTCGGTTAGTAGTAGCTGAAGTTACCACTCACGCAAACGACAGGGCATGGCAAACCCTAAAGAATCCACTGCTTCGGATTCAGCTTCAGTTCCAGCTCTATGTACTGGAGCTGTTTACAGATTTCAATCTTCTTTTCCAAAATGAAAAACCGTTGTTCCACAAAATAAAATTAGAGGTGGAGATACTCTTGAGAAAACTGGCCATGAATTTAATGAAGACTAGCTACGTCAGATCACCTCGCCTTTGAATCTTGACCCCGACAACACAAGTGAATACCTTGCAGTGGAAAATGTGTACTTGGGAGTTGCAGCTCACGAGTCTCTTCAGACCTTGCAATCAGACCAGAGTATAAAAGCAGATGAACGTGAAGTGAAAGTCATCTATGAATGTGCTCGGAAGTTGTATGTAGAGGCGGTGAAGCAAATCAAGCAGCGATTTTCATTTGAAGATGAACTGTTTTACATTGTGCGAAATTCTTGACCCTGTGAAAGTTTTGGATATCGATGCTGTCACTCTTCTCCAAAGATCCTTCAGCGGTATAAGCCACCATCGTGGGATGACGAAAAATTATAGAAGAATGGCGGAGTCTACTGATCTTTGATCTTCCAGATGTGCCAGACGTCTTTGATTTCTGGCTACATGTGGCTTCTTTGAAAACGTCAAATTGTACGCAGAGATTCCCCAACATAATTGGGGTTGTGCAGTATCTTTTGACCTTGCCGTTTTCGAACGCCGTTGTAGAGCGGTTCTTTTCTACGTTGAAAGACGTGAAAACAGATCATAGGAATTCACTCAAAAGTGTGACCCTTACCTCTATCATGCAGGCCAAGTCTGGCATGAAAAAGAAAGAAACATGTATCCCGCGACTTAGAGGTCGATGCTCCCCTCTTAAAACGACTAAGTGTGTTAGAGCAAACGCGACGGCGGACGAGTGCGTTCAGTCTAGTGGAACTGCAGCTTTAGTTTAAGTTAGGTTCAGATGAACGACGTAAGAGGGTAAGGAGCATAAGTGAATGTTTAAGCTGCAAGTATCTCTCCTAAAAGAAAACAAAAATCGAAAATCCTGTTTTGCATTACTTTTCCACTTTTTCGGATGTCTCGTACACGGCGAAAATCACCGGGCTGATCTTGAGAACGGAAAAGAGATACATTTTCTTATGCTTCTACAATCAGGCTTACATCGCTCGTTTGGGCATAGTCCTATTGACTTGTGCAATCTACAAGGCAGCAGCTACAACGTTTTTTGTTTTTTTTTTTTTTTTTTCTTCTTTTGAATATGCGAAACTATGGCCAAAGACTGCCATACTTGTTTATATTAATAGTCTGATTTTTTGATACCAGTTTTCAAATAAATGAATACTCATGAGTAGCTAAGCATTTTTGAAATCGTCACCGCGTTCGGCACCTTCGTAGAGAGCCTGTACTGGACCATTAGGCCCATAAGGTATAACACTGTCTAAAACGTGGTCAAGATCGCCACACAGCAGCCGAAGAAGAAGTAGAAGTTGCTCTCGGCCATTTCATCCGATGGAAAAAAAGGCAAAGCAGAAGGTAAAATAGTATGGAAAACAAAATAAACAGGCTTTTTTTTTTATGCCCAGAAGAGGGATTTTGGTTCACAATCATGGTTTTTCGTCTTCTTCTTCTATTTAACAGCAGGCGGGCTTTTCAGTAATACTATTTAGCCCTTTTCCTTTTGCTTCACTCTGTGGGCTACAGAGCTACTGGCTTGATTGCCTCTTATTTATTAGATAATTTCAGATATCTTTCAGTAGATCTTTCGACTCTAGGAGTTCAAATATAAGATGATAGATGTCGATTTCTATGCTCTGTGTGCAGGTATAGTTGGCTAGGCTCTTGGCTGATAGTGAGATTTTGTGGTGTTTGAAGCATTTTAACAGTTTACAAAGCAAGGTATGTTGTGCAGACGTCAGCATATTACATTCAAATAGGCAATGGTCAATTGTTTTTCATTATTCATATTACAATGCCTGCAAAGAGGGGACAGGGGAATTGAACCACTTGAATTAGGAAATTTATACGAGAATGCAAGAAAATTCAGTCCAATTGTTCTAGAACGAATTCTATGATAAATTTTAGAAAAATACTTATTGGGAAAGGGGGAAAGGATAGGATTATTCTTATTAAAATTAATATCTGATAGTCTCCATCGGTATATATCTCTAATGGGGATTGGTCTCCCACTTGGCTGGTCAATATTTATAGCATTTTTTGCTATTTTATCAAACTGATGATTACCACTTATACCACTTATCATCTTCTTCTTCTATTTAACAGCAGGCGGGGGCTTTTCAGTAACACTATTTAGCCCTTTTCCTTTTGCTTCACTCTGTGGGCTACAGAGCTACTGGCTTGATTGCCTCATATTTATTAGATATATTCAGATATCTTTCAGCAGATCTTTCGACTCTAGGAGTTCAAATATAAGATGATAGATGTCGATTTCTATACTCTGTGTGCAGGTATAGTTGGCTAGGCTCTTGGCTGATAGTGGGATTTGTGGTGTTTGAAGTATTTTAACAGTTTAGAAAGCAAGGTATGTTGTGCAGACGTCAGCATATTACATTCAAATAGGCAATGGTCAATTGTTTCAATATTCATATTACAATGCCTGCAAAGAGGGGACAGGGGAATTGAACCACTTGAATTAGAAAGCTTATATGAGAATGCAAGGAAATTTAGTCCATTTGTTCCAGAACGAATTCTATGATAAATTTTAGAAAGATACTTATTGGGAAAGGGGGAAAGGATAGGATTAATCTTATTAAAATTAATATCTGATAGCCTCCATCGGTAAATATCTCTAATTGGGATTGGTCTCCCACTTGGCTGGTCAATATTTATAGCATTTTTTGCTATTTCATCAACCTGTCGTCGAAATTCCGAATTCGGTGCAACTTCTTTTTCTTCTTGAAGCGGTTGACGGCGTTTTGAAAACATAGTATCTTGGCTAATGGTCCACGGCGTCTGAACCGCAAATAGCTGCGTCGTCAGCGCAAGGAATTTCTAGCGCGGCTGCGTGATAAAAGAAGGGACAAAAGGATGAAAGCGGGAGCAGTGGGATCGGATCGGGGAACTGAAAGGCGACTCACTGCATCCTTTTCAGCCTAACACAACAGCAAGCTGAAATCACCAAAATCATTTGCAGAAGAAGACGTTTGAGAAACCATTTTGAGCCGTTCTGAAGGTCTATAAATAGTGTAGAAAATGAGAAGCTTCATTCTTGAAGTCGGACTTTTGTCAGATTTTTCGGTTCGAGTCGGACATTTGTCAGATTTCGGACCACCACGGTGTAAGAAAAATAGTCGGATTTTCTGTGGTCGGGTGTCGGAACTTTCAGGATTTTCAAAAAGACGGAACAGTTTTTAAAGACCTGAAGCAGTAATTTTTAAAGACCTTGTTTTGACATTTTCTCAGTTAAAACTAAATATCAAACCAGAGAATCTAGTTCCAACATCAGTGCCAGCAGCTCCACAACATCTCGCTTTTCACTTGAGTTAAGGTTCTCGTAAGCAATTGAGCATGATGAACCGAAATTGACAAGAAACTTGGTTAACAATAATAAATATCCAATGTGATTTTTGTTCTTGGCATTCTCAGCAGTTCTTTTGCTCTAGACTAGTAACTGAAAATACAGGCGACATAATACTTTCGCAGTTCCTGCGGAAGAGGCCAATTTACTTATAATTTCACTTCATCATCTCCAAATATACCATTTAGTCACCAAAGAGAAAGTAAGACAAATAAAACGAAGTACATGTAGGAATTATGGCAAAATCTCCAAGTGAAAAAATTTCAAACCTGAAGACCTCAAAATTCTCTGAAAGCCTGACCCGAATGTCCTTCGTTATTTTGGAAAAAAAAAGGTCAAACAAACCGTCCTTTCATAATATTGCGTACTATATTTAAACAATGGAGGAATTGCCTAACTTACAGTCCTTGGTCTGAGGGCTGTGGAGGACTGACATCCCCTGGTCTGAGGGCTGTGGAGGACTGACATTCCCAAAAAAATAAATTCTGAACCTTTCGACTATCTTGAAAAAAATAGCTATATCAAGGCGTTGATTGGATGTTTTTGGGAAATTCTGGACATGGAGAAGGGACTGGTTGCGCTCGAATCACTTTTGATAATTTCCAATTAATTTAGCTCCTTTTAAAATTTTTCAAACTTCTTCTATAGGAAGTGACTTGGTTAGAAAAAAAATTATACATTGAGCCTATCTCGCTCTTTACTTATGCCTAATCTCACAGAGCGCGAGTAATGCTTCGCAAAGCAAAATTGCGTCGCCGAGCCAAAAAAAGGCCTTTCAAAGCAAAAACAAATCGCTTCGCATTGCTTCAACTTGAAGTTGAAAAAAAATCGTGTAGCTTGGCGATATTATTACGAAGGAGGAAATATATATTGATGTTGAAAAGTTAATAACAAGTGTTAGATCATTTACTGTTTTGTGTGATATGAAAAGCAAGGGATAAAAAGACCTGGCAGTAAAAGAAAATACTTGGAAGGAAGTGGCAAGCTCACTGAATGAATCACGTAAATATGTTATTTTTTTTTATTTTGTTGGCTCTTTGAAATGAATAGCCTAGCTCCCAAGCCATGTTCCCCAAGATCACTCCCTCCTTGTTGTCATTATTATAATGTTTAGCCTATGTTTAGTCAGATTATTCAAAGTTTACCTAATAAATAATGTCAACTTCATTGGTTGAATTAGCCATCTGCTTTAAAGTAGGTAAGCTCCTTCTACTTTTGAAATAAAAACCCTAGCTTCCAAACACTGTCCCCCAAGATCATTTCCCCCCTTGTTGTCATTATTATAATGTTTATGTTTAGTCAGGCTATTCAAACTTTACCTATTAAATAACATCAACTTGATTGGTTTAAGTAGCCTGCTGCTTTGAAGTAGATCAGCCCCCCCCCCCCATGTTGTCTTTAATATAATATTTAGCCAATGTTTAGGTCAGCTTTTACAAACTTTACTTTTGAAATGAATAGCCTAGCTTCCAAGCCCAGTACCCCAAGATAAATTCCCCCTGGTTTTCATTATAATGTTTATACTTAGTCACCTTATTCAAAGTTTTCCTAATGAATAATATCAACTTGATTGTTTTAAGTAGCCTACTGCTTTGAAGTAGACCAGCCCCCCCCCCCCGTTATCTTTATTATAATATTTAGCTCATGTTTAGGTCAGCTTCTACAAACTTTAATTTTGAAATGAATAGCCAAGCTACAAAGCCCTGTACCCCAAGATCAAATCCCCCTTGTTGTCATTATTATAATGTTTTATGTTTAGTCAGCTTATTCAAAGTTTACCTAATAAGTAATATCAAATTATTTGGTTGAATTAGCCTACTTCTTGAATGTTTTTTTTTGTCATAAAGCGGTTTAAAGAGCTTACCAAGAAATCAAAATTAGTAAAAATAAATAATACTTTAATGCTTGTTTTTTTATTCATTTTCAAACTGCATACAGAAATGGAAGGAAACTTTCATAAGGGAAGTCAAGCTTCAAAAGCTCTCAAAATTGTATTCAAAGGTGGAAAAAGGACCATGGGCTTGGTTAATGGCATTTAATATAGCTCTAATGTTTATATTTAGCTCCAATGCCTATGTTTAGTCAGCCTATACAAACTTTAAATAATAAATGGTATCAACTTGATTGGTTGAATTACTTTTTTTGTCAGATTGCTGTTAAGAGCTTACAAAAAAACAAGTCAAAATCAGTTAAGTCAATAATACTTTAATGCCTTTTTTTTTTTGTTTTTTTTTATTCAGATGCAAATAAAATTGGAAGGGTCTGAGGGACACTTTCATGAGAGAAGCCAAGCTTCAAAAGCTGTCAAAAAGCGGAGCTAAAGGTGGAAAGAAAAGGCCATGAGCTATGTTCCACATCATGAGCTTTATTCTGCCATACGTAGGCAGTGGAAGACACTTCCACAAATTTTGAAAGTGTTCCTCCAGAAGAGCAGGAGCCTTCATCAGAGGTAGTAGAAGAGGAATTACATATGACGATTTGTCATTGAGGATGAAGGAGGAGCCAATGAGCCAAGTGGAAGTGACACTACTCCTAAGAGAAAAAAAAAAGAAAAACAGTAGTGCATATGAAAGTGAAATAATTGACAATGTGCTTGCTTCAATTTGCAAACGTACCAGATGTTGAAGATAGTGATATGCTATTTTTAAAAAGCATAAATGAGCCTATGGAAAGGTTGAGTGACCAGAAAAAAGCTCTCCTGAAAATAAAATGCAAGAGCTCATGTACAAAACAGAATTTGGAGAGAAATATAAGTTTCATTCTTAACCAACGTGTACAATTTATCACACTGATTACAAACAAACTAATTTCTGCTTCCTGTATTTGTCACATGATCATTCTGACAGGGAACAGAGTCTTTAGCACGGTTTAAATAGCATTTTAACAGCTCCCTAACTTTGACAGCAGCATGTGAAGTTCTGTTGCATAATAGAAGATCTAGCTGCATATGCAGCTAGATGGCATAATAGGAAAATATTGTACAGGCATGTTCATAAATTGTAAGGAGTAGTCAATCCGGACTTAGCCCAGTTAAAGATAGGAATGGAACCACAATTAGCGATAAGGAAAGAATTAAAATGAGAGATGGACAGAACATCTTGAGAAATTGCTAAACCGAAATAGAGTTGCAGTAAAAGATACAGAGGAAAATGAAAAAGTTTGTGATACCTTGGATGTGAAAGAAGATTTGTATTGTTAGGGAGAATCAGCGGCAGTACTAAAAGGATTAAAAAAACAATAAGCTCGGTCCGGGTGTTGAAAGGGTGGTAAATGAGTTTCTTAAATATGGTGGCTCTGAGGTTAGAAATAAGTTACTGAAGATTATGAATATGATTTCTGAAAAAGGGGAAGTACCTAGCGATTTTAGGAAAACCTTAATTAAGCCACTTTATAAGAAAGGTGATAAAAGTGAGTGTGGTAATTATCGAGGCATTAGTCTAACTACCTAAGACGTAATTGAAAAGTGCCTGAGTTGTCAAACACCTTTGGTCTTCAGTTTTATAGATTATGAGCAAGCGTTCGATTCTGTTCATAGTAGAGCTTTAGTAAAGGTTTTATCCTTGTATGGTATACCAGACAAATACATCAAAGTGATTAGTGCTATGTACGAGAATAAAACTGCTGCGGATAAGGTAGGAATGAAGTTAGCAGCTGGTTTTGTATTAATCAGGAGTTAAGCAGGGTTGTGCTCTATCCCCCTTTGAATGATTATTTTTGATGGACTTTGTCTTAAGGAGCACAGGAAAGACAATGAGAGACCATGGAATCAAATGGAGGAAAAAGTCTCCTGGACTTAGATTATGATGATGATTTAAGCATCCTAGATGAAAGTGTGAGCAAAATAAATAAACTTTTAGAGGTTTTGCGAGTTCAGGGTGCTAGAATAGGTTTGAAAATTAATGTTAAGAAGAATAAGTCACTAAGGATATGAATAAATGAATATGACGTTGGGTAGTGAAAAGATTGATCAGGTATTATTAGTAAGATGGTGGGAGCAGTGAAGATGTTAAAAGCAGAAAAGCCAGGGATGAGGGCGTTTTTTCACAGTTAAAATTGTTTTTGAAGAATAGGAAGATAAGTCTGCAAACCAAGATTCGAATATTAGAAGCTAGTGATGACAGTGGTCAAATATGGCTCTGAAGCAAGGGTGCTTCAAAAAGCGAATGAAGATTTGCTAGATGTTTTCCAGAGAAGTTGCTTAAGGATTGTTCTGGGTACCTGGCTGATTGACTGTATTTCAAACAATAGGCTGTACAAATAATGTGGTTCAATGCCGCTCTCTAGGGTTATAATGAAAGAAAAGTTGAGGTGGCTAGGTCACATTGTGCAGATGAAGGATGACAGATTGTTCTTTTCAGCCAACTGTCTAGGGCTAAACAGAAAGCAGGTCGTCCTCGTCTATGATGGGAGGGCGTCATAAAGAAAGATTTAAAAAAAATGGGAACTTCGTGGGAGGGTGTAAAAAGGGAAGCTTTGAATAGATTGTGGATGGAGGAGCGTGCATAGCTTTGTTGGCCTCAGGTGGCTTGGTGCTGAGGTGGGTTGTTAGTAGTAGTAGTAGTAGTAAGTTTGAATCTGGGGGGAATGGTAAATCTCCTTTCTGCACAGCTCTTCCAAATGAAAACTGTCCAAATACACCACCATCACTATTCCTTCCTTCAGATCCTACATCAGCCACAATAAACTGACAAACAGGATCACACATAGCCATTAAATTCAAACTGAAGTCTTTCTTATAGCAATAGTGTTCTGATCCTGTGTTTGGTTGGCACTGAATTTTTACATGCTTTCCATCCAAAGCACCAATACCGTTTAGAAATTTCCATTTTTCATGGAACCCTTGGATGATTGCTTCAAAAGTTCCATAGTAGGACTAGGTAAGTAATAAGGCTGGAGGGCATAATATATTGCTTTGCAAAAGTCTAAAATAATTGATGACAATGTAAACCTGTCAATTCTGTACTGAAAGGAAAGAGACCTTTTGCTTCCTCCTGTAGCTAGATATCTCAAAGTTACTGCCAAACGTTCTTCTGTTGAGATTGGCTGTCTCCAATTTGTTTTCTTTTTTTATATATGAGGTTTGATGAGATGGATCATTTTCAACTGATCAGGATACATCCTGAAGTAGTCAAAATGAAAAGCAGGGTCTTCTTTCTCAAGTTCTTTGATAAGTTAATAAGATGCAACATAAGCCAATCACCACAGAAAAATAGGTCTCACCCACAGTTTTTTTTTCTTTTTTTCGTTTGTTTTCAAGAGCAAGCAAAGTAAGGGCACAAGCAGAAGCACAAAGTAATCTCATGTTTTTTCTTCATGTCTTGAAGTGAAAAAAAAATTCCCTTCAGTGCAAATTGTCAAGACATTTTTGCTTTGTGTTGCAAACAACTTTTTTTGCTGACAATTTTTGTCACGCTCTGTGAGGACTAAGCTTTAGGCAGCACTAATACGCTGCCTATGATCATTCCAAGGAAAATAAAAAAAAACATCAAGATACTTTACAAGATTTAAATCAAAGTCACTTAAAGGCTGTTGAAATGCTTTAGATAGGTATGCACTTTTGCAAAATGCATTTTTTCTTTTCCTTTCGTCAATTATCAATTTCAATATGTACTGTGAAAGACTTCTGAAGAAAATTAACATTCAAGGTCAAATATCGGCTTTTTTCAGTCTAATCAATGAGCGGTCAAAAGGAGCCAAATTGCTCACTGATAGGAAGGCTTCCAGATGAAGTTGAAGACCTGATTTTAAAATTTTCTCGGTTAAAATCCAATATCAAACTGCTGGATCTAGTTTCAACATCAGTGCCAGCAGCTCCACAACATCTCTTTTTTCACTTGAGTTAAGGCTCTCGTAAGCAATTGAGCATGATGAGCAGAAATTGACAAGAAACTTGGTTACCAAGAATAAATATCCAATGATTTTGAAGTCTTGGCATTCTCAGCATTTCTTTTGCTCTAGACTAGCAACTGAAAATAAAGGTGACACACTACTTTTGCAGTTCCTGTGGAATCAGCCAATTTACTTGTAATTTCACTTCATCATCTCAAAATTTACAATTTAGTCGCCAAAGAGAAAGTAAGACAAATAAAATGAATTACATATAGGATTATATCAAAATCTGCAAGTGTAAAATTTCAAACCTGGAAACCTCCCTCAAAACCAAAAAATTCACCCCACTCAAAAATGGCTGTATACTTCCCAATAACCAATAATATGCGTTAAATGTGCAAATTTTTTACATACAGCCCGTTCCCCAAT
The DNA here is from genome assembly GCA_027921565.1 of Artemia sinica. Lineage (NCBI taxonomy): Eukaryota > Metazoa > Arthropoda > Branchiopoda > Anostraca > Artemiidae > Artemia > Artemia sinica. The sequence continues at coordinate 11,059,630 of CM051258.1, forward strand.
GGCTATTGCGAAGTCATGTCATTCCCAACAGCAGAGTTATTAGACCTTTCTAATATGCTAAACGAAATTACTATATCAAAAACATTCTGTTCAATTCTTGAGAGAAGGGAAAGATGTATGAGGGGGACTAGTTGCCCTCCAATCTTTTTGGTCACTAAAAAATGATATTAAGATTGTTTAATTTCCACTCAAGTCGCTGCACTAGAATGAAACTGTCGTACCTCCGAATGGGCTCCAATTGGAATTAAACAGAAAAAGTTTTTTCAACTGAAAGTAAAAAGTAACAATAAAACTTAAAACAAACAGAAATTATTAGGTATATGAAAGAGGGTTACTCCCTTTTCAACATCTTGATAGACACAGGTCTCATATAAATTACGAATTGTCCAGGTTCTGTTTAGAGAATAAAATTGAACTGTTGTGCTTCTTTTGCCATTGAGTAGGTTTTGTTTTTTTAGCTTCGTCAGACATGTCAATCATTATTAAAAGACAACAGACGTCTTTGCCTGGACAACCCAACCCATCGTGACGAAATCGAAGCTATGGAAGGGAGAATAAACAGAAGGGTACTGGTTTGATTGTCTATAATAAAAACTAAGTGTGCAAATGAAAAATTAACTGTATTTAATTTAGTTTTTTATTTTAATTTCTATTCAATTTGTGCCCTGGTTACAAGAAAATGGCCTAAACAATGACAAAGTCGTCTTAAGCAGCGTTCACAAGCGTGTCTAGCTAAAATCCCATGCCTAGTCAGAATTCAATGTCTAGGCAACAACTCTTCACAAGTAAAATTCGGTGCTTAGCTAAAACTACGAATTTAGTTTCAAATTGTCATTTCAAGGCAATCAAGAGAGCTTATGCAGGCAAAACTTTCAAAATTGTCATCCCTATTTTTACTGTCACAAGACAATGGATGAGATAAGCAAAACAATTGCCTTAGTGTGCTTCTCTATTATGTCTGGTTTTGCATATTTGCCTAAAATGAAAAAAACAATTAATGAGAAAACAAAATTTAATTTCGGTTTAAAAATGCAAACATAAATGATGAAAATAGTGGAAGTTGACACATTAAGATTGGCTGTAATCGAAAATCCTAGACACTGAGTTCTAGAGTCTAGAACTCAATGTCTAGCCAAGTGCCTTGCCCAGCGTGTCTAGCTAAGTGCCAAATTTTACTTGTGAACGGTTGTTGCTTAGATATTGATTTCTGGCTAGACATGTGTCTAGACATGGGATTCTAGCTAAACACGCTTGTGAACGCTGCTTTAACTTTTGATGGACAAAGGTCCCATATAAATTACAAATTGTCCAGATTCTGTTTTGTGCTTCTTTCCAAATGCAAAACACATATTACATCTAACTGATGTTGGTATTTTAGGCTCCTTTAAAAGGGACATGAAAAAACCGATATTCACCCTCAACTTCATCCCCCTCAGTTTTGACCCAAGATCCTATACCTGTCACATCATTCTGGGGTCACATCTTTCCAATCATCTTCATCCAGTTCATTCTTATGTAATACTGAACCCTTCTTTCATCAACTCCCATCCCAAGTACATTCACAACATCCTTTTTGCCTTGCATACCTTCTCGAGCAAAAGAGTCCCCCCAGTAGAAAATCCTCCTTCATTGATGAAAAACAGGTTCTTAACTTATGTTGCATATCATATTGACCCCAATGACTTCAATGAGTTCATGAGACAGAGAAATTCTATAAGGTGGCAAAGGGATATACAGCATACACTACTTTTTTATACATGGCGAGATACAAATAATTATCTTGATAACACCAGTTGTATTGTCACAGCTTTACCTAGCATTGAAGCCAACACCAAAGAGAATAGTGGCAGTCTGGCAGTATGTGTGACTACTTAAAAAAGCACAGCAAGTAGGGAAGTGTAACTTCTGAGACTGTGGTGCTACCACACTGTAGCTCTAGAGCTATGCCCAGCTCCCCTTCTCTTTCTGTCACTGATCCAATGAAAGGTTTTTGTCAGGTACAACTGTAGAGGCCAGTGACAATGGAAGGCCTTGCCGGAAAAGAAGCTGTCCGCCAGATTCCTGTTTAATGCAATCACCTTGTATGAGTTGGTTGCAAGAAAACCATGAGAAAAACAAGCGGGCAAAGTCTAACAATAAATATGACTAGTGGCTTTGCATTTATTGAAAAGAAATATATAGGTAAAGTCCAAACCATAGTTTTTGGGTATCTTGCAGCAATCTTGAATGTAATAAACATATGCATTATTGTTGCATACCCAAAGTACTTTCCAATAAATATTCAGAGCCATTTATTAAATTTTTAAGGGGATCAGGCACAGATTTATAATGTGCTCATTGTTTTATTAGTCATAATCCTCCAAATTCAACCCCCCATCCCAACCAATTGATAAAATTTTATTCCTCTTTTCCATATTTTTGTATTTTGAGAGCACAGCTTATTGGCTTTATCTGGTGGCTTTCTTCTTCTCCTTTTTTATACTCTATGTTGCACACTAGTGGACCCAGGGGGAAGAGGGAAACCGTCCTGTGCCTTTTTAATGTTTTTCACTCTTTTTAAAAATAAACTTGTCCATTTGGTCAATTATTAGTGCACTTTTCACATTGTCCCAGTATGGAGTTCAGGGCTGTAATTTGCTATGGGGCAGGGGGGGGAGGGCAACTGCTGTATGAAACAAAAAAAAAGAAAATATAATAAATGAAAAACAAAATCAAATAGAAGAGAAAAAACGAGGATTTTGTCAGCCAGTATTGTCTTAAATTGGACTGGGTGAAATATTGATCGAGTCTTTTAATATTAAGCTATTATAAATTGGGCTTGAGGAAATCTTTTGTGGGTCTTTATTTATAGCAAAATTTCTGTTTATATATTTTTTATCTCAATTGCCTCTTTGAAAGATTACAGTAGGTCATTTACAGTAGATATTAAAGCTGCCTCTTCAAAAAGAAGTAAATGATCAGGAATTTCGAAGATATTCAGGGTCAAAGCAGAATCAAAGTTGTCATTTTTATTTTCAAATCTCAGGGACTTGTCTATTGAAATTTTGTGTTCATGCATATGTTCCCCCAGATGTTGATGGGTCCTTCCATTGTAAAATTTGTCACATGAACACGGGATTCTGTAGACACCACTACCCAGTATAGGGTCAGTTTTTATCCTTTCTTGAGTTGCAAAAATGTTCATCTTTTTGTTCAGTTTGGGAAGAAACAGAGAAATTATGGCAACTGCCCCTCCCCCGACCCCACTTTGCCCCTCCCCCATCCAAATTTAGCATCTTTGAAAATCTTGTCTAAATAAAAAAGACCTGAATAATTCAAACGTCCAAAGAAACAGATCAGTTTTGTTTCATAATAATTTATTATATAATCCATCAAAACAGACGAGACAAAGGAAATTGACAAATATCATTTCCCTTCTGAGACGCAATTTTTTCACAATTGCATTTGATGTGCAACAAGTTTAAATAAAGATAAACATTCCTTTGATTTCATTTGCACACAATACATACCCTTTGGTGTTGCATCAATTTAAACAAAGATGAGTAAAAAAAACTTTTTTTTAAGAGTGAATATGACAGTGGTTTTGTATTTATTGAAAATATATATGGACAAGGTCCAAAACATAGTTTTCGGGTATCTTGCAACAATCTTGAATGTAATAAACATATGCATTATTGTTGCATACCCAAAACACTTTCCAGCAAATATCCAAAGACATTTATTAAGTTTTTAAGGGCATCAGGCACAGATTTATAATGTGCTCATTGTTTTATTAGTCATAACCCTCCAAATTCAACCCCCATCCCAAACCAATTGCTAAAATTCGTTAAACAGTGAATATGACAAGTGGCTTTGCAATTATACCATTCTTAGGTATGGGGATGTTATTAAATAATCAAAAATAGGTGAATTATTAGAAAATTTGTAAGAAATTTGGATAGGGGATTCCAGGCACTATGCCTCCCTTTCCCTGTGTATATTCTTAACGAGTTGATAGGTGTGAAACAATACGTCTGACTCAGGATTGTATAAGTATGAGGATCATAGAAAGTTTTGTGAGATTTGAATTAACATTTTTTTTTTTTTTTTTTTTTTCTGAAACACATATACAAAAACAGGTTCTTTCCAAAATAATAAACTAATTTTTTAATTAGTTTGTGATTGGGTTCTGGGCACTATGTCCCCCCTCTCCCTGTGTATATCCTTAACGTGTTGATAAGAGTGAGACAATACATCTGACTCAGGATCGTGTAAGTATACTACTACTACTACTACTAACATCTCACCACAGCCCCAAGCCGTCTGAGGCAAACACAGCTACGCACGTTCCTCCTCCATCCCAGTCTATTCAAAGCCTCCCTTTTTACACCCACCCACGAAGTTCCCATTTCCTTTAATCTTTCTTTATGACGTCCTCCCACCCAGACGCGGACGACCTGCTTTCTGTTTAGCCCTAGATGGTTTGTCAAAAAGTGAAATCTTTGGCTATCTGTCGAGGATCATATAACTCTTATATGAGGATCATATAACTCTTCTCCCTATACTAAAGGGAGGTTTGTGGAGATTTAAACCAACAATTTTATTGTTAGATCAAGACAGGGGCGCCAACCCAGGAAAATGTTGGAGGAAGGGGCAAGGATCATTTTCATTTCTGAAACAGATACAAAAACAGGTTTTAACCAAAATATTAAATTAATAAATTAATTACTTTCTGATTGGGGGTTCCAGGCAATATGTCCCCCTTGCTCTGTGTATATCCTTAAAATGCTGATGGGTGTGAAACAATAAGTCTGACTCAGGATTGTATAAGTATGAGGATCATATAACTCTTCTATGACTGAAGTGAGGTTTGGTGAGATTTAAACCAACAGTTTTTGTTGTTACATCATTTCAACATTCATTTTTATAAAAAATTCATAAAAAAAAAAAAAACTTTTTCCACAAGATAAGTTTTTCAAAAAAAGTAAAGAACTGTTAAACAAAAAATGAACAAAAATAGAATCAAATATTCTACCAAGCATACAACTACCCAAATCACTATCAAAAATAAATGAAACCCAAAACAAACAAAAATTTAAATAAATAACAGAGTAAAACTCAAAACAAGCAGAAATTAATTTGAGTAGGGTTCTAAGCCCCTATGCTTTCTAAAAGCCAGAATATGATTTGTACTTTACTGAAAAATTCAAATGAATTTACTGAAAAAAAATGAGCCTTGTCAGTTTAATATACATATGCTGATATTTATTCCTTAAGATCTTAATTAATTTTGATTCCTTAAAGCTATAAAAATATTAACATTTAAAAGAATTTTTTTCAGCAAAGCACAAATTATATTCTGGCTTTTAGAAAGCATAGGGGTTTAGACAAATTACAAATGAAATAACATCATTTTTATACAATCCTAAGGAGGGCTTATCCCAGATTTTCCTCTCAATCACCTGGACCATCTGTCTTGGCTTTTTCTACAATTAGCCACGTATTGATGCCTAAAGCAAAATATTTTAATTTCAATTCAAATTGAAAATCAAGTATTTTGCAGAAGGCGTCAAGACATGGCTAATTGTAGAAAAAGCCAAGAATGATAATCCAAGTGATTGAGAGGGAAATCCGGGATAAGCCCTCCTTAGGATTGTATAAAAATGATGTTATTTCATTTGTTGATAGCACTAGTCCTCTCAATTTCCAATCAAATGAACCCTTTTTGAAGCTTCTACAAGAAAACTTTCTATAAAAGCCTTATATGCCTTAAAGGGCATAACTTGTAACCCTTATCCTGAGGGCTATAGGGGGAGAGTTGTCATCCTCAAAGATATAATTTCCAGAACTTTCAACTAAGTTGAACAAAATGTTGATCTACTTGATCTACTGTGTCCATCCAGAAAGGAGGTTAGGGGTCTGGGGTAATTTTTTACCCCACCTGACCACTTACATAACAAAAAACTGAAAACTGTCTGAGTCAAATATTTTTAAAAATGGTTGTTAGAGTCTGAATAGCTAACATTTGATAGGGAAACTATAGTTGCAATACTTCCATCATGTATCTATGCCAATACTGAAGGTTTTGCAACCTTTTTAGTAGTAAATTTAGCATTTCTGCTGTTCCAAAAGTATTTCTTTCTAAGAAGCTGAATATTTTTGCCCTCCTCTGCCTTTCCCTTTCATTCCTTACTTTTCTAGAAAGTCAACATGAGTAGCCCAAGAAACTAAATGAGGAAGAACTCATGGAGCTTCTTGAAAGAGAAGATCTATCAGATCTAATAGATGAAGGTTGTGATATGGATTCTGATTTTCAGTTTGAAAAAGGAAGTCAAAGAAGATGTCATAGAAGGCAAAACTGACAAAGAGGAAGACATAGAAGCCCATCAAACTAGTTATATAGATGTGTGGGAACCCCAGACCTTGAGTGTTAGACAAAGATTACATTCCTCTCGCACAGCAGTAGAAGAAGCCCATGAGTGTGTTTATTTGTAAAAATGGTAGAAAAAATGGTCAAAGCAGCCACTGCCATCTTCATGTACTTAATCTTCCAATATAGTATCACAACTACCTGACGTTTAAGGGCCATCCAGGGTAGGATGGGAGCTTTCCCTGGAAGAAGCCATGAACAACCTGTTCACTAAGGAAATGGTTAAGGAAATTTTGAAGCATACCAACTAAAAGATTGAGCTCTGTTAAGCCAAGTACAAACTCAGTCAACTGGAAAAAAGTTTGTTTATAAAGTCTGTAGACTACATCAAAATGAGAGCCTTTATTGGTCTGCCATACCTAGCCAGAGTATTCAAATCCAGAGAAGATGCTCAAAGTCTCTTTGCAGCTACAGGACTGGCCAAGATACATTTAGAGTAACCATGAGCATCAAAAAGTTTCTGTTCATTTAGGGTTGCTTGCACTTTGATGACTTTCAGGATTGACAATGTCAAGATTGTTTAGCTCCTATCAGAGATCTGTTTAGTGCTTTGGTTACAGAATGCAGCAAGAAGTTCACCCTGTCTGAGTATTTGACAATTGGCGAAATACTTGTTCCCTTCAGGGGTGATGTGTGCTCAGAATGTACATCCCTTTAAAGGCAGCCAATTACGGACTGAAAATACACTGTCTGACTGATGCCCACACCAACTACTCATCCAACACCTTCATATATTGTGGCAAAACCACCAAGATGGTAGGTACACAGTCAATGTCCATTCTTACCTGCACTGCTTTGATTTTGGCTGTGCTGATCTTGAACACAAACAGACACATAACCACAGACAACCAGTGCTCCTCAATTGAGTTGGTTGACATCCTAAGCAGAAAGAATATTACCTATGTTCAGACTATGAGGAAGGACACGTGCAATCTACAAGCAGCATTTCTTCTACACAGGGATTGTGAGCTTGGTTCCTCAATCTTTGGCTTTGCTCAGAAGAGGACTATTGTATTGTATGTGCCTAAGAAGAGCAAAGCAGTAGCTTTGATCTCTTCAATTCACAAAACAAACAATAGATGCAGACTCAGGCAAGCCAGAGAAAGTTGAGTTTTACAACACAATAAATCTGTCCTTGACAGTTTAGATAAAAAAAAAAGTGCAAACTACACTACCAGCCATCACTAGCCAATTGTAATCTTCTTTGCAATGCTTGATATTGGAAATGTAATCACAGGAATACTTGTCAACGCAACAAGAAGTCAAGAAAATATTATCCAGTGCTGGCAAATCCTCCCACAGTTGGAAAAATCCCTTAAAAGCCTCATTTGATGGTTAGAGTGTCCATCAACTCCCTTCCTCAAGAACTTTGAGTGTTAGTGTCCAAAATTGTTGGAATCAAGTCTACAGGCATGGTAGTTCAGATGCTGAACTTTCACATTCTGGCCTCAAAAATCAGCACTGCAGTCTCTATTCTTGTTCAGCTGACCAGAAGACAACTAGGGTCTGCAGCATCTGCAAAAAAGGGTGCTGCAAGGACCACCTCAACAAAGTTTGCCAAGAATGTATCTAGATGATTCATTTTTATGTTAAACTTATTTTATTTGATTGTATTTGCTTGAAGCTAAATTACAAGTTCCTATCTGAAATAGTTTTATTTACAAGCATTTTTTATTTATGGAGTAAATATTTACCCCATCCAACCAGCTTCATAACAAAAAACACCCAACCAGTGAAGGGTTAATACCTTGTTCTTGATGCTAATGTACTTCATAAACTAAAAGATACTTATTCTAATTAAATGACTTTTGAGTTTAAGGAGTTGTTCTTAGGGAATTGGGACAAAAGCTTAACTTTACTGTAAAGAGCAAAGTATTAAGGATTGGGACAACACTTCTCATATACAGAACATTTCAGTTCCTGTTAAGTTTTTATTTTGTACTTTACTTTCAGCTACAAGAAAAAAACTTCTTTTTTGTCTACTAATATTGTTTTTCATTTGATGCTGGGAAATCCAGCTCCTCTCCATAAGTAATTCCCCTCACTCACAGAAAATTCCTAAGATTTAAGTTCCAAAATTCCTTCCATACAATTCCATCATTGATGAAAATCTCCAAGGAAATTTTTTTGTGGATAATTCCATCTTTTTCATATTTTTATTTGAAAAAGACTAATTTCTGATGGATTTTCAAATCATGCTGTAAAACCATCCTGGATTCCTGGCAATCCCTCTGCCTTCAGTGGAAAGTTGCTCCAGCAGAAAATTTCCCTATAGAGTATTTTCAACAAAACACATTTAATTAGGTGTTTGTCTCTTTAGACCACACTGCTGTTCTATGACAAACAAATAAACTTTCAAATGGGGATAAATCCAATTATTTAGACAGTGAAAAAATAGGTACAAAAGTCCAGATATTTTGATCACATATACAGCAACCATCTTCAGTCAAAATAGGACTGTCTTCATTATTTCTACTGAATATGGGTTGCTGTTTATGTGATTGAAATATCTAGACTTTTGTACCTGTTGTACACTGTCTAAGTAAAAGGATTTATCCCCATTTGAAAGTTTATTTGTTCCCCTATGGAGAATTTCTCCAGAAGGAAATTGCCCCCCCCCCAATGGAAAAAAACACAAGATGATTCTATCCCTGTCAAAAAGTTCCCCTGGAACATTTGCACATATTAAACTTAGTCAGCCAAGACAAATAAAAAGAATTCTGTATTGAAATTCTGGCAAATTCCCTCAGCCTATAATTCCCATAGAGAGCAGGGGTGCAATTTGCTATGGGGCAGAGGGGGTGGCAACTTTTACCTTTATGGTATTATATGGCTCATTTTTACTTCATTAAAATGTAAAAAAATGGGGGGGGGGGGGCAAATTTATATATCTGTTGGAAACCTAATTTATTGTGTTTTTTTTTAATTTGTTCAGTGGAATAATTTGCATTTTCAATGAAAATACTCAAAAAAGTATTCTCAATTTCTAGGTGAGGTGGGGGGTTGGTGGGGTTAAATTTTATTTCTGATGTAAATGAGAGGTAAGTTGAAACTTTACCCCCACCAACCCCCCTAATGTTCAAATATATACCCTGAATTGGTATATATAGAGGTATGGGAAAAATTCATTTCTGACAAAATTGATTATTATATTTGGAAAGAGCTTAAAAAAGGCAGTAAAATTCTACTTCAGCTACTTTTGGCCATCTTGGGAAGGGGTTAGGTTAGGAAAATGAAACTTTCAGGGATGGGTCTACAGGCTAAATTATAGCCTGAAAAAGTATTTTGAAGTACCTACCTCCACTCCCTTTAGAGGGTCCTGACCTTTTATGACCTTTAAAAATCTCTGTGACATAAAAGTGGGGTAAAAATTTGCAATTGCTACTCTTGATAAAAGGAGACATGTTAAGAAAACAATTCTTACTTTCAAGTATGTATAATAATCCTAGTTACCATATTATCCAAGGGGGAGAACCTTTATCCTCAAGTATTTCCCCTTTTTTCCTTCTTTTTCAAACTAAAAAGAAAATAAATTTCTATGTTTACATCACAGTTCATATATTATCCAGTATGATCATTCTCTATCTCAACCATTATAAAAACCCGGACTGGGGTGCGAGTGCTCCGGAGAACGTTTTTGCAGAGATAAACATAGGCGAAGTCAGATTAGCAGGAATACAGGTTTAGTCTGTATCCAATTGTTTCCATCAAAGTGCATTGAAACAAACAGAAACAGACTAACCTGCATTCCCACTAATGCAGAAATAAGTGGGAGGAGCTTTTTGTTCACAAAAACCAGAAATGATCTGTGATAAGCTTACTGGTATATTCTGTCTACTGTGGTTTACATGCTCTGAGTGCAATGCATAAATCTAATGAAATTGTTGCTATAAGTTTGTTTTTATAGATGACAGTGAATCCTGTTATTAAGTTCTGTTTGTTTAAACAAGATTTTAAAATACACTTCTAAGGATAACTTACAGGAACAGTGCCTCTTACTAGGATATCATATCCTGTTGTGGCACTCTCTAATCTTGGCTCAACATAGTGCACCTTATACACAAAGTCATATCACTTTTGATTTGTGATTTGTAAATCTGGATCAGGTTCCCTCTTTTTCTTCTATAGTTTAGGCTTGGCAGCTTCATTTTGTTTCAGGCACTCTTCATATGGCATTTCTATTAGTCCAGGGAGTTGTTTGGTGGCATAACATTGAAGAATATCTTAGAACCTATATACTAACAGGATATATACCTCCACCCCCCTAGAGTGCAAATATATACCCAAAATTACATTTTGAGTCTAAATATAATCTTCATTTGCATCAAAGTGGATTTTATTTCCACCCCCATGATGTGAAATATTTACCCTGATTTGGATATATTTAGGGGTTAAGTTAAAGTTCATTTGGTTATATTTATATTCAGAATGCAATTTTGGGTATAAATTTGCACACTAGGGGGTTGGGGGTATATATTCTGTTAGTATATAGGTTCTAAGATACTCTTCAATGTCTTAGAAGCATATTTTAAAATTTTGTTTAAAAAATGGAACTTAATAACAGGATTCAACATAATCTATAAAAAGAAATTATAGCCTAGCTACAATTTCAAAAGATTTACACATTGCACTGAGAGCATGGCAAAAATCATAATTTTTGTCTTTTAAGTTGGAAAAGAAGGAAATATTTGAGGATAAAGGTTCTCCCCTTGGATAATATGTTAACTAGGATCATTATACATATTTGAAAGTAAGAATTGTTTTCTTAACATGTCTCCTTATCAAGAGTAGCAATTGTAATTTTTACCAATAGTGGAACCTTGCAAAATAGATCTTCTGCTTAAGCATATATAGGGGGGGGGGGGGGGGGCTGAAATTCATTTCCAATAGAAATGATTATTATATTTGTAAAGAGCATAAAAAAGGCATCAAGTGGTACATTCACTTTAGTTGTAACTCAATAATATGATTTGGTAAATATTTACCTGCTTAACTGCTTAGTTGAATTAATATCAGAAGGGCTAGGAAAAAGTGTTATCCACCAAGTTAGACATTCATGCTATGTCTAAGAGAAAAAATTGTCTGGCTAGTTGGATATTATCACTAGTTTGCATGAAGAATTTACTTATCTGTCTAGTTAGATTTATATCAGAAGCATTAAATTAAAGTAGCCTATTATCCACCTAGTTAGAGATACTAAGTTGGCTCTAATGCTTTGTTGTATTTGGCTAGCGGTCAATATATACCAAATCATATTATTGAGTTAGGACTAAAGTGAATATACCATTCAATGCCTTTTTTTATGCTGATTACAAATATAATAAGCATTTCTATCAGAAATGAATTTCAGCCCTGCCCCCCTATATATGCCAATTCAAGGTTAGGTTAGGTATAGCCTATATAGGGGGGGGGGGGCTGAAATTCATTTCTGATAGAAATGCTTATTATATTCGTAATCAGCATAAAAAAAGGCATCAAATGGTGTATTCACTTTATTTGAAACTCAATAATATGATTTGGTATATATTGACCTGGCTAGCAAGCTAAAACTAGTTTTCTTTTAAATTTTAATTAGGCTATTTTCCTAGTTGGATAATTTCTTATTTGGTTAAAAGAATTTTTCAGAGAGTTAACTAGATGGATAATTTTGGCAATACTAAGTATGGTTGGATTATTATTTTTACATTCTATAGAATAGAAATTTTTTATATTATATTATCCATTGGTTATACTCCCCACACTTTAGACTATAGACCCATTCCTGAAAGTTTTATTTCCCTAACCTACCCCCATTCCAAGATATTTGCAAAAAATTTGCCTTAAATTTATTACAGTAAGGATCAGTCACCCAAGAGAAAAATTTCCACGGCAGCAGAAGGCCCCTAAATTGAACTTAAATCTAAATTTAAGCACTTTTTCATTTTATCTGTATCTTCTTAAGGTCATATACACCTGATTCATTTTGCTACTTAAATGAACTTTACTTTTTATAAATTTCCTTAAATGGCGTCTAGTGTGGTAATGAAAGTAATGAATTCAAAGTTGCCAGTTCAGAAATTCGGTCGTTACTTGATTTCGGCAAAAGAAATTAATAGATTGTAAATGCGCGTGTTACAGCTTTCGCCATGACACGCAGAAGGTACCCAAAAGGGACATGAGTACTCTCGATATCTCGAGACATATTTTCACCATTTCAGTGTACAAAGCTAGAACTTCCCCTTTTTTATCAGTTTTTTAGCGGCAATAGTCTTCTCTTTTTAAGTAGTTGAGGCTGTAAAATCAAAAATAAGAGCGCACACGCTTGTGCAAATTCTTTTTTGCACACCAAATTTCAGTGCAAGGCCTTCAACAAGGATGCAAAACCAAATTTAAAATTCAAAAAGGATGCACAACCAAATTTAAAAATTCAACTACCATAAAATATTGACCAGGAGTAATAAACAGAACGAAATCTGGAGCACTAAGCAGACAACAAAGTATCTGGAAACTTTTAAGTTTTTTATTACTCGTGATCAGTTATGAGCACGTCTTATTCATCCAATTCAGGCCCAAGTTTTTGTCTTTCTACACTTAAAGCCGTTCATAGGGTTACTGGGCCTAGGGAATACTAATTACAGTTCTCTTTATCACCTCAAACACGAGTAAAAAGGCCAATCAAAGCTAAAAAATTGTATCAAAGTGAGCAATTTACCAGCTGCAGAGCCCTCCGAGCCACGGTGCCCCAGGACAGCTATCCTAGTTTTTCCCCTCCCTGTGAACAACTCATCCATATTTATCATAAGATCTGGAGAGATTAGCCCTGGAATACTTAAGGGGGATAACGAGGAACATAACTACTATAGGTGGGTACATTATAATCATTCATCTTTAACATTTATAACCTCGGATAAACAAAAAACAGATGATTCTCTTCTGAATTACTATTTTTCAACATATTTGGGCTATTCTGGTCCGCACATGAGCCAAATAAAGATTGATTTTCGCTACAAAATGGATTCCGGCATGAGGTACAGTGATAAATGGTTTTGCGGTGTCAACTGAGTGGGTAAAACAAGCAATTTGTCTTCTTGCTTTCGCTTAAAAATATTGTTTGACAAACAGATTTTGCCCTAAACCTGGCGTTTCATAACTTTGTTGTACATTTTGTTTTACCACTGCAACATACGAAGCCATCACAAGGCTGCGTCGCGGACGAGGTTTTTTTCCCAGTCGGTTTGAAATGTGTGCGAAAATAATAAAGTGGTCAAAGAAAGCTGCATCCATTATTTCATGACAAGTTCACAACAAAAGGTTTACTTTGCCTTTCTTTGAACAGTAGAAAAAGATGTACTTTTCACGATCAAAGCAGAACATTGAGGTTCCAGGTTTTCTATTTTTGTGTTGGGCATCTCACGTTTTATTCTATTTTTTTTACACAGGCTTCTAGACTCCATTACAACCTTTGATATTTTTGATTTTCATATACCCAGAATTGGGTAATTTTCTCGGTGGCACTATAATTTAGCTAAGATGAAAGTGAAAATGTCATTTGGTGCCTTTTTCTTATGCTCTTCCCTAATTCAATAATTGCTTCTGGGGCTAATTGCATCTTGAGCCCTTAAAGGCGCCCCAAAGATATTTTTATATGAATTATGAAAGAGCATGTTGTTGTTGTTGTTTGGAGTTTGACGCGTTTGACCAATCGGTCATATGCGTTCGTATCATTCGATTATTCTGTGCCTTCTGTAATCACTAGCTTGCTTGGGTGTCACTTCAGTCAATATTCATTGAGCCATATCAGGTATCACTTATTGTGCTATCGGTTGGGGGTTATACACCTGCAGTAAATTCCTGCGTTGAAAAACGGGAATCAGAGCAATTCAGCTATGCTTTCTCATAAGAAAATTAAAATACATTTACAACACAATTAGAACAAATAATGCACATATACATCATTCCTGTCACATACGCCAAATAGAAAAAAAAAAGCTGATAAAACATAGATAAAAAAAGGAAAATGTGCTAAGTGTGATGACTCTAAAATGAGCTAATATAGGGGTAAAAAAATAAAAAAAATACCTTAAAGGGAATGAACCAAACAAGTAGTCTTAACAAATCGACCTAAAAGGTTTCGGCTTAGTTGTCTAGCCCAAGGAGGAAACGCGTGATGTCCCAGAATAGAGCCCATTGTGAATGCCTTAAATGCCTTCTAACAGCAATTCCTTAGTATTTCCCTCTCCTTTTCATATTTTCTACTGTTGAAAATGACGAGCATGCATGAAAGAGCATACAAAAAGCACCAAATGATGTTATCACTTTCATCTTAGCTAAATTATATGGCCCACTGCAAAGTTACTATGAAATTTACCCACCCCACCCCCCTAATATGCAAATATATACCCTGAATTGGAATATACCCTGAATTGTTGATGGCAAAGTTTTGAATTGAAAATTCAGTGCTATTTTTTGTTGACGGCATTTGAAAAACTTGAAATGGTAGGGGAAAACTGTATATTTGAGTTGCCGGGTCTAATAAATTACAACCCGGCGCCGTGCCGGCGGATCAGCCGAACGCCACCGACGAGAGGCCCGGTCGGCCGCCAACGAAGAGTCGAAACGCCACCGCACGCCACAGGCGCGCCACCACCACCGGCAGAGGCTGTGGCGTTTTGTCGAATTTAAACCAATTTTGTGGCAATTCTTTATTGTGTCAACCACAAACTCAGAGCTTTTCCTTCTCGTGTTGTTTAGTATTTCGATTTTCCTGGTTAGAAATCAAGGAGGACTTGCGCTATCCCTGAATTTTCGGGTATTCTCCCGAGATCTATGCGTCACCCCGAAAAAAAATTTGGTTTCCCGAATCCCCGAAAATCGCGCAATTACGGTACCACCCATAGCGATTTATCACCAGTGACTTTCCCTGCCAAATAATACTTTGCATACCATAATTCTTCACTACTCTCTTGTTCCTTAATTTTCGTCTCTTTTGTTACTTTGCATAAAAACCAGACAGATGCAATATGCAATTGCAAATACTGCAATATACACAGTTCTTCATATATTGACTAAAAAAAAGTATCATCTTTATGAAATGAGTTTAAGTCATTTCGAATGCAGTTTCCCAATCACTATTTCTTACATCATACGTAGTCAAGAATTTAATTTTCAAGTTGAATAGAATTATAGAACGCATTCACTACTATACAGCTTCAGCCTTTTGTTGGATTATGAAATTGACAGCCGACAGATTGCTTCTACAGGTGAATTGTAAGTTTGCAGAATATTTTTTCTTTTGCTGCTTTTAGATAAGATTTTCTTAATGTTTAATACTCAATTGTTGAACCCCTGATAGAAAATACGATCTTCTTTCTGAAACATTTTTTACCCCCCCCCCCCAAAAAAAAAAAAACCTTCTATTGAGACAAAATTTAGCTGTAGACTAAGCTATGTACAAGGTTGGGGAATTAGAGATTGAAAGGGAAGTTACTCCAAAAATACGAGTATGATTCATAAATAAATTGTCAATTTTTGCCTATAGGATGGGGGGCTATCATTTTTTAAATGATAATACCTCATTTTTTTTATTTATTGAAAGCAGGGATGCAAAAAAGATAATAATTTTTTTTCATTTAACGTGGAGACAGAAGAAAATGGTATCAAATTCCCTGGGAAACCATTGAAATATTTCGATAGACCCAGGGCCCCCCATTGCGACTAGAAGAGAGCGAGAATGAACAGGAAGCGTCGTTCTGGTACCGGCCAGCCTATTGGCCTTAAATTGATGGGTACAGGTAGCTCAGGTACTCGCCCTTCCCACAACCCATTCACAAAATTATGGCATTCAAATGACATGCCTAGTAGAGTGTATTTTTATTTTCAGGTGCTGCTTTTACAAAGATAAAGAATTGTTGACCATTTCTGAAAACATTGCTGAAGAAAAACACGGATTGAAGATACTTCTCCGAAATCAAAGGGGTGAAAGGACTGCATGGTAGTCCATATACCCTTGTACAAATTCTGGAACTGTAACTGACTAATTGGCTAATTCAAGCTTCAGTATGGGGGGTGGGGGTAAAGGTTAAACTTACCTCTCATTTACATCAGAAATAAAATTAAATATATGTGTCAAAAAACAAAATATGTGTGTCAGACCTTACAAAATAGATCTTCTGCTTAAATGAAGTACAAAAAAATTGTTTTCAACATCACAACTTTGCTCAATCCCAATTTATAAGGTTTTAAATATATTGAAATACATTTCCTAAATTAAAAAAAAAAACAAATTTTAATATGGCTTAAAATTCAGCTCAAATAAGAGGAATTTCATTTTCAGAACTAAAGCCAGAGAAAAAGAAACTGATCTTTGCATTGGTAGGTAATAAAAAAACTTTTCACTGTTCTCTACCCTACATTTTAAAATTGAGTGACAAACTGAAAAGAATTTTAAAAAAAACATAAATTTAATGCCACCTTTATAAATTCACATACGATACAAAGCTTTTTCAACAGCGGCAAAGATAAAACCAGCCCCGTTCTTGATAGTGGTGTTTAAAGAATTCACTATTTTTGTGGTTGTTTATGTTTATGTTGGTGGAACCCAGCAGTAATTAGGGGAGAGGTTATCGAAACATAGGTTCTCAATCTACAAGGCCATGGGGCTACGCCAAAGACTGAGATTTTTAATCCGCCTAATTTCAACATGTGTAACACAATCCACACCGTTTCATTTTATTTGATAACACTGTCATTGTTGCCCCCGTTAAAGGTCTCGAGCAGATTTTCAGGGAGGCAGTTGAGATAAAAAAAAAAGCACATTCATCGAAAGGTAGTTCTCAATAGAGGCACTGGAAAAACTTTTCTAAGGTCCCATTTATGATGCAATGATTAATTCTGATCGTTTTTACATACATCCATAAAATTATGTTTTGCGATTAAATAGAATGTCTGATAATAATCTACCTGGAAAGCGATTAGCCTTTAAGAGTGCTTTACGTAAGATGAAAATGTGAAATGCCATTTAGACTTGGGGTTTTTATTCAGTTACCCTTTCACCTCTACTCAGGAAGGGTCAACCTATTTAAGTTTAGTGTTTTGTTTTATGTTTTTTTTTTCATGTTTTTATCAGTTTAATTCTGCACTGAGGACGGTCAAGCGAATGTGTTGACTGAAATATTTGCATATTTTTTCACTGGCGATTCTTCCTTTCTTCGTGATTTTATGTTTTATCGTGATTAGCCAGAGTGGTCTAAGAAATTATTTATTCATGACTTTTAAGCCTAATTTACACTAAGTAATCAATCACTAAGTTTAATGTATCAACATCCCAAATAAAGTCAGCCTGTCGATAATTGAAGGACAGTTTAAATATACACGAAATGATAAAATATCAAGCCTGTTGGCTTGTGAAATTAATCTATGTATAAACAGGAAAAAAAATTAGTGAGCTAGGAATGGGGGGATGTCATAGGAGTTGACATAACTTTGTTTTGGGACAAGGAGGGGGATTGGTGCATGAAACCTGAGAGAGGCAGGGTCAAGGGAAATCTTGCTACCCAATTTTCCGCCCTAATTGAAAGCTAAACTATTTGGCTATTATCAGGCCTCTTTATGTAAATTAATTTTTAAAAGGTTTCCAAAGAAAAGTAGAGCTCATTAAGCCAAAAACAGGCAGAGATAAAGTCAAATAATCTTCCAAGTAAAAAACTACACACAAATCATAATCATAGGCAGCGCGTTAGAGCTGCCTAAGTAAAGAACGATGTGGGCACAATGTTTTTTTTTTCTCCATACCTGGGCACTTCGTATCGAAGGAGTTGTCGTAGAAACTTCGAAAAGAGCTCATTCAATTGGAAATTGGAGTGGGGTAGTGCCCTTTTTAATAGTCAAAAGTGATTGGAGGGCAACTAGACCCCCTCCCCCCTCCCGCTACGCCCATCATTCCCCCAAACACATCCGATCAAAATTTTGAGATAGCCATTTAGTTCAGCGTAGTTGATTTCCAGATAGAAAATATTTTATTGAGGAGGACACTCCCCCACAGCCCTCGGGGCAAGGGTTTTAAGTTATGCCCTGAGGGCATATAAGAGCGATGTTGCACAATGTATCATTTATTATTTTTTTCCTTTAGAGCAGGACACTTCGTATCGAAAAAGTTGCCGTAGAAACTTCGAAAAGGGCTCATTCAATTGGAAATTGGAGTAGCTTGTGCCCTTTTTAATAGTCAAAAGGGGTTGTAGGTCTACTAACCCCCCTCCACGCCCATCTTTCCCCCAAACACATCCTATAAAAATTTTGAGATAACCATTTTGTTCAGCGTAGTTGATTTCCAGATAGAAAATATGCAATAGTCGAAAGTTATTGGAGTGCAGCTAACCCCCCTCTCACGCCCACCTTTTCCCCAAACACATCCAATCAAAATTTTTAGATGGCCATTTTATTTAACGTAGTTGAAAGTTCTTTAAATTAGGTCTTTAAGGATGACAATCCCTCCCCCCAGAGTCCTAAGGGCAAGGATTGTAAGTTATGCCCTGGGGGCATATAAGGTTTTTATTTAAAGCGTTGTCGTGGAAACTTCAAAAGGGCTCATTCAATTGGAAATTGAAAGGGCTAGTGCCTTTTAAATAGTCGAAAGTGATTGGAAGGCAACTAACACCCCTTCCACGCCCACCATTTCCCTAAACACAGCCAATAAAAATTTTGAGATAGCCATTTTGTTCCACGCAGTTCAAAGTTCAGAAAATTATACCTTTGAGCAGGACACTTCCCCCCCCCCCACAGTCTTCAGGGACAGGGTTATAAGTTATGCCCTGGGGCATAAAAGGTTTATATTAGAATCTTTGTCTTAGAAACTTGAAAAAGGGCCCATTCGATTGTAAATTCAAAGGGCTAGTGCCCTTTTTAATAGTCGAAAGTTATTGGAGGGCAACTAACCCCCTCTCACGCCCACCTTTTCCCCAAACACATCCAATCAAAATTTTTAGATGGCCATTTAATTTAACGTAGTTGAAGGTTCTTTAAATTAGGCCTTTAAGTATGACAATCCCTCCCCCCACAGCCCTAAGGGCAGGGGTTGTAAGTTATGCCCTGGGGCATATATAAGGTTTTTATTTAAAGCGTTGTCGTGGAAACTTCAAAGGGGCTCTTTCAATTGGAAATTGAAAGGGCTAGTGCCTTTTTTGATAGTTGAAAGTGATTGGAGAGCAACTAATGCCCCTCTTACGCCCACTATTTTCCCAAACACTTCCAATCAGAATTTTGAGATATCCATCTTTGTTCAACGTAGTTGAAAGCTATGGAAATTAGGTCTTTTAGGATGATAACCCCCTCAGAACCCTCTGTGCAAGGGTTGTAAGTTATGCCCTGGGGGGCATATAAGGTTTATATAAAAAGTTGTTGTAGAAATTTCAAAAAGGGCTCATTTGATTGGAATTGAAATTGCCCTTTTTAATAGTCGAAAGTGAGTGGAGAGTAAATAACCCCCCTCTCACGCCAACCATTTCCCCAAAAACATTCAATCAAAGTTTAGAGATAGCCAGTTTGTTCAACGTAGTTAAAAGTTCTGGAAATTATGTATTTAAGGATGACAAACCGGCCAGAGCCCCCAAGGCAAAGGTTGTAATTTATGCCCTGGGGGAATATAAGGTTTTTATAGATAGAGTTGTCGTAAAATTTCAAAAGGGGCTCACTTAGTTGGAAAAGGACAGGGCTAGTGCCCTTTTTAATAGTCGAAAGTGATTAGAGGGTAACTAGCCCCCCTCTCACATCCACCATTCCTCCAAACACATCCAATCAAAATTTTCAGATAACCATTTTGTTCAACGTAGTAGAAAGTTTTATGGAAATTAGGTTTTTAATAATGATACCCCTCCCCCCAAGCCTTCAGAGAAAGGGTGGTAGGTTATGCCCTGGGGGCTTATAAGGCTTTTATTGAAAGTGTTGTCGTAGAAACTTCAAAAGGGCTCATTTGATTGGAAATTCAAAGGGCTAGTGCCATTTTTAATAGTTGAAAGTTATCGGAGAGCGACTAACGCCCCTCTCACGCCCACCATTTCCCCAAACACATCCAAGCAAAATTTTGAGATAGCCATTTTCTTTAACGTAGTTGAAAGCTCTGAAAATTAGGTCTTAGAGGATGACAACCAACCTAACAGCCCTTAGGGTAAGGATTGTAATTTATGTCCTTTGGGCATAAGGTGTTTATAGAAGGTGTTGTCGTTTCAAAAAGGGATCATTCGATTGATAATCGAAAGCTCCAGTGCCCTTTTTAATAGTCGAAAGTGATTGGAACGCTTGACAGCTTTATAGTAAAGATCGATGTTGGTATAATGTATAATTTTTGGTTGTTGTTGTTGTTTAGACCAGGGCACTTCGTATCGAAGGAGCTGTCGTGGGAACTTCGAAAAGGGCTCATTCGATTGAAAAATAGAAAGGGCTGATGCCCTTTTTGATAGTCGAAAGTTATTGGAGGGCAACTATCCCCCCTCCCACGCCCACTCTCCCATTTGCCAATTATGTTTAAAACTAAATGTTGCCTTAAGATTAAATCAAAATGTACTGTGTTAATGCTAATTCCCAATAAGGCATCTCAGCAGTATCCCAAGAACGACTGAGGGTATTATGTTCAAACTTTCGGGGCTATTACCTCTCTTAAAATTTAAGCAAAATCAAAATATCGTAAGTGTATCCCAGCTATCAAAGAAAGTAAACAGATTTTTTTGCGAATGTTATCAAGTTTTCCATTTCAGGTCAACTAAAGGAGGTATGAAACTAAATTAAACACTACTATTTGTGTCCAGATTTTTCAAAGGGTGTATGTTGTTAAAAATTCCTGAAAATTTTTCTCCAGCATACAAACAGCAGGCCAAACTATAAAGTCTTAAAAAAAAAAACGAAAAGATTTAAAGTTTTATTTTCTTTTTTCCTAAAAAGACTATGTCAATATAAAACGAGCAGAAATTAAT
Organism: Artemia sinica; assembly: GCA_027921565.1. Classification (NCBI taxonomy): domain Eukaryota; kingdom Metazoa; phylum Arthropoda; class Branchiopoda; order Anostraca; family Artemiidae; genus Artemia; species Artemia sinica. The sequence continues at coordinate 11,080,978 of CM051258.1, forward strand.
TAAAAAAAACTTTTTCCACAATATAAGTTTTTCAAAGAAAAGTAAAGAACTTCATTAAGCAAAAAAATGAGCAAAATAAAATCAAATAATCTACCAAGCTTGAAACTACCACAAATCAGAATCGATAAATAAATGAAACCCAAAACGAACAGAAATTACAATAAAAAAAACCGAGTCAAACTCAAAACGAGCAGAAATTTACATAAGTTGGGCTCAAAACCCCCAAGCCTTCCCAAGGCCAGAGCGAAATTTGCAATTTATTGACAAAAATACAAATGAATGTGCATTGTCAGTTTAATATACATATACTGATATTTAGTAATCAAAATAATAATATTATTTGATATATTAAGTTATAAAATATATTTTTTTCAGTAAAGTGCAAAATACTTAAAACAAAGTACAAAATAGTAAAGTAAAGTACAAAATACTTAAAATACTAAAAGTTAACTAAAAGTTAAATACTCAGTTTGAATTAGGCTTAGAAGTCATAAATAAATAATTTCTGAGACCACACAGGCTAATCATGATCAAACATAAAATTGCGAAGAAAAGGAGAAAAGAGGACAATAAACAACCAGTGAAAAAAATTTGAAAATTATGCCAATATTTCGGTCAAGACCTCCGCTTGGCCGTCCTCCTTGTAGAACAAAACTGATAAAAATATAAAAAAAACACAAAAAAACTATATTAGGATGACCCTTTCTGATTAACGGTGAAAGAGTACCTGAATAAAAAATACAAGCCTAAATAGCATTTCACAATTTCATCATACGCAAACCACACTTACGGCTAATCGCTTTCCCGGTATATTATTATCTACCGGGAGTAGAAAATATTAGTTCTATTTGATTGCACAACATAATTTTGTGGATGTATGTAAAAACGATCAGAATGAATAATGTCATCATAAATGGGACCTTAGAAAAGTTTCTCCAGTGCCTCTATTGATGGCTATCTTTCCGTAAATGTTCCTTTTTATCTCAACTGCCTGCCTTGAAACTTGCATGAGACCCTTAACGGGGCAAATAATGAATGTTTCTACAAATAGAAAGAATGAATGTTTTCTATAAATAGAAAACTCAAGGGTAAGAGACTTATTGAAAATTAAAACTTCTAGTAAAGGAAGTTCGTGGTTGTCTTCTAGATCTAAAGTGAACTGGAGGTTAGAGTATAAAGTGTTTAAATGAGTCAAGACGGAGTTAAGTGACCCCCTCCATGATCTCACGCAGAAATAACATCATGCACAAACTGACCCCAGAATCAGGGTTTCAGAGGAAAATTTTTTAAAGCAGAGATTTCAACGAATTTCATATAAAAAGTGTCCAGAAATGGTGACAGAGGCTCATACCCATTGCTAGATCAATCGACAAGGTCAAGGAGCTACGCCGAAGGCCTTAGATTTTGTATCCAGCCTAAGTTCAACATGTGTACGCCAATCCACACCATTTCATTTTTTGACAACACTTCCATTGTTGCCCCGTTAAAGGTCTCAAGCAAGTTTTCAGGGAGGCAGTTAGATAAAAAAAAGTACATTCACCGAAAGGTAGCTCTCAATAGAGACACTGGAGAAACTTTTCTAAGGTCCCAGTTATGATAAATTATTAATTCTGATCGTTTTTTACATACATCCACAAAATTATCTTGTGCAATCGAATAAAATCTCTGATAATAATCTACCCGGAAAACAATTAGCCTTTAAGAGTGCTTTACGTAAGATGAAATTGTGAAATCCCATTTAGACTTGTGTTTTTTATTCAGTTACCCTTTCACCGTTACTCAGAAAGGGTCATCCTATTTTAGTTTTGTGTTTTTTTTTTTATATTTTTATCCATTTTATTTTCCACTGAGGACGGTAAAGCGAATGTCTTGACCAAAATATTTGCATATTTTTTTCACTGGCTATTATAGTCAATAGGCCCGTTTTTTAGCACTAAGATCTTACATCTAAGATCTTACATCTTTCTGCAAAGATTATCGTTTTTTTTTAACTAGTCTTTGTTCTAAGATCTTACAGCTCACTGATGTTAGCAAAAAGTGCAAAAAACGCTTAAAATTGCCTTCGTCAATCTTATCGACCTTAGTATTCTTAAGTCACATAGAAAAAATTAGACAGAAGGTTGATTTTTTGGCTGTCAACTAGAAGATTTTTAAGTAAACTTCTGGTTAAGTTCTCATTGAGAGGCTTATTGGTGTACTTGGGAAGTAGTTGAGCTGGGTGAATAAGACTTTCAGGATCCGAGGTATGAAATGTATCCAGGAAGGTATTGCCAAGCTAACATCTCTTTTCAAGGACTGCATATATGATAGCCTAAGTCACTAGCCTACTTATTTAAATTTTAGCAAAATAACAATTTATAGTAATTTTAAGGTTTTCAATTTCCCATTTAGACTTTGTTTTTTTAAAATATAAATAGAATTCTAAAATACTTGCTTAGCCTAGATCATTCCTAAAAATACTTCACCCCCCCCCCTATTTTACAAATTTATTGCTCAAATTATTTATCTTCCATAGATTTTTCCATGAATCAATACTTTTTTTTTAATTGATTAAGCAGCAAAGAAGAAACATTAACAAAGTTAAAAACTGAAAAATTGTATTGAAAATATATGCTATATATTTTGCACATTAGGGGGAGAGAGTGTTGATAAAGTAAAGTGAATTGGTTGTATAAATGATGGAGGTAAGTAGCTTACTATAGGACTTGTAATAATGTTTTCATGATTTATGGTGTTTTTTTAAGTAGGCCTAACTTTTGACAGATACATCCGTTTCATTATTTCTATAGAACTTTGAGTCATATTAAGGATCTTTTCAACAATTTAATAAATAGATATAAAATCCTTATAAATCAAAATTTATCAAACATTTGAGGCAGAAGACTTTTTACTTGTGCTTCAATTTAGTAGTAGATCTTTTTCTTAACATTTGACTTTTATAGTATAGTGCTTGAAAAGATAAGTTCCCTTTGATAGAGAAGGAGTAGATGTGTATGTAGCTACTTCCTGAGAATCATCAGTGCTCTGGATCCATTGCTGAGTTTTATATATCCTACTAAATTGCTTTCTTAGATCAGCAGAAGCCACTAATCTATATTTTACTCATATTTTCTTGTTAGTAAAAAAATTTGCAAGATTTCCTTTTCTCAATTAATCTCCCTGACAAGACCTAATTCCCTTCTTATACTTTTGAATAACCTTTGGTAAAGTCAATCATAATTGCTTCTTTGGGAAATTTCTACCTCTAAACTAGGTCATTTTCATAATCCCTTCCAGTTTATTACCTTAAATTATATTGGTACTTGGGCATTATATGGGCCTTTCTAAAAAGTCAAGTCTTGTTAATGCTAAGGAAATAAAAAATAAATAGGATGAATATATAATAATTTATAAACAAATTTGGGCTATATATTTACACATTAGAAGGGGGGGGTGTTGGGTAAAGCATAGCATATATTAATATGTAGCCTAACCTAGGTACCTCCCCCCCTAAACCCCAAAAAACAACAGTTTAAATATTGTACACACAATGAAAACCACACTATGGAATGCATTACTCTATAGCCAGGGGCGTCATTTGGGGGTGGCCAAAGGGGGATTGCAGTTGCCCCCCCCCCAATAATGAGAAAAACAATTATTATACATCCCATATCCTTTGACTATCAAGATATGGACCTCTCTTGCCCCCCCCCCCCCAATACAAATGCTGGAGATTTGCCCCTGTCTATAGCCATCTCTTGAATTAACCTGTCAAAAATGAGTATTTTGTGACTGGTTTCCTTGTAAAGGCCCATATAGTGCCCAAGTACCATCACATCTTCATGTTGCCAGGTAGCATTGACTTGATAATCTTCATATCACAACTCATGCATGGATCATCAGTATTTTCATATCTACAGGACATTTTGGTTTCCTTGTTGGGTGTCACTAGATGTATTGTTGGCTGGGGGCCAAAGGGGGTGGGTGGCACCTAATAGACCCTGCTCAATGATGCTGGCTTGTCCCACTGTGTCAACAATGACTTGCCACTTCAATCACGGTCAACACCAACCTTGAAGCTATCAACTAATCTGGCCATCATAGTAGATTTGCTGAGTGAATTCCACAGTGGAACAACATAATTGATGAATTAGTTGAACTTCTCACACTTTCTGCTAAATTTTTGGTGCAGTTTTATGGGATTTCCTCATGTTCTGGTGTATTCACTGTGATTGAAAACGGGCTTGATGGTGTCACTGGTCATCATATTAAATGCAAGGATGACATTGCCTCTCTTTCTACAGTATGTTAGGGTAGGCAGGTCAAGCTTTTCTTGTTGTTGCTTGTAGGAGATTTGTTTTTTTGGCAAAAGGGAGCTTGGTTGCTCTATGCTGGACCATCTCAAGTATCTCCATATCACATTTAAAGTGCAGGTTGGCAACCAACATGCCAAACTCAAGATGGGAACAAACAAAGGGCTGTGTAAAGGAATGCCAGATATAGTATTGAAATATTCAAATTAATAAATGTTTTGTGGTGTTCTATAGACTGGTTGACTAACCTATAATCTATATTTGAGCTCTTGTATAAAACTGAATTTATTTCATGCAAAAAAAAGAGAAAGTATGACATTGTATAATTAGCCTTAAAAAAGATTCAGTATGCAAAAGGTATTAATTTAGCAAAGTTAACTTTGCATGCATTAGCTTAGATTTGACTTACTATAAATATCTAGTTTTCACATCAGTTTTAACAATATTACTATGCTAGATTTTGCAAATACTCCCACTTCTATCTTCATTTTTATTAATTAGTGCCACTTGAGACTAAAGTGTTGCCCTGGGGAGATCTTCTGAAGTATATATCTGAATCTTTTTGGCTCCAAAGGACCAAAATGCAATTAATTATGATCAGCTTTATTTAAATCTGGGTAAAAATACCCCTTTTTGGATAATATTTATTTTATATTTTTCCCAATCCCTCAGATATCTGTATGAAGAATTTTGTTTTATTTCTTACTAAAAGTCTTTTTACATGTCCAACTTTGTAGGGATCAGAACCTTTATCAAAAACTAGATTATAAACTCTAAATATAATAAATAAAAGAAACCATGCTTTAATATAGCAGAATTGATTTGCTTGTCTCATTTCACCACTGGCAGTGCTATTAGTCAACTGGATAATTGTGGGGTGGTAATTATAGTCTAATTCAACTGGTCATTGTTTTTTATTCAAACTCACTTTTGTACTAGTATGGTATCTGGTGTTTATGTATCATAGTTGATAACTGGATTTTTGGGGAAGTGAGTATATATGTAAAATTTGTGCATCTTTGTTAAAACAAAATTTAGTAGTAAGTTTACCTTTTGTTTCTGTTTTTGTTTAGCCTGATAGGTCCTGAACACTATTGTAATTGATAAAAGTACAATGCTTTATTGGTTAAAACTGTCTAGCATTAAAAAGAAGGAAAATCCAATTTTAAAAGAAGTATTCCAATCCCTCTCTTTTCCCAAGGGGTCAATTATAAAACATGATATTGTGACAAATCTAATATTGTTTCTTTTTAAGGATTTTATATGTCATCCCCTGGTGAAGGATCTGTTCCTTTAATTGATACTCCAAGTGCTGATGAATTGTTTGAACTTCTGAATCAAACTTCTGATGATGAAGAAACTGGGTCTTTGGGCCTGTTTTTTAAATTACATTCAATACATCTTCAGTTATTTGTCAAGGATTAGAAACAACAATTTCTATTGCTGGAAGCTTAATTGTAAGATTGCTTATTTTGGTTTTAATTTGTCTGTTTTTATTATTCTATTCATGTTAGACTGTATATCTTTCACCGTGATAGATTATCCTAATGCTCTGCTGTTCAAGAGTAAATTTTTTAATTTTATAAGATATGCAATTTTCAGTAATATATCAGTAGACTACTGTAATTCATATTAGGGAAGGGTTTTTCTACTAAATTTTAAAGGGTAAAGGTGTAAATTGGACCTCATCAGAAAAAGATGTGTTAGAACAAAAAGTTGCATTTATAGAGTGTTAATGTTATGCTCATATTAATGGTTTAGTTCATATTTTGACATTTCTTCCCTAGACTCCCCCTCTAATTCTTTCATGTAGCCAGCAATAAGGAAAGTTGTTGTTAAATGAAAATGGTGACTATGCTTGTTGGCAAAATCTCAAACTGCAGGAGCATAAATTCAGAATTTTTATTGGGGCGGGGGGGGGGGGGGGGTATGCTGTACATTGCATATAATTTTTTTTTTTTAATTGACATTATTTTTAGCTATAGACCTTCTGTTGACGAAATTTTATGGTAATACTTTGTGAAGACTACTTCTGACAAAGAAATGTTTTTACTACTAAAGAGTAGTACCATTGTATTTTCTATTCAACACTTTCCAAATATAAAGGTGATTACTGAGGCAAAGTCTAAAAAAAAAAAAACTTTGCTAGACAAATTATGTGCTACCAGTTCAGATCAAATCTATGTTTCATGGTTTTTCCTCGGTACATACAAATACATTGTTTTTTATAAAACAAATAATTTGCTTTAGTTTGCCAACTAGGTCTATTGTCTAATAATTAATATAACGTAGTTTTACTCTTTTGTTTTCATGTACAGGTGTTTTTTTTCTGTAGCTATAGTGATTCTGATCTATTTGTCCTGCTAAGACAAACCTTTCCATGCAAATCACAACCAGGTTTGACTATGTGGTGTAATAGGCAGCATAACATTTTGTCTAGTTCAACAAATTTTAACAATTTCTTTATTGTTAAGTGCAAATACTGATAAGACCTACATTTTCTTTCATGAAATTTACTTTAAAATAAATCAAGATAGGATTAAAAAAATATATTCAAGTACTTTTAAAGCAATTAAAATTAGGTATTTAGTGTTGTGACTCCTGTGGAAAAGTATAGAAATTATCAACATGGTTTATTAACTAAATTATAAACTTGATGGATGTGATGAAAGACTATTAAAATTTTTAATGCAAATTAATAGCCACTATTTTTATAATTTTCTTGTGTTGCATGTTTTTGTTCTTCATAGTTGATCTACTTCCACAAAGTGTTTCTTACTAAGTTCTTATTATTTAACAACAGAACAGGTGATGTATTCATTGTGTAGTTAAAATAAAATTGTACTTGTTCTAGGAGCGCCCCCTGAGAGTGGATTTTGTTGAAAGCACCATTCTGACAATGTCTGATGAAGTTTTTAGGCAGCACTTCCGTCTTTGAAAATGAACATTTGAAGAGCCGCTGCTGTTACTAGATCACGCTGCCACTAAAAGGATCTTTCGAACAGAAAATACCACATGTTTTTGAAAAACAATTGAGAAAGGCAGTTCTAATCCCAATTTGGCACCTTGGTAATCTGGGAAGTATGCGGGAAATATCAGAGACATTTGGTGTAGCAAAATCTACTGTGCACTTTTCGACAATCATACGATCATATGAGGATCTACATTATAAGTTTAACAGTTGTTTAGTTAGCTCTACGTTTAATAGTAAAATTGGTTTTCCTATAGCTTAATAAAAAAAATGATTAAAATTTACATACTTAGAAAACCATACATTTATACATAAATTAAATTAAAAAAAGAATCAACTTAAAGTAAGGAAGAGACTTAAAACGAAAGTAAAGTATTACGTGTATGAGGGAGATTTCCCCCTCCTCAACGCCTCACAGTTTTCCCGCTCCTGACATAAAAGCATTAGTACTTACAAAAACTTCTCATTGTTATAATAAAACGACCCTTGTGTTTCAGGAGTCGTTCTTACGGAATTCAGACACAGTTCAAATTTTAGCGTAAAGAGCGAGGTGTTGAAGAGGGAGAACCCCCTCATATACGAAGTAATTTCTATTTGTTTTAAATTTTAATGTTGCTCCTTATTTAAAGTGACAAAATTTGTTTTTCAAAATTTAATTTCTGATTATTTTGTAAACGCCTGGAATCTGGCTCCACCTGACGGAAAAAAAAATTGTGATCATCAAGAGGCTCAGTCAAGAGGCTCAAAAGGGAGGTATCCCCCTCCCTATCTAGTTATTCGAAATACTTTTAAGGTATAAACAAATTTCAACCTTAAAAATATTTCGGCTAGCTAGGAAGAGTACATATCATTTTCCAATTTTGGAAAATATTTGTGGACAAATCCCAAGTGAACCTGTCTTGGCAAAGTTACCCAAGAGGATTTGTTGCGCCACCCCACGAAATTTTGGAAACCATATAAAGTCAAGCTCTGCCAAAAGGTGTTAAATTCGAATTCCCCCCCCCCCTAGTCATTCCAGAAGAAATCCCGAACTAAGGTCATGACGGTCATGTATCATGGTTGCAGCCTAGTAAAGAGCGAACCACAGTCCATAGTAACCAAAAGTTAAAAAACGTGCTTAGAAAAAAAAACTACCTAGTGAAAAAAATTGTCATCTGACTCTGATTCAGGAATGGTAACTATTATTTCAGTTCATCTTAAAAGTAAAGTTTATTGCCAAAAGAAATTTATGATTTCTTAAAAAAAAGTCTGAAACCACTCAAAAATGGCGTCAGATCAAAATAAAAAGTCAACCTATGGATTCAGCATGGTCGAAAACTTAGTTATGGGAAATTACAACCCCCTCCTTGAACAACAAGGAAAATGACTATTTTGCATGGGTAGCACTGATCTGTCTCCCGTTTTTTATTATTCTTTTTTTTCTAACAAGGTTAGGGGGTGACCAGAACATCATAGAGAGATGGGTACCGTAATAGCTAATTCGAACGGAAATTAAATTTGTTAATGCCCTTTTTAACTGACCAAAAAGATTGGAGGGCATCTAGCCCCCCTTCCCCCAATGTCATCCAATAACAATTTTGAGATAGCCATTTTGTTCAATATGCTGCAAAGGTATCTTTGGTTTTGGTGATGAAATGACCCTCCTTAGTCCCTGGGGAAAGGGCTGCACACTTTATCGGTATCAGACATATTGATATCACGCGTATCAGTATTGGCGTATTGATATTGGGTGTATTGGTATCGCAGGTATCTAGACAGATTTTTAATAGCTCATATAAAAGATATTGCTCATATCTACATCCTTCATATAAATTCAACTATCAGCAATCGGTTCCAAATGGCACTAAAAACGGTACCTTTTGTGCCATGTCTCAAGTGGAAAAGCTGGGGCTACCAGTACTTTTTAAGAGTGACGTTTAATGGCTCATTTGAAAGCTATTGCTCATATCTACGTAATGCTTATCAATTCTACCATCCGTAAGTGTGATGTAGCACTAAAAACAATACTTGTGATGTCACTTCTTAAGTAGAAAAGCTTGGAAGTATAAAAACGAAATCATCATTGTAATAATTATGATCCAAAACCCGTAACTGGAGGTGTGCAAGAACACCTCTCGTATGCTCCTCCTCCAAGCCCCCTTAATAAGCTACTCAATTAAGGTACAATCACTAATATATCAAATCTGATTGTTAGAGGCGTGGACCTTTGGGTATAGCGTTCGACTTCGAAATAGAGTGTCTTGCGTTCGATTCCTTTTTGGGTGTCTTTTTGCAATTATTGTTTTATCTTTTATATATGATCATTTTCAGATAATTGCACTGTTTTGTAAATATTATGCACTCATTTTTTAAAGCATATCCCAGGAAGGTATTTGGTCAAGCATTTTGATTCAAAAGGGAATAGAGGTCATCCAGTTCATGGTTTGCAACAACATTCTGAGTAAACCTCTAAATCCATACCCCAACGAATGGCGTAATTTTGTCAAAATCCTGTGGGGGGGGGGGGGTCAAAAGTGGAGCCAATTTTCCTAAATCAAGTGAAAATGACAGAGAATACTGAAAAACGAGCAGTATAGCAATAAATAAAGGTAAAGATGTACTAAAGAAAACTGACCTGTTTCAGTGGATGCTTCAATTATGCAGGCTTATATTAGTTTTGACAACATTTTTGGAGAAACTAAATTTCAGTTGGGAGGAGTGGGGGTGGGACTAACTGGGGTCTGGAGGAAAACTGAGGTCTGAGAGGGGAAGTTGTGTATCCTCTGCCCCATAGCAAATTACGCCCCTGACCCCAACCCCTTGCCACTAAGTGGTTGGAGAAGTGTAGGCATGTGGTTCTGGAACCACTCAAAGTTGTATATTAAAAGAATGATTACTTATTGCTATACTTACTTATTCAAATTATTTATTTGACAATTCCACCGTAATATTCTCTCCATATGTAAGATTGTACATCCAAAGAGGAAGAAAAGACAAATGAAAAGTTCTGTAGGAGAATTGAGGTATTTTCTGTCCGCTCAGTTAATCTTTTGCTTCGAAGCTACTCACCTGGAACTTATTTCTTAACTGTGACTAAATTATTTTTTTAAGACAAAGAATTAAATATCAGTTTCTTCTTTTTATTTTTTTTTTTTTTTACAAAAAAACGACTCATTGTTTTAATTTTTTTTTCACTCTAAACTTACTTTTTCCTTCAGTTCTTGTACGGCTCCTTAGTTCAGCTCTTTAATAAGGGTTGAGATGTCTTATATCCCCTAGATTGGAGGTGATTGGAAATTATAGTAAAAATTATTAACTGCAACCAAGAACCAACATTAAAACTTAAAACAAACAGAAATTATTCCGTATAAATAGAAAAGGTCATAGCAGTGTTGTTTTTAAATTAAATTTTAATCAAAACGAGCGAGGATTAATTTAAAAAAAACAAAGATTTCCTGAGGGAAGTACAGAGCGAAGTTGAATCTTAAAACGAACAAAAATTATTACTTCACAGCTTATCTAACATATATTGATAAAACTAATGCAAAAAAATCAACTGGTGATATTTCCCTATGTTTGTATGATTACAGAAAACTAGCGCTTTTCTGAAAACACAAGCCAAGTAAAAAAAACAGGAATATTGAATAAGGAGTCAAAAATAAGTACATAGCCTCACAACAGAAAACTAATCAATAATGCTTTTCATAGTCCTACAGGAGCTGTGATATCAGTAACTTTCAGAATACAATTAAAATTATCTTAAAATCTTAGGCATATAAATAATAAGTTTCAAGTCATTACACAGTATATCAAATAATGGATTGATTTATCAGGTAGCATCTTGGTCTCACCTAGTATAACTCGAAATGAAGAACATATCAACCGTAATATGAACTCTAGAAATCCAGTTATTTCTCTCTATAAAACAGAAGATTTTAAGTTGTGATACAAATTCTAAAACGAGTTTGTAGTCCTAATACTGAGAAGATTCCTTAACTTCGAACTTGTCTATAAAATAATCACGAAATGTCCTTTTTCAGATCCAAAACGACAGTCAATCATTGAACTTAGCTCATTGTGCAGAAGTGATGCCAAATTAAACGAAAAAAATAAATAAAACAGCAATCTAAAAATGCTTTACTTTTATACTGTTAAAACTGTCCTTAAAAGGTTTACTTTTACTGTACCAAAACTCCCATATTGTTTTGTGTTTTCAGTAAAGCGTTAGTTTTCTATAAACCTACAAATATAGGAAAATGTCCCCAGTTGGTTTATTTGCATTAGTTTTTATTGATATATGTTAGATAGGCTGTGAAGTAATAATTTTTGTTCATTTTAAGTTTTAACTTTGCTCTTTACTTCCCTCAGAAAATCTTTGTCTTTTAAAGTTAATGCAATACAGTGGCACCAATTGGGAAGATCATCCCTTACATTTAGAAATTTTTTTATATATTGTTATTGAAAAAATACACACAAAATTACCCTCTAGATTGAAACAAACAATATATTTGCCTCCTACTTTTAAATTTTCATGAACTGGCACAATAGATTAAATACTGATTATTTCCTGAGTTGTCAACTTCACCTAAATAAGCAAATTTGTAAACCATATTTTAATAAAATCATAATTAATCATAAAAAAAATATACAGTATATTAAAATAATAAAAATATAAAAAAGACTAATCATAATACTTGATTTCACTTCAATTTATTCATCAAAAAAAATTATAAGAAATGGTCTCATCTTCAACTCGTAGGACCTTGTTTTGCTATAATAAACAAGAAATTCAAGCACAAAATGAACAACAATCAAAAAAAAACACACACATAGTAATTCTTAGAACTTATGTAGTTCTGCTTTAACCTGGTAATTCCTACATGTTCACAAGAGGAGACTAAGTGGGCTTAAAACACTGATAATTTAAATTTTTTTTTCCTACTCCAAGCTTCCAATTTTGTAAAACGGGCTCCTTTTTGAGGTCCAAACACTATTGGCTACAGCAGAATTTTTTGCGATTTTGATGTTCTGGCAGCCTTTAGGCTATGCTTGATTACATTCAACAAGCTGAAAAGTTTCCAACAAATGCAGGTGTCATCTTTGACTCTTTGGTAAAAATCATTTGCTTTTGCCATCTCCTAAAACAAATATAAACATTAATTGACAAAAGTGTAACAGCTTGATAGCTATCAGCCCTTTTAAGATTCTTTCAACTGAAGAATAAACAGTTGAGAGAATTTGGCTATATGTACAAGATTTGGACAAAAATATTCACTTTCAGTTGAAGAAAAGTAGAATAAGTAAAAATTTGTCCATAAGGACAAAGGATAACTACAACTTAAGAGTAAATTTTCACATTACTTACTTACTTACTTATTTACTTAAGTCCCATCCGTCCTTGAAGGTCGTCTTGGGGCCTCTTTCTTCGTAACGGCGTGGATGTGCCTTCTGTATGCTTCACGGTCTTTTGCTAGGCGAAGAAGGTCCGAGAGGCGGTGAGGTGCAAAGTTTTCCTTCCACCTTTTTGGGGGACGACCACGAGGACGAGAACCGTGAATTTGGCCTTCGAAGGTGATTTTTGGGAGACGGGACCGACTCATCCGTTGTACGTGACCGAGCCATCGAAGTTGCTGGAGCTGGATCTTCATGAGAATTGTTTGTTGTACTTTAAGGCGCTCGAGAAGTTCGAAATTTGAGATTCTATCAAGGTAAGTGATCCCGCCGATGCGGCGGAGGCACTTAGTTTCAAATGCTGCAAGTCGACGGTTGTCATTTACCTTCAGTGTCCATGTTTCACATGAGTAGATTGCGATGCGGATGATCAGGGTATCAAAAAGTCGTGTCTTAAGCCGCAGAGACAAATCCTTGCTTCGCCATATGGGCATAAGGGCCTTGAAACTGGAACTCGCGAGGGCGAGACGTCTTTTGATGTCTTTTGATGGACTGTTGTCGCTGGTGATCAGACTACCGAGGTAAGGGAACTCGTCACCCACTGGATACTCTCTCCATTAATTTTCAGGTCTGGCTTAACTGTATCCTGTGGCTTTCGTGAGCAGCACATAGCCTTTGTTTTTGATACATTTATGATCATTCCAAAAGAACTAGTGGCTTCGAAGACGTCGTTAAGAACGGCTTGTAGATCCTCGGGTGTTTCAGCCATTTCGTTGATATCGTCGGCGTAGGCTAGCTTATCTATCTGAACACCCCCTATATGTGCGCCACAAGTTGTCTCCACCAGGGATAAGACTGCTGTGAGGAAAAGGTTGAACAGCTCTGGAGACAAAAGGCATCCTTGAAGGACACCTGCGGAAGTCTGGAAACTGTCAGTGAGACCTTCACTAGTCATCACACGACTCCCAAATTTTGAGTACATATCCTTGATAAGATCTACTAGGTTTCGTGGGATTCCGTAATGGAGAAGGATATGCCATAGGCCATTTCTCCAAATAAGGTCAAATGCTTGCCTAAAGTCGATGAAGAGCTGATACAGGCCGCGACCGAATTCCAGATATTTCTCTAAAATTTGGCGAACAGTGAAAATTTGATCAACGGTCGATCTCCCAGGGCGAAAACCGGATTGGTATTCTTGGATGACTAAGGATGACACGGCTCTGATCCGTTGGAGTATAATTCGGGTGAAGATCTTGGCAGTTTGACTTGTTAGGCTAATAGGACGGTAATTATCACATATTGCCTTTGACCCCTTCTTGTGTAGTGGAACAATTGTGGCTTCGCACCAAGAAGTTGGGAAATGACTCTTTTGCCAGGCACCGGATACAATCTTGTGGAAAAGATCTATAAGTGGTTCACACCGGACTTTCAGCAGTTCTGCCTGTATCCCGTCCGGGCCAGGTGCCTTGTTAGTCTTCAGCACTTGGATGGCATCTTCGACCTCAGAACGGAGAGGAGGTGGGCTGGGATCTGAGACAGTAACGGGCAAGAGGTCCAGGACAGCAGAGTTCGGAAAGATATCAGGATTAAGCTTTTCTTTGAAATGCTCCATCCATCTCGATCGGATACCTTCTGTGCTTTGTATCTGAGAGCCATTTTTATCTAGCAGTGTACAAGAACTGAGGCTTTTCTTGCTTGTTAGCTCACGAACTCTCTTATACATGAAGTATGAATCGCCTCTCTTAAAATCAGCCTCACACTGTTCACATTTGTCTTTAATGTAGGTGCGATGGGCTCTACGGGTGGCTTTTTCTACAGCACGCTTCAACTGCTTATATCTGTCCATAGTGACAATTTTCACATAGTGACATTGAAACCCAATGAGCTTATAGTTTGAACAAGTTTTAAAAGCAGCAGCATGAGAAGAGATACATTTCTTCTTACAGAAGAGAAGAGATAGTTAGATCTTGTGAGGAGAGACATTTCAGAAGAAATACATCACCTAGTAAAAAAAAAATATCAAAAACGAAAACAGCTCTTTTTTGTTTTGTAGTTGCTCTTTTTTAGAGTTTTGGTTCCTGTTGGGTTGAGTTAGTTACAGTTCATTACCATGAATTGTTTGATTAATCTTCAAACAGAAATATCAGGTACAAGAGTAAGAAATAAAGACCAACCGTTGGCGAAAAAAAATTAGTCTGAAAATAATATAAAACATTACAAGAAACAATCTGAAAATAAAAACCAAATTTTTACTTTTAGCTATCATATACAACTTTTATGGATCATGTTTTTGGGGTTTCTTCTGTTTTAATCACTATTCCCCAAATTTGAATATAATTTATAGCTTAATTTTTGTTTCATTAAGAGGGATAGACAGGAGAGGCTGCATTTTTACTGCAAGAAGATTATATTTAGGAAATGTTTTGATTGGCACATCCAATTCTACACTTTTTTTTAATTCTATTATTTTTATCTTAGGATTAGCCCTCATATAGGGTTAATAATTGCTCAAGCATTCGAAGCTGTGGAGGTAGGCATATTTATTTAAGCAAATTTATAATGCCCTAATTTGAGCAGAATTATCTACTCTGTAAAATTTCATTCACTTACTTAACAACTTTCCTAGACCATAAAAAGATCCTAGACGGCAGTTGAACCACTCAATGACCACACTTCTTGTATGGCAGAGCAAAACTTGTGCTGTGACAGCTTTTCTTTGTGCAAAAATTATCTTATATGTAAAAATGGTATTTTAAAACAAAATCTGCCAGGAAATTTGAAAACTGCCAAATAGCATTGCTACTTTGCTACCCCACTTTTGAATGGTGGCTGGTGAGTGCTGCAAAATCTTGAAACCCCATTTTTTTCCTAAGTAAAGAAATGGTAATAAAAATACCAATAAGCTATGCATAGACAAACATAAAAAACGACATTAAGTGGTATGTTCACTTTATACATACATCAATAATATGAACAACAAAAAAATTTACCAAACCATCAAGGTAAGAAGGGAATATATCATGATATTTGGTTATAAAGCCATTTAATTTTTTTTTTTTTTAACAAAATCAGCAAACTTCTATATACAGCAGAGCCATATTTGTCCTCATAAGGGGGGAGGGGGGTATACCTAAGTTCAAATTATATTTAGAAATTGCATTAGGCCTAAATGGGAAAATTTACTAGTAGATCTCTTTGATAAGTTCCTGCCCTGTACTAGGCTATAGTGTAGGCATAAGCTATGCAATGTTCAAACTTGTGAAAAATGTCTCTACTATACTTCTACAAAAGCAATCCTTGACTCAAAATTGTTGCAACACTTTCTTGACTCTAAAAAAAGCTACAGATGTGCTTAAAATCAAGTTCTAGCACTGAAAAGCCATTAAATATATTGAACATAATTTTGGCCATGAATTTTTGTGTAAGGACTTAATTCACCTAAAGAAACATGTTCTAGAATAAATTCAAATAAGAAACTAACCAAACAATTGTCTATAAAATTTTACTTAAAATCAAATCTCTAACAAGTAGCCTAGCCAAATAGCATTTTGCTTAACCCTTAACTGGTAGGGTGTTTTTTTATAACACTCATGGTAGGGTGGGGTCAAAATGACCCCAATCTTCTGAAGGGTACCAGTCAATAAAATATTTAGATGGAAACATGAGCTTTTATTTTCAAATATATTGACATAACTACCATTGAAACCAATAGAAAGTTTGTTTCTAGACGCAGCTTGAGCAAACAGTCACTGCATGTTCCTTACAGACACTATTTTTACAGATGGCACAGCATAGGGTAGTCTTGCGGTCCTTTTCCCTGGGACAGATACCACATCGAGCTCGTTTGGCTGCAGAATGTTGTTCCCCAGTGTTCTGGCTTTCTGCAAAGGGAATCCCAGCAACCTGGCATGTAGGTCGACGAAGTTCTCGTGGCAGAACTTTTTTTGAAGACCTGATGGTGCAAAATGGACGGACCAAAGCCATACCTAACCTTATGAGGACCTCACGGCGGGAAATGCTCTTCTCTTGATTTCTAGTTTGATTTACAAGCACAGAAACGTTCACACCAGCAACGTCTAATAGAGCAAAAAACACTGCCATTGGCCAACGGCGTGTTCTACGGCTTGTGGTATAGTTCGCGCATTTCTGGTCCAAACTGTCAACTCCACTCTTTGTTGAGTTGTAAAATTCAATAATTTCCGGTTTTCCCGTGTATTCGTCGACTTTAGGAGTGTGATGCATCGATGATATCAAACACGACGGCCTTGCTTTTCTTTGGCACATATGAAACCACTGTTTTATCACTTTTAAAGCCAAAGAGTGAACTCCCTTCCTGGCGAGTTTTGTTTGGCAGGAAACTGTCAGGTATTTCACGCTTGTTTTTCTTTACAGTCCCTACATAGGTCAGCTTCTGTTTTAGAAGCTCATCCACGAGCTGAACGGAACTGTACCAATTGTCGGCCGTGATATTTCTGCCTGAGCCAGAGATAGTCCTCGTCAAAGTAAGGGCTGTCCTAGTTGGTACCGAAAGATGCTCGGATCCATGCAACTTTGTCTCCTTTCCACAGTAAATGAACGCATCGCAGAGATAGAAAGTACGGCCGTCTGCTAGGCACTGCATTTTGATGCCGTATTTGTTGGGTTTTGTAGGAATGTACATACGAAAATGACATCTGCCTCTAAACCCGATAAGCATCTCGTCGATAGTGACGATGTCTGAAGGAGAGTAAAGTTTGCTGCAGTTTCAACAAAATGATCGTAAATATTGAATATCGGTGCAAGCGGCGTTCCTCTTGCTAGACGGGTCGATGGATCGTCAAAGCGAAGGCAGGCCTCAATGTAGAGGAACCTTTTCAGGCTCATGGTCGCTCGAAAAATATCTCTCCCAGTCCCATCACTGGCAAACAGGCCAGTTGCATCTTCGTTTCCTGACTTGAAAACTCCGGCAAGGTATATGAGACCAAAAAATGCCCGAAGTTCTACCTGATCAATTGGTTTCGTAAATGTCTGCTTATCCAGTAGATCGGCTGCAAAAGTCGCATGACAGAGATTCATTTTTCTGTTGGTATGCTCCACCACTGCATCAATAATATTTTCAGGGAAAAGAAAACCCCAAGCAGTTTCTGGTTGCAAATGTTGACTTGTTCGTGCTGGTCCTTTGGGGCCAGCTCGTTCAGTCACGATGTTTATAGCTCTGGTTCGGCTCGGGTGGTGCACTTTTTGACCACTTTGTTGTTCTGTCACGTCCTAGTAGCACATCCTTGCGGGCCCATCTTTTGGTTCTCTGAGAAAGAGGCACATCATCGAGGTCTGGCTGACCTGGAGCTGGTGATGGCTGTTCTCCGAATTGACTTGAAGGAGCGGTAGCTTCATTGGATTCTTCTGCGCTTTCTTTTGATGATGAAATTTCATCTGGAACAGGTTTTTCTGCTCGTCATTCGATGGTCTGTAGTCATCGTCGTTCGGGGTGTCGGATCCACTTGATGAATCTTCATCTTCTTCAAGTATCTGAATAATATCTTCCTCTGTAAGGCGCTTCTCAGCTCGGGTATCCAATCTTTCTCTAAGGGCAAAAGAAAATGTTAAAGTTTTCCATATGAATAACTTTTCGACATTGAAATCCGGAAAGAAAAGGTGAAAAAGGCCAAAACAGAGAAATTAAAAAGTGAAATCCAACTAGAATTTACGAAAAAACAATTAAGTCATTCTTGGCAATGACAGAAACGTGTAATACTAGCAACAAATCATCATTTCTTCAAAAAACCAAATCTTCATTTTCCTTTTTTTGTAACGTTAATGGTAGGTGCTAGCTACTCGACTGATTGTATGCTTCAACACCACCAAGTTTCCGGAGAATACACGGGAAAACAGCGCTTTGCTCCAAACGGCATAGGAGGAATACACTCTCAAAGGGTCCTTGGGGTCAAAAAGACCCCACCCTACCAGTTAAGGGTTAAAGTCAAATCTTCTGCCAAATAGAACAATGATGAGAGAACTTTGATGATCAACTCATCAATGTTCTCAGACCGCTGATCAGAGCAGAATGATGAAAGACGTTTGCACAAAAACGACAAAAGATGTAAGATCTTACTTCAAAGATTTCACTTTTAAGCGTTTTTCTGACAAAAGATGTAAGATCTTAGCACATTGATGAGGGAAAAAACGGCCCTAATATGTCGATAATTGAAGGACAGTATAAATATACACGAAATGATAAAATAGCAAGCCGGTTGGCTTGTGAAATTAATCATGTATAAACAGGAAAAAATTAGTGAGCTAGGTTTGCCTGCCATTGAGAGCTAATAATTCTCGTTCTTGAATGGGGGGGGGGGGGTAAAGACATAGGAGTTGACAGAACTTTATTTTGGAAAAAGGAGAGGGATTGATGCAGGAGACCTGGGAGAGACGGGGTCAAGGGAAATCTTGCTTCCCACTTTTCCGCCCTAATTGAAAGCTAGACTATTTGGCCATTATCAGACCTCTTTATGGAAATTTATTTAAAAAAAAAATTCAAAGAAAAGTAGAGCTCATTAAGCCAAAAACTAGCAGAGATATAGCTCATCCAAGTGTAAAACTACCACAAATCATCATCAATAAATAAATGAAACTCAAAAGGAAGATAAATTACAATAAATGGCCGAGTCAAACTCAAAACGATCAAAAGTTAACAGGAGAAGGGCAGACAACCGCCATCCCTTCTCAAGACCAGAACATAATTTGCTCTTTACTGAAAAAAAGGACCGTTGATAGCCAGTTTAACTAAACTACGGACATTTTTTCCTTAAAGTTTTTAATAATCTTTCATTTTTTAAAGTAAGAAAGTGATAACATGAAATGTATTTTGTTTAGACGTAATTGGGAAATGAGGGGCGTTGGGAGGGGGGTGGTTGCCTTCCAATCCCTTTTGACTGTTAAAACGGGTACTAGAACTTACAATTTAAAAGCCAATTAGGCACTTTTTGATGTTTCTACGACAACTTCTATACAAAGTGCCCTGGTTTGAAAAAAAAAATAAAATCAATAGATAATAAATTGTGCCCATGTAGATCTTTACTTAGGTAGCGCTTTGCGCTGCCAAGGAACCCTCAAAAATATATCCAACTAGTCGGCTATAAATTGTCTATGTAGGAAAAATAAAAGGATAAAGAGAAAAGAGCAAAAGAATAAAAGAGTGAACTGGCTGGCTAGTAAAACGAATATTTATATAAAAAAAAGTAAAGTAGCTAACAATTTTTTAAAGGGTTTCACGAGTTAGAAGAATTTAGTTTTGGGAGTGCAGATTTTATTTTTGGAATTCTTCTTCCATTCAGCTTGTAGTTTAACACACTACTGGAAAAAAGGAAGTATTATTGTTAACCTTTTTATCTCTTACTGTGTGAGCTGCCTTTGTTGAGTTGACTGTAAACTGTTTGAACTGCTTTTGTTGATGAATTAAAGGTGAAATATTGCGTTCCGCTATGCCAGACTGGTTCTCAGAATAAATAAAGTGTTCTGATTCCCTTATTGTTGTAGCTAATGCCTAATGGAGGCCGAACTGACCATTCATTTCATTTCATTTTTTATTACTAATAGAAAAACAAATTCAGTAACAAAGAACAAAAACTGAAAGAGTAAAAGAAAAAAAACAAATATATCAGATATGTTAGCCCCAAAAGCCGAGCTTGTAGGGGGCCCAGTCAATACAGCATCATTTTCAAATGCGAAAGAAAAATAATATAAAGCTATATATCCATACATAAGAAAAAGTGGCAAAACGTACAGACAAAGACTTAAAAAAAAACGAGAAAAGACCAAAATATAGAAATCTCACTACAGTCTAAGATACCCACAAGCAGAATTAAATAATATTGGAAAAGACCTCTCATACTTAATATCGGAGGGGAGAGAATTCCATAGCTTAGTAGCTAGATAAACTGGGGAAAGCTAGGAAAAAGAAATTCGAAACAGTGGAAGTTCAATGGATAATGGAACTTACGAAGGGAAAGGGAAATATTTGAAGATGCAGCTTTTTTGGGGGAAAACTACACAGGCTTGTAGGTAGGGAACAATGTAAAAATTTATAAGCTAGGACTTTTCTTTTTTACTAGGGAATCAAATTTTTTAATATCATCATCATTATGCAAATCAACGGAAGAGTGCCTTGGGGTAAGTCCAAAAACAGTTTTATTCTGGAGGTGTCTGATACGAGTTAATAGACAAGAACATACCACTCTCCAAACAGAACAGCAATAAGAAAGTCGTGAATTGAG
This sequence comes from Artemia sinica, assembly GCA_027921565.1. Classification (NCBI taxonomy): domain Eukaryota; kingdom Metazoa; phylum Arthropoda; class Branchiopoda; order Anostraca; family Artemiidae; genus Artemia; species Artemia sinica. The sequence continues at coordinate 11,101,860 of CM051258.1, forward strand.
AAACACATAATACAGTGAGACCATTACCTCAGTGGGAAGAAAGGATTGAACTCTGTGAAGTTACCACCCTGGAGAGAAAGAATACGCTGGAGATAGGAGACTTGAGGCTTATAAAAAAGGTTAGAATCCAAAAACACCCAAAATTTTAATTACCTGAGTTTGTGGAATAAGGATATTATCAAAATACAAATTAAATACACAAGGAACAACAGCCAGGGAGTGATTACCCGCCATAAATATTACTGTACCATTTTTAGACGCATTAACAACCATTTTGTTTGCGCGTCACCACGAGCTAACATTATGGATAACCCTCTGTGCTAGTCATATTACGCTTGCCTCATTTTTAGCGCAAACAAAAATGTTTGTATCGTTGGCAAAGATAACAAATCGCAATGTCTCTGACATACAAGTTTCTACGATGTCGTTAATGAAGACAAGAAACTATAGCGGACCCGGAATCTACCCCTGGGGAACTCCACTTTCTACAGGCAGACAGTGTGATTTCAGTATACTTGAGAGGTAATATTCTAAACCTGGGATGGAATTTGATTCTGTAGAATCTGAAATTCTTCTATTTAATTGGGGTTATTGGGTCACAGTCCGTCAGTATAGCTAGGACGTCCGTTTTTTGTCGTTTTCTACCTTTTTTTTTAATTATCTGACGGGTAAGAAATTAATAAATTAGATCTTCAAATCGGGAAGATTTTTTCCGTCACCCAATATGAAAGTATTCAGGTTCGCCTGCGAGTTCAGGCAACTTCAGTCCTCTGTTTTGCTTTTAAGGCCAGAATACATTGTTAGTTATGAGTTAACACAAATATCTGTTCATTGCCATTGTAATTCTACTTGGCTTTCCCAGTAGGCAAAGCTCATATAGTATGAACAAATTAAGTTGCCCATTTGCCTGCTAGCCCTTTGGATATAATCAGTTGTAAATCTTGAAATTTTTTGGAAGGATGTGGGTATCCATTTACCTTCAAATGGCTCGTAGAACTGATAAACGTTTTGCATTACAATTACTCTATGCTTATTTTACCTTAGCTCTGCCCTAGGATGGACTATCACTCAAGAATTTTCATCAACTTGATATTAATTCAAAAGGCAACGTGCCCTTTGGCCTCGAATTCGTTTTGTTAGTTTAGCCGAAAGAAAATTGCAGAAAAGCATTCAGCTAACAAATTGAAGAAATATAATAGGGGCATTTTTTTTACTCATCAATGTGCTAAGATCTTACATCTTTTGTCAGAAAACACTTAAATGTAAAATCTTTGAACACAGATCTTTCATCTTTTGGTCGTTTTTGTGCAAACGTCTTTCATCATTCTGCTCTGATCAGCGGTCTGAGAACAATGATGAGTAGATCATCAAAGTTCTCTCATCATTGTTCTATATGGCAGAAAAGTGGCGGTCTTCACACTTTTTGCTAATATCAGTGAGCTATAAAGGGCTAGGCACACGTAGCTGATTTCGGGAACCGATTTCAGCAAGGGTATATTCTACGTCGAGTGATTCTAATTAATGATGCTAAGAGGCGGGGCTTAGTGACGGTTTTTCGGTGATTAATAATCATTAATTACGTTCTAGACAAGGGATGTACTAGGGCCTTAGAGTTTTAGGCATGTAATTAATCATATTTAATAATTATCGTAAATTAATCGTAATTAATGATGATTAATCACCCAAAAACGTAACTAAGCCCAGCCTCTTAGCATCATTAATTATAATCACTCGACGTGGAATATACCTTCGCTGAAATCGGTTCCCAAAATCAGCTACGTGTGCCCAGCCCTTAAGATCTTAGAAAAAAGATGAGTTAAAAAACGATAATCTTTGCAGAAGAAAGATGTAAGATCTTAAGGGCTGGGCAGAAGTAGCTGATTTCGGGAATTGATTTCCAAATTCGCGCCGATTTTAAAAGAAATCAGCGTCAATTTGAGGTTGAAAAATTTTCTAGTTTTCGGCGCCGATTTTCATAATGATCATCCCAAAAAAAATACGGATACAAATAAACAGTCAGCCAGAGATGTCTGTGGTGAAAGACCCCGCTACTGAGCTGAGAACTAAACTGAAAATTAAGCTGAGATCAATTATGCAACTATTAATAAACTCCAGTTGACTATTTGTGTCCATGATTTTTTATTTTGAAAATCTTGCGTAATAAATTTTTTTCAACCAATTTTTTTTGCCGCTATCGTTTGTCCACTCATGCTGAAATCGGTTCCCAAAATCAGCTACGTGTGCCCAGCCCTTTAGTACTAAAAAACGGGCCTAATGATTTGGCGGATTATTTAAAAACAAAGAATGTATGAGGAATTTATGTTGAACACAGTGGCAACGTTGCATTCTTCCTGTGAACACGTGCTTTTGGATTTTTTTGAGAATTTTGGTGATTTTGATGGTTAAGAAGACTGTAAACTGAAGGAAAGTAAGTTGAATAGTGGTATTAAAGTTGGAAGTGACAATATGAGCAGCCAAGACCCCCAGCAGGAGGGTCCACTAATTCCTGGAGCTTATCCAACTCCACCCTATATGATCATTCAACCGAATACCAGTGCTGGTGGACAGTATAGTAGCACTGTGCAGTATATTACAGCTCCAATGCCATACAGCCAGTTTCAGGCTGCCCATTTTCCCCAGGAGAGACAGTTCCAGCCTCAGCAGTAAGTTTTGCATATCCCAGTTAGTGACTCTAATGGACGACTCAGTGCGCTTAGTATGAGTGGATATAATTTACCTGTTTAAAAACAGGTTCCAGGTGCTTGACAACAATAATGAATTTCCACCATTATCAGAGGATTCTGATGAGGATATGTCAAGTGTAAATCCAATGTTGGTAGAAGGATTAACCGATGGCAGAGTGAATGAAAAGACTAGATTCCCAAGTCTGGGTTTGAATCCATCTTTTGGAAGAAAACCTGTGAGGTCCCCAGTAGAGAATTTGCAAAGTATAGTAAAAAAGCAAGAATTAGAAGCAGAAGTTTCTGGTCAAAGTGAGATTCCGTTGAATGAATTACTTCAAGTAAGAGTGGAATTTGAAGTGACAGATAAAAATGAGAAACTAGTCGATGATTTTTCAATATTGAAATGTTTAAAGGAGAATGTTTTTCCCATCAAGTTCGAATTTGAATCAAATAGAGAAAGGAATGTGTTGATAGTTCATCTCAACGACAATGAAGAAGCTGAAAAGTAATGAAAATACAATCAATTGGAGGTGTATCAGTGAGGGGAAAAAAGAAGGAATTTATCAAAGAGGAATCATCAAGGGAGTGCCCTTGTATCTTACCAATAAACAACTTAAAGAATGCATAGAGTCATCTGTGGAGATTACAGAAGTAATTCGTCAAAAGAGATATAACAGGGATTTAAAGAAACTTGAGGATAGTTATGCGGTCATGGTCGTTTTTACAGGCAATTTTCTGCCACCCAGTGTATGGTGGTGTGGAAGGAAAAGAAGTTTTTGTCTACAATCGTAGAATTCTCCAGTGTTTTAAATGCCAGCATTATGGCAATGTACAGAAAAATTGTAGAGCAAATGAGCCAGTCTGTTTGAGGTGCTGTGGAAAGCACGAGTCTGTGAGTTGTCCCCTCAAAAACAGTGATCCTGCAGAAAAAGTTAAATCTTCAAATGTGCCAATTGTAAAGGCTGCCATTCTTCAACATCAAGGGAGTGTCCAATTAGGCAGCAAAATAGAAATATTCTGGAAATGGCAGAAAAATATAACATGGGATATAGGAGAGCACAAGTTATGTACAGTACATATGCCCAAGCTGTTCACAGTAACCAAATTCACAGTGCCAAGTCAACACAGCGTAGTGGTCTTCCAAACCAAGGAACCGAACAAGACATATATAGAAGAGTATCAGACACAGTTACAAAAATTCTTGTTGGATTATTACTATCCCCAGATTTGTTAGATATGGCCAGCCTTCCCCTTGTTCATTTATCAATGAATTAAATATGGGACCAATTGATTGTGAAGCAATAAGAAGCAAATGTATTGACAAATGACTTTAAAGTTACTTTCTTGGAATGCATGTTCAGTGATGAAGGAGAAGAAGGACATGGTATGCCATTATGCGATTAAAGAGAAAGTGGATGTCATATGCATTCAAAAAACATGGCTTAAACCTTACATTAAAATAGAATATCATGGATTTAATATAAAAGGAAAGATAGAATAACAAAGGATGGAGGAGGTGTTATGATTGCAATCCGTACAAATTTGCATTATGAACAGTGGGACATAGATTATGGTGATGAGCCTTCAGAAGAAGTGGAGGTAATTGGATGTAAATTATATCTGGACTCCAAAACTGTGATCAACATTGTGAATATTTACAATCCAAGCGGTAACAACAAGGAAGTTCATTTTGGTTCCTTGGCAGCTAGAATTTTTGACGAGGTAACTAAAGAAGAAGAACTTATAATAGTTGGTGACCTTAATGCACACAGTAAAATGTGGTGCAGATGTGATTTAATTAATGACTCCGGAAAAAGTATAGAACAATTTTTACTTGAAGAAGATATATACTTGGCCACTCCTAAGGGTTTACCTACAAGAAAGAATGTGCAATCCATACTTATTCAACTATAGACTTGGTGTTTACAAGGACTAGATTTTGCAACAAAGTAGATGTTGAGGTGGTAGAAGATCCTACACTGCATAGCAACCATTTACCATTGTTAGTACATGTCGATAAGCCATGTCCACAGCAAACAACTAGCATTCCAAGATTTAAGATTAGAAAGACAAATTGGAAGGAATTTAACTGTCAACTTGAAAATATGGACATTAAACAAATTGTGCAGCAAGCACAGTCCTTGGAGGACAAAGTGAAAGCTATTCAAGATGGAATCATAATAGCAGCCAAAAACTCTATACCCATGCCTGATGGATGTGAAACCATAAGGAATTATTCTAAGTGGTGGAATGAGGAGTGTAGTCAGTTCAAAAAGGAGTAAAGTGCCAGCAAAACATTTACAAGCGGATATGTACAGTCGAGAATTATGTTGCAGTTAAAAAGGTTTACACCAAGTTTAAAAAATGTATGATTGAGGCAAAACGTAGAAGTTGGAGAGAATCTGTTGAAAGTCTGGGTTTTAGGAAGCCAGTGTCTAAAGTTTACCAGTTTATAAGAATATGAAAGCAAAAGGTGATAAGACAGGAAACCCCCCCCCCCCTTACTTTTGAAAACAAGATATTGATTAGTGATTTAGAAAAAGCCAATGGAGGTGCAAAGCATTTATTAAAGACTATCGGAAAAGAAGATCCCTTTCATGATGAGGTAGCACGATCAACAGCAAAAGTAAGAAGACTTAGAAAAGTTGGTAACGATGAACCCTATAACCAGCCATTTACCATGAAAGAGTTGGAAAATATTGTGACGAGTCTTCCAGATACTTCCCCGGGCACTGATATGATTCATTCACGATTCGTGAAAGCAATGCCTAATAAATAGATGGATGCATTATTGGAAATAATTAACCTTGCTTGGGACAGTGGAGTGTTCCCTACTATTTGGAAAAAAGGCCAGGCCGCGATGATACCTAAGCCTGGTAAGGATATGTCAAAAACAGAAAACTATCGATTTATCACACTGTTACCAGTACTAGGTAAAGTTTTTGAAAGAATGATAAAAAGGAGGATAAATTGGGAGATAGAAAAGAGGGGTTTTCTAAAAGATATCCAGTGTGCTTTAAGGGAGAAAGAAAAGCACAGTTGAAAACCTGCTCTGTTTTAAACAAGATGCCCTTTATGCATTGCAGAACGGATGGATTATGGTTATTGTCCATTTGGATGTGAATGGTGCTTTTGATTCAATGGTGTATCGTCAGATATTGAGTGGGGTTATGGAAGCTGGAATCAGAGGAAGGACATTAGTTGTTACTGAGAACTATTTGACAGGAAGAGAAGACACTGTTAGAGTTGGCTCTGTAGTGTCTAGTATTATATTAAGAAGAAGACGCGGGGTTCCACAGGGATCATCACTTGGTCCTGATTATTATAATATTGCAGAATATGACATACCGATTGAGAATGGACAGTCGAAAGGGATGATATTTGCTGACGATAATTCTTTTTGGGCAGTAGCAAGAACACTAGAAGAGACAATGGAGGTTCTAAAATACACATTACAACAATTGAACATTGGGCCGAGGGAATCAATTTGAAATTTTCCCCTCACAAATCTAAGATGATGATGATTACTAGAAAGAAAATAACGAACTTACCCATACTTTATCTCAATGGTAATCCTATTGAGTACGTAAAACAGACTAAGGTCCTTGGGTGTGTAATTACTGACAAACTGATTGGTACCCACATGTTGAAATGGTTCGTGCTGCATGTATGAAGAGATTGAATATTATGAAGTTGCTCACTTCATACTCATGGGGGATGAAGGCAGATATGTTATTGGAATTCTATGTGAAGTATATTCGACCTAAAATTGAATATGCTTCAGTGATATATGGGTCTGGACCGCATTCAACATTATAAAGGCTGAATGTAATACAAAATTCTGCTGTTCGAATTACTTTTGGAGCAAGAAAAACAACACCAGTGATATTCTTACTATCTGAAAGTGGTCTACCGGAACTTGAGACTAAAAGGAAAATAAGTGTATTGAAGTATTTGCAAAGATTTATGGAAAGCTGATAAAACCAACACTTTGAAGTCAAGAGTTATAAAACAAGGAAGAATCTTCACTGCAAACCCCAAAAATAAGAGGTTCCAGGCAAATATATTTGAACAATGTGACAGTATTGCAAAACCTCAGGGAATTGAACTGAAGTTTACTGAGATGTTAAGAGTACCTCAAGTGGTGTTACCACCTCCTTGGACAGAGAAATCTGTAGTATGTGGTTTGGATTTTAAGCAGACTAATAACTTAGATTGGAATACCTGTTTCTGGATATGGAAGTTAGAAAAGTATCAAGGATACTTAGACATTTATACAGATGGATAAAAAAATGAAGGGATGGTTGGTGCTGCATTTGTTGTCCCTAAACTGAATGTTTTAAAACAGTTTAAACTTCACAGTAAAGCATCAGTTTCCAAGCAGAAGTAGTAGCTCTTGCAGAAGCACTTGAGTTTTCATTATCAGAAGTGCACGAGGAATATTTTGGCATATTGATATGTTCTGACTCTAAAGCTGTGATTTCTGCCATTAAGTCATTCCAGGCAGATTGGTACAAATCAGGAGAAATAGCTGAATGTTATTCAAAGTTGTTAATGTTGATGGAATCGAGGAGAGTAGCCTTGCAGTTGGTTCCATCACATGTGGGAATAATAGTAAATGAATTGGCAGATAGAAAAGCCAAACATGCAGCCACAGAAGGAATGATTCATAATTGCTCTCTAGCCCCATAATGATCAGTCAATTGGAATGTGTGCATAAAGCTGTATTATGAGAAAGCTTTGAGAATGTGAGAGATCAGACTGGCAATTTATTTGTTACAAGCAAGCTGCATTGGAAGTTTGAAAAGTCAATTTATAAAAATCTTAGCAGACACGAAGGACGCCTACTGTTCAGATTGAAGTCAGGTCACTGCAGCACGAATAACTATCGAGCTAGATTTTACGGTGAAGACAGCAATTGCATGACTTGTTCGGAAGAAGAGTCTGTGGAACATTTAATATTGGATTACGATGAGTATCAGGAGCAAAGAGAGACAAGATATATGCTTTCTTCAGAGGGAGGCCTGACCCCATAAGTTTGCACTCCATTCTTGGAGGGCTGAATGACTTAGAAGACAACCTGAAAATAGTCAGAATTGTAATACAATTCTTTAAGGAAATTGGAAAAGACTTGACGCTATAAAAACATTTAAGTTATGTGAAGTGATATATATAAAACAGTGATTTGGTTCCAAGGTGTTCAATACAAAGGGGAACTCAAAACCCTTGATGATGATGATGATGATGAATTTATGTTGAACTAGGATATATTTACAACTAGCTAATTGGCTAATTACAGCTTCAGTATGCATATAACTGACATCAACTAATTATCTGTTTTTGTTGACTATAACGAGTTATTGATATTTTGTGATTTAAAGCTTCAGTGTATGCATTAGCCTGCTGAAACCTTAATAGGCTAGCCAATTTCGTAGTGTATATAGAATTTTAGCGGTAGATGAGTAGATGAATATTTAAAATGGTAAAATTCTACTTTTGCTACTGTCGGCTATCTTGGAAAGGGGTTAGGTTAGGAAGAGGAAACTTCCAGGGATGGGTCTACAAGGCAAAGTATGGGTAAATGTTTGGCTGTTCATATTATTGACTTAGGAATAAAGTGGGTAAATTTTTAGCAGTTCATATTAGGCTATTGACTTAAGAATAAAGTAAACATACCACTTGATGCCTTTTTTTTATGCTCTTTCCAAATATAATAATCATTCTTGTTGAAAATGAATTTGATATAAATTTAAAATTGTGGCTCCTGATAAGGAGACATGTTAAGAAAACAATTCTCACTTTAAAATATGTATAATGATCCTAGTTAACATATTATCCCAGGGGAGAACCTTTATCCTCAAATCTGTTCTCTTTTTCCCTTCTTTTTCAAACTTAAAAGAAAGAAATTTTCATTTTTTCCATGCTGTAAAACCAATGTGTAAATCTTTTGAAATTGATGCTATTGTTGCTATAAATTATTTTTTATAGATGGCATTTATCCTGGTTGTTGTTAGTTAATGTCATAGGATGTGATTAAAGAAAAAGCAGTGGCATATTGAAATTATATGAATTGTAAATTGTGTTTGAAAAATTTTGAATCATACCATTAACAAAAAATTGACGTGTCTTGTGTGACAATAAAATTATGTTGTTTAGACTATCCCATCAAACTGAAGGTGATGTACAGCAATTTTTGATAAATCATAACATTTTGCCAACTAAAATGTTTTGCCCTTATTGTCAAATTGAATGCCATTTTGATGAAATACAACATGCATTCCGCTGTCAAAAAAAAAGAACAGAGTGATGTGGACATAAGCTTCTTTAAAAAAAGTGCAATTTTAGTCAAGTCTTAAAACAGGGACTTGGTGCAAAAATGCAAACTTATTGTATCAGCAAATAACCAAGATTATGCTGATTTTTTTGCAATTTGAATAGAGGATTGCAAATTCTGCAATTCATGGTTGATGAAATTGGCATTTCATCAACAACCACTGTTGATGGGCAAAGTTTTTGTTGTGAAATATGCCTTGACTTCATTGAGAAACATAGTGGTAAATTGGGTGGTCCTGGAAAAATAGTTGATATAGACAAAGCAAAGGTAGGGAAAAAATACAATAGGGGACGTTACATTGAAGGACAGTGGGTGTTTGGAGGAATTGAGAGAGACACTGCATTTTTTTTTTATTGTTCCCATTCCCAACCAACCAGCAGACACACTACTTGAAAATATAAAAGATGGATTCATCCAGGAACCTCAATAATATCTGATTGTTGGAGATCTTACAATAGATTAGGCATGCAAGGTTTTCAGCACCTAACTGTCAATCATTCTTTGAACTATTGGACCCTGTGACTGGGGCCCATACACAAAATATTGAATGTCTAGGGCATTCAATGCATGAAGCAATCCCCAAGTATGGGAGATTGGACAACCATATGGCTGGATATCTATCCAAGTTTTATTGGAAAACTTTGTTTTCCCAATAAAGGGGGGATGACTGCATCATCTATTGCTACAGGCTGCTGAGTTTATACAAACCTGATATTCATCAGCCAGATCAAAGTTTACCTGGCACCAGTCAAGGCACCAGCCAGTAAAAATCAAATTTATCATCACAAGTGTCTTGATTTATGACATTATAATCTAATAATCTAAATCATCTGATCATTATAAATTAATCACCTGTACAGTTCCCTCTGATTTTGAAACTGCTAGATCATCCTAGAATCAAAAAAGGCAATTTTATAGCCATTTCATTTCTTTTCAATTCTGTTTTTAGCAAACATGTAAATAGTTGTTTAATTTTTATTTTTGCCACACCATTTTCTATCATTAAAAAAAAATTATTATACCCCCATCCCCCTAATGTGCAAATATACAACCAAAATTGCGTTTTGATTCTAAATATAACCTTCATTTACATCACAAATAAATTTTGCCCCCACCCTCCTGATGTCCAAATATATATACCCTGATTTGGATATATGTTAGAGATGTTCTTAGGGGGCGGGGCAACCTCGGCACACTACTGCTACAAGGCATATTAGTGTTACAAATGCCAAAAAGGGATTTTCTTAGTTTTTCAAGATGGGGGACTGTAATTCTCTTGCATAAATTTTTTAAACCATTCTTATTTCAATGGTGCAATTTTTCATTTCGATCAGACACCAATTTCGAAGTACTTTTCTTTTCTTTTTGTTATAGACTTTATTTTTAATGTGAACGGAAAAAATAGTTACCATTCCTGAATCACTGTCAGATGGCAATTTTTTCTCATTATGCATTTTTTCAAAACAAGTTTTTCAACTTCTGCTTACAATGGGATGGGGTCGCCTCTTACTAGGTTGCAGCAGCTGCTGCAACCATGATACTTGTTGTCTTAGGTTTACATGCAGCTGTTGGCTTAGTTGTACCTGTAGGTGTAGGCTTAGTTCTACCTTCAGCTGGTGGCTTAATTTCAGATAGTATCACGGGTTAGAGGGATATTTTCGGGGGAGGGGGGAAACACCAGCTCCCATGGGGACTATTGACATAATTCGTCCAGAGATTATGAACCTGCCTTGGATTGGGGTCAAAAAGGGACTAAACATCATTCGTCTGAACAAAGTGATTCGAGTGGATGTGGGATGGTACTTAATAGTTTTTCTTTATCAATTCAATCTTCATGCAAGCGATTTCATTAAGAAAATAATTTTTAGTATATAGTGAACTCCTATTCTTCTTTGATCTCAGTTCTTTGTGCTAAAGTTTAATCACCTGTTGGCTGTTTTCTGCGTGTTAAAAAAGCTTTCAGTTAAAATGTAGTTTAACTTAGCGTCTAAAAGCGGGCGGTACCGTAAAAGACTACTTATATATGAAACGTGCACAGGAGAAGGGCATCACAAAATCCTGAAACTGGATTTTTTTTTTAATCTTTGGACACTCCTTATTCAAATTATAAAATAAAATTTGTTTAATTTTTATCCTTGCCCCCCCCCCTCCCCACCCTGACAAAAAATTCCTTGGTGCGTGCCAGTGTGGGATGTTTCTCATCGTTTTTTTTATGCAAAATTAATTTTCTATTATGTTAAGTATGTGGAGCCAGCATATAAATAGAGGCTCTTCTGATGTACATATTGTTCCCGAACTACAATTTTTTTACATTTTGGTTACTGTCCGCACTGGTTGCTCTTGACTTGCAATTCCTTGCCAAAAACTGTTGATCTATGAATTACGTTTTCTTACCTTAATTTTCTTAGTAGCCTACAGGTGGCAAAATTACCCCCCCCCCCTCTATGGGCACCCTCAGTGAATAACAATAAATGGAAAAGTACCTATAAGGAAGGAATCTTATGTCTTTGTGTTCAATCTTTTGTGTTTGTCTTGGATCAAACTTATAGAATTCTGAGGCAGAAACAGACCCACTTTCTCGCTTGCTTCTAAGGCTTCTATTTTTTCTAGTAGATAGACGTCTAGAAAAACTCGGAGAGTCTAAGCCACTGTCGTTGGCGTTTATGGAGCCAGGTTTTATATAAGCACTAGGAAGTTCGAGAGTAACACAGTTCAAGGTCTTTAATTTCTCATTCATTCCAACTAGATCAACTATCCAGGGTGTGACAATATTACTTGATTTAAATGAGCGATGGGAAATTTGACGCGTGCTTCGAGATCGGAAACTTTCCCTTTGTTTTAACTATTTATTTGTTAGGTAACTTCACAAATTGATGGGGGATATTCGTGACCACCACCGTGAATGTTTTTGATATGTCCACCGACTGCTGATGGCACAGGAATTCCCCTCGTCATCAGAATCAGCATTAGCTAAAACATATATAATCTACTCTCTTTAAAAGAAAAATAATTGTGTGTATGTTACCGTGACTGTCCGAAATTCGTGAATGACGACATTCACCGGTGAATGTCCAAAATACCTTTTTTTTCTCCTTGGATTTAGTCAGCGTTGCCAGTAAATTTTTCCAGTTTAATGCAAGGTTTGATAATGACAGGTTAGATTTGGTTGGGTTAGCTTAGGTGTTTGACCCATTTCTGATGTTTATAAAATTGAATACAAGCCGAGAAAAAGGAATTTCGGACATTCACCGGCGAATGTCGACATTAGCCAGATTTCGGAAATACACAGTAACATATATACATATATTTTTTTTTTAATTAGCATCCCGAGATTTTCTAGCCTGATAAAACGATCTATATAGATCAAGAGTTTGAGAAAATTTGTTTTATTTTGGAAACACTTATTTTAAAGAAAACGAAAGTTTTATTTTGGAAACGTACTTATTGCTTAAATAATACTACACGGATGTGAGACTCTCCTCTTGAGAAGATCTCAAGCGAGAAGTGTATTAAAACCACACAAAAAATATACTATTTTATCCGTTTCAACAACCATTGCAAAAAAATCTCTTGAAACACTTGAAATACTTGAACAGTTTATTAGTTTAGCACGTTAACTTAAACAAAATAAACTAGAATAAACATATCTTTAAGGGAATAGGATCACATCTTTATTACGAAATTATTTTTTTTAAGAACGGTTCTAAACAGTACTATAAGTATACAAAATGTGCGTAGAGGAAGATCCTAAAAAAAACGAAAATGATGGTCCAAGTCGTTACTAATGATTCGTTTGAACAAGAGAAAATTTTTGTTCAACAACTTGGACCATCAAACGTGATAAGACCAAGAGAACGACCCCAAAAATGTAAATTTATGGTGCAAATGATGCCACAGGGCTGTGAGACTCTCCTCTTGGGAAGATCCTCAGGGAAGAATTCTATTAAACAAAGACAAAAAAATAAACATATTTTGTCTGGAGACAGAAAATAAAATTCGTTCATTGCATATCTTCTTAAAACTCTTAAATGATTTGAAAATTTTATTAGTCTGGCCCGTTAACTTCAAACAATTAATCAAGAATAAATATAACTTGAATGGAATATACGCTTTTTTTTAAAACTTTGTGCTCAGTTGTTTCGTGCCTGCTGTTCGTAACGCTTTAAAGCAACTAAAAATCCTAGATTTGGGTTAGCACAACTCCTTTTCAACCTCACAAATTCCAAGCTCTGTTCCAGAGTAAACCCTTCAGAAATTAAATAGGCCATAGCAACACTTGGAGCTCTAGACACACCCGCGTTACAGTGAACAAAGACACAACCATGATTCCTCATGACATTTTTTATGAAAGACACTATTTCCTCTAAATATGGTAGTATATCAAAATCTGTTGTATCTAACCATTCATAAGTTTTGTATCCAATCTCATTTTTGAACGAGCATTCAATACTTGACCCAACCAGGTTCACTACATGTGTCACATTTCTTGACTTTAACAGGGTTATATCTGCAGCAACATCCTGCGAACCGATGAAGAATATGGGGGCTATTTCAGCCAATTCGAGATCAGGTTTGTGATCGAAAACAAATCCAAAAGACTTTCCTATATATGAAGATGACGCCTTGTCTTCAATTACTTGAACACCAGAAGCGTATGTAATTCTAGTACTAGTTGGTTTTAGTCCCAGCATCATCTTCTTTTTAATCAGTTCCTCTAAGTCCGACATGTTTATTTATAACTTTTATTTCAACAAACAAACTTAACTCTTTGTGCTCAGTTGTTTCGTGCCTACTGTTCGTAACGCTTTAAAGCAAATAAAAAATCCTAGATTTGGATTAGCACAACTTCTTTTCAACCTCACAACTTCCATGCTCTGTTCCAGAGTAAACCCTTCAGAAATTAAATTGGGGACTAATTGGTTTCAGTCCCAGCGCCATCTTCTTTTTAATCAATTCCTCTAAGTCCGACATTTTTATTTATAACTTTCATTTCAAAAAACAAACTTAACTCAACAATTTACTCATTCTACTTCAATCCAAATGATAACAGAACATGTCTTTAGCTGTGAAAGCTTTCAGCGAAGAAGCTAAAATTCAGTTAAAATTCAGCTTGAATTTCAGTTTCAATTGTAATACTGTCCAACGATTACGTCAACGCTTATTTTTTTAGGGGAAAAATTAAGATTTTCCTGCGAATTAATAGTTGTTTCCTACAGAGTAAATATTTTTCAATTCAGTTGTAGTCAATCAGGCAGCAACCATTATATTTCGAAACACTGTTAAAATGGGAAATGAATGGTACTAAGAGTTTGTTATTATAGTGTTAGGTGCAGCAAAGGCCATGCATAAGAAAATTATCAATGCAATTGGAGGAAAACCGAAAATATTGACCTCATTAGCTGTATTAGAATCAATGTTGGTAAGATGCTGGCTCTATTTTAACTACTTCCTCTAAATCTGATATTTTTACTTAGAAAGTTTATGTCAACAATATAATATAAATTAATTATACACTGATTCTAGTTCAGTTCAGACTAAAACAAAGCATCAAGTTTATTGATTTCAACTTCTATTTTATTATCTTGATCAACTTGTAATGTTGACTTCATAAAGCCGAATATAAATACTGTTAAGGAATTCACTGTTGGAAATCAAATACCTATTAGCAAACAATTGATTCCAGTTCAAACTGAAAACAAAGCATAGGCTTTTTTTGAATTTCAACTCCTGTTTTAATATCAACAATAACTTCCAACATTTATTTTAAAAAGTTGAATGGATCTCTGCCAAGGTATTCAGGCAATTCTGTCAGTATTTAAGCCTGAATTAAGGACCAGCTGATTTAAAATGAAGCGTCAAGTTAATAGAACTTAAACTTTTATTTTAATATCTTCAACAACTTCCAATATGCATTTCATAAAGCTGAATGAATCGCTGCTAAAGTGTTAAGACAATTCTGTCAGTATTTAAACCTGAATTAAACACCAACTGATTGTAATTAATACTAAAACAAAGCATCGTGTTCATAGTTTCAGCTTATATTTTAATATCTTCAACAACTCCCAATATTCATCTCACAAAGCTGAATGAATCGCTGCTAAGGTACACGGACAATTCTGTCAGTATTTAAACGTGAATAAAAGAACAACTGATTCTAATTCAAGCTAGAGTATAGCACCAAGTTTCAGTTCCTATTTTAATGCCTTCAACTACATCCGTTATTGGCTTCTAATGACTAAATGTAACTGCAATAAAGAAATTCAATGGATTCTATCAAAAATAAGGCTTAAATAAGCAAGCAAGTGATTCCAACTTAAAACAAAGCATTATGTGTCCCCTCAATTTCACATTTGTTTTTATTACTTTCTACTACCTAAAATGGCCATTTCACAAAACTGGTGACTATTAGAGAATTCAGGCGACTTTCTCAATATAAACTGATTCCAGTTCAGACTTCATAAAAAGCATTAGGTTCACTGAACTTCTTCAGTTTCAGTGTATATTTTAATATCTTCAGCTATTTCAACTTTTGGTTTGCAAGGTGAAATATAATTACTATTAAGAAATTCAGGCCATTATATCAAACATACAACAAAACTCAGTTATGTGCATTTTTATGAACTGAAAAAAATCACCAAGTTTACCAGTCTCCTTAGTTTCAGCTTTTTTTTTTTAGTATCTTCAACTGCTTCCAACGTTGAGATCTCAAAACCAAACGTTATCATTAGTTAGAAATTCAGTTGATTCTTTCAAAAATAGAAACCTAAAATAGCAATCAACTGATTCCAGTTCAAACTAGCTAAAAAGCCCCAGATTTATTGCACTTCATCTGTTTCAGTTTGTATTTTAATATCTTCAACTGCATCCAATGTAGCATTTAGTCCAATGTCAATGTCATAAGGCTTAATGTAGTCTCTTTTAAGAACTTTGGATGGATATTCAACATCAGCTAAGTACAAGGCATAGGCAGGGGCTACAACCCAAGAATCATTCCATGCGTATTCGTTGCTTTTTAATACAGCCTTAATTCCCTCTATGGATGCTTTTCCCTTTGCTAGACTTATAAGCGAACCAACCATTCGTCGAACCTAAAAATACAGAAAAGAATAATGAATAAAAAATGTTCCCTAAGCTCTAAGATATAGTAAACACGTCATTGGCACCCATAAGCTGAATTTTAGGGGGGGGGGCTTAGTTGGTCTAATCGGCACTTCCAATGCTGTATAATAGAAATGTCAAAACAAAATATAAAATATAAGGCAGCATCATTCATCCAGGGGGGGGGGGGGGGGGAGGGGGGCTGGAGCCCCCCCTCTCATATAGGTGCCCATGAAACACGCTAATACGGTGTATGCCTAAGTTTACGGTATACATTAGGGAGTAATTACATTTACAGTTAAGTAGATCAACTTTTTGACAGAAAAACTTTTTTTTAATTTGAAATCCATAGTAATTTGAAGTCAAGTGGGTTCTAGAACCCCTTGAGAGTATACTAAACACAATAGTGACTGGAGACAATTTACTACTTCGGAGCTCCGACTTATTGAGAGCACACCGTAGTGATTGACAGCAGCTGACCAGGTCCTGCTTAATTCACTCTATGGATGTTTCCCCTTACCATGCTAAGAGTGAGCCAGCCTTTTCTTGAACACAATAAGAGGTATGCACAAATAGAATATTCAATTAATAAATAAAGTTCCACTGCCTGAAAATAATTTCTGAAGAATTCGCAATTCCGGATTCTTGTGCAGCTTTTTAGCGCAAATTCTCCTATATAACACAATCAAGCGCTCTTTTTTCTCATTTTAAAGCTCTATTTCCGTTTCCTCTCTCCCTCTTTTTCCTCCTCTTTGACACTCTTTTTCAGAATATATAATGCTTTTGCTTTTACCACGCTTATTGGTGAACCAACCATTCGTCGAACTTAGAAAAAAGTATAGGCTATAAATGCAACAGGAATAAATTAACTACTGAGAAATCAAATGCATTAAATTTATTTTTTTAAATGTTTTGAGTTTTTAGCAATCAGGCACTTGGCCTGAATTTTTTTTAGTTCAAAATTGTAAGCCTCTAAAAATAAAGATATATACCCAACATTCAAAAAGAAGTATCAAATGACTGTGTCGACCTTTGACTTCGTATGTTCAGGTTCCTCCATAAGTTGTGTCTGCAGGAAAAGTGCGACGGAATAGGCTTTTACCCTTTCTCCTCCTCCCTTTGGAATTAAAAACTGACAAAAAGCACACACACAACTTTTTAGTATTCGGAAAATTTTGTACACTTTTCTCGCCTTTCAATGAAGCAAGATTACAGCCCTCTGAAAAAATCCTAGGCTTGCACTCCCCATCCCCTGGAAGAATTTGTTCGCTCTCTTAGTTACTAAAGCCCACACAGCAAAGGTTTAGTGAATAATTTCTAAGGCCACGCTACCTCCCCGTCGAAAAAAAATCAAAATATGAAAATTTGTAAAGCTTTTAAGTAATATCCATTATTTATATACTGTACATGTTCATTTTATTTACCCTAAATAAAAGAGAAAGAACTTCTCAATACTGAATACATAAAAAAAGACATGCGTTTTGAGATATTAAAAGAACCTTGGCGTCACATGAAAATATACATAAAGACATTTCGAACAAATAGTTATAATTTACGCCATTATTCTGCATTATAATAAGCAAAAAATCATAAGTATAAGCAAGCTGTAAATATTTTAAGGAATTCCACACTTCATAAGAAACTTTTTTCTAAAGACCAAGAATTTTTTCTATAAAAAGAGACAAAATGATTATAAAATCGATAGTTTTGTGAAGCACTGAAAATATTCAATTTTATTAAATCAAATTCTCAAACTTAAATATAAGTCAGCGTAAAACCACACAAAAGGAGCATTAATCTAGAAACAATTCTTGGATCGAAATATGGCCTAAAATAAGTCCACTTTGGATATATACAGCCATTTCTAGCTTTCAAAACGAAATGACTGTCCAGCCCTTTATCATTTTAGCTTCTAGGGAAAGAACATCAAAGTGGTTAAACATGTCTCACCCTCTTTTGTAATTGTCTGCTTACCGCATGTATAGGCTATGTCTTCCATGTATCTCTCTAATGTTCTCGGTCAGCAAGAAAATTACCTTCTTGGATTTTTTTTTTCATTTATTTCACGTATAGGCTATGCCTCTCATATTTTCTTTCGATGTTTTCAATTGGCAATGAAATTACCTCTTTGGGTTTCGGTTGCTTATCACAAGGGTTCCATTTTCCTGAATATTTTCAATCGGCAACAAAGTTAACTCTTTGAATTAGACCCTGGCGCCGCGCCGATAAGGGAAGGTCGGCAGCGGCAGGGCCAAAAATAGCAGCGGCGGTGCGCCACCGCCGGTGACATGTCGACGGTGCGATCAATGTTGACCGCAAACATTTATGTTTTCATCAGTCTTTCTCAAATCCCAGCTTGAATTTACACAACAGATTCGGGCCTATTTATTAGTTAAAAACTTCGCAAGTCGCTGGTTGGACGCTGGTCTTCGTTACTCATCAAGAGAAGTAGAAAGCTGGTAGAAACGAAATGATGTGGTGTTTCAGAACCCTTGCATAATAGTTGAGATAATAGATAATAGATTCGCCGTAGCTTTCAATAAGATCTAAGAAATCTAATTAAAAGGGAGCACACACGAAAGACAAATTAGGCCAGTAGCCTATGAAAAATCAAAAACACCCAAGACAATGAACAAGTTCCTATGGGGGGGGCCTGGTCTATCAAAATATTTCTATGGTTTCCCAGGGAATTTGATGTCATTTTCTTCCGTCTTCACTTTAAATTTAAAAAAATAATTAACTTTTTGGCATCCCTGTTTTCAATAAAAAAAATCAAGGTATTATCATTTAAAAAAGATAGCCCCCTACCACCCCCCTCTGGATACCGCCTTGATAGGACACCCTCTCTGCTTAAAATTAAGAAAAATAACAACTTTTTGGCATCCCTGCCTTCAATAAAAAAAAAATCGAAGTATTTTCATTTAAAAGTGAAAACCCCCTACCCATCCCCCTTTGGATACTGCCTTGATAGGACATCGTCTCTACTTTAAATAAAAAAAAAAATGAGGTACTATTATTTAAATATGACAATTCCCTAGCCCCCTCCTCTCTGAATATCATAGGATACCGTCTCTGCTTTAAGTTAAAAAAATAATTAACTTTTTGAAATCTCTGCTTTCAACAAAAAGAAATTCGAGGTATTATCATTTACAAATTTTAAAGATCGGACAACAAAAATGTCGAAGTTATTCAGATATACCTAAGATTACTGGAAATCTGAGTCATAGATTCGCCATGGCATTCAATAAGATCCAAGGAATCTAATTGAAAGGGAGCACACAAAATTCAAATTAAGCCAGTAGCCTATAAGAAATCGAAAAAATATCCAAGACAATGAACAAGTCCCAATGGGAGGCCCTGAGTCTATCAAAATATTTCTATGGTTTCCCTGGGAACTTGATATAATTTTCTTCCATCTCCGCTTTAAATGAGAGAATAACTATCTTTCTGGCATCCCTGCTTTCAATTAAAAAAATTGAGGTATCATCATTTAAAAATGATAGCCCTCTATCCCCCCCTATAGGCAATAATATATAATTTTTTCAATAATCATATTTTTGGGGTCACTTCCGTTTCAATCTTCAATCCCACGACTTTGTACATAGTCTATTGCTAAATTTTGTCTCAATAGACGGTTTGTTTTTTTTTGTTTTTTTTTGGGGGGGGGGGGGAGGAGTGAAGTTTTCAGAAAGAAGATTGTATTTTCTTTAATCTATCAGGCGTTCAATTATTGTGTATTATACATCTAAAATAGCGAAAGAAAACAAATTCTCCAAACTTACGAATCAGCTGTCGCAACAATCTGTTGACTATCAATTTCAAAGTCCAAATGAACCTGTATAGTATATGCGTTCCGTTCAAGTTAAAAATAAAATTCTTGACTACGAATAATGTAAGAATCTTTTAGCAATTGGGAAACTGCATTCCAAATGGTTTAATCTCATTTCATAAAGACGATACTTTTGTCAACATATGAAGAACCGTGTATTTCGCAATTGTATCTGTCTGGTTTTCATGCAAAGTAACACAAGAGATGAAAATTAACGAACAAGAGAGTAGTGAAGAATTATGGTATGCAAAGTAATATTTGGCAGGGATAGTCACTAGTTATAAATCACTAGGGGTGGCACCGTGATTGGGTGATTTGCGGTGATTCGGAGAACCAAATTTCTTTCGGGGTGACACATAGATTTTCAGGGAAATCCCCGAAAATTCGGGGATAGTGCAAGCCCTGCTTGATTTCTAATCAGGAAAATTGAAATACTTAACCAAACGAGAAACGAAAAGCTCCGACTTTGCGGTTGACGCAATAAAGCATTGCCGCAAAACTAATTCAAAGTCAGCCGAACGCCGCCGCCTCTGCCGGTCAACCGGGCCTCTCATTGGCGGCGGTCAACCGGGCCTGCGTGTCGCCCAGATGGCTATGTCTTTCATATTTTCCTACATTATTGTCAATTGACAACAAAATTGCACGTTTAGGGTACTTTTTATCTTCCATATTTTCAACCGCAGTGATTTAGAGACAAACAATTTGTCGACATTCTATATTTACCGAAGATTGTCTAAGATACTAAAAAAGGTGTTGAGCATTTCCAACCACCGTGCATGAGTATTTCATAACGACTTATGTCCTAAACAGCAACACTTTATGGCTATGTTTTTACTAATAATAAAAGTAACAACTCACTGCAGCACCAAGCCACCCGAGCCCAATTCAGCTGCGCAAGCTCCTCCTCCACTTTAGTCTGTTCAAAGTATTACGTTTTACCACCCACACCCCTTCCTCAAAACTCCGATTCCTTTTAAATTCCCTCTATGGTTACCCCATTTGGGGACGATGCAGTTTGTTTAGTTCTAGATGACTGGGAAAGAGCATAATCTTTGACAATCTATCATTCTTCATCCATAAAACGTAGCTTAGGAATTTCAACCGTTCTTACATTGTAGCCCCAGAGAGAGAGATCGAACCTCGTTTTTCGTAAAGGTTATTGTTTTAATAGTCGTTCAAACGGACATCTGAAACTCTTCTTAGTAAATTCTTCTAGTGAACCTGGACAAACTCCGGGAATCTTCCGAAGAGGTCATGTTTCAGAGCCATACTGGACCAATTTCATTAAAGTGGCTTCCGATATTTAAATCTTAGTTGGAAGACTTGTCTTCCTATTCTTCCAAACTTTTTTTTCAACTATTAAAAACCACCGATCACATTCTTTTACATCTTCACTGTATCCACAATCTTTACAAATTATACAACTTAAGCAAGTGAAACTATACACTTGAACACTTGCTCATACTCATTTATTTCAAGTTCAAGGGACTAAATATATTATTTATTTTTATTTTTAATTCAAAAAACAAAAAATTAATTTTTCCAATCCCAAGTGACTAAATCTTCTCGACATCACTTTTCAACCTATTTTCATGCCGGTGACTCCCAAAAACTTCCAAAAATCCATTTCGTAAGTTTAAAAGTCCATTGGTCCAAGTTCAAAAATTCAAAAAAAACTGGAAGTTCAAATTCCTTTATCACCTACATTTTTATCTAGAACACTCAAATGATCAATATAATCTAAAGTCTGGAAAACTTTACCTTAAAATTTGATGCCATGTTCTCCCATAACATTTTCCGTGATCCAGAAGACAAAGTCCATCAAATGAACTATAGGATAGATAGGACACACCGTTGCTTAGCTCCTGATTCAGTACCAAAGCAACTACTAACCTTACTTCCTACCTTAACCACAACAATATTATTTTTTTTTACATAGATCTATTCTTTAATATAAATATATACTATATCACACATGACTAGGACATTCGGTCGAGCTTTTCTATAAGCTGAATAAAATACTTGTTCATAATCTATAAGACTTTGGACCCTGAATTATTAATCTGAGGGTGAAATTTTGGCTGGGGATGTCCTTACTCTTTCCTAAAACCACACGGTTCGTCATTTGAAACGTTGTCTTCTAACATCTCTTGATAACAATGAAGATCGTTGTTGCATTGTCACTTTCGCTTTGTACCTCTTTTGAATCACTATTAAAACCCAACAAGAACAAGAAAGTGTATTATCTTGTTCCAGGGGGAAGGCCGAAAAATAGTTTTGGTTACACAACTGACTGACCGTATCTCAAAAAGTAGGCTGTGCAAAAAATGTGGTTCAATCCTGATTTTTAGTGCTATAATGAGAGAAAGGTTGACATGGTTATGACACTTTCAGCGGATGACAGGTTGCCAAAGATTGTCCTTTTCCCCCAACCGTCTAGGACCAAACGAGGAGCAGGCCGTCCCCAGCTGGAGTAGGAGGATGTCGTAAGGAACGATTAAAGGAAATAGAAAATTACTGGGAAGGTGTATAGATGGAGGCTTTGCATAGATTGGGATGGAAGAGGAGCGTGCGTAGCTGTGTTTGCCTCAGGCGGCTTGGTGATGCTGTGAGTTTTGTTATTATTATTATTAGTATAGTAGTAGCAGTAGATGGAAAGGCGCCTTACAAGCAGCAAATGTAATCTTCAGGAAGCCTTAAAAGTAGCTCATCCGGTCGGTTTTTATGACCTTTTGAACCTTAAAAAGCACCAATGAAGACTGAGGCTGACAGTGAGAACAAAAAGGACGCATGACTTAATAAAAGCTATAATGAAATCATTATTTAACATTTTTTATTATCACAATGACATTTTGAAAATTCCTTTTTTTTTCCTGACTAGTGCTATTATATCGGCTCCTTTTTTTCTTTTCTTTTTTGTGTTTATTGACTCTAAATGGGAATTCAGCCCATCTACGCTTGTGATGAATATTTTTCATAAGTAAATCTTATTTGGTAAAAACTATAGTAACCATAAATTTATAGTAAACTTGTAATAAGTAATAAATTTATAATAGATAGTCCAACCATGAACGTGTAATATTTTTTTTTTGTGGGAGCTGTGTGTTTATTTTTTTTTTTGAGGTGTGTACTTGTGTGAATGAGGAATTCTGTGATGGGAACCGAATTTCAGTTTGGCAATGAAGAGTTACAAATCTCTTTAAATACACATCCATATTCTATTTACTTCTCTGAACTAACCTGAGTTCTTAGAAATCCTTTTCCCTTGACTTTGATATCTAATATAGTAATGTCTTTATACATTGAATCCCAAACAGGATCCATAAACGGTTTCCCAGGAGTTATATTCAACTCGTCAATGCATCGAAGAGTTAGACTGTCCTTGGGATTTTCTTGGAGGCAAACGACCGGAAATCATGTAGACCCAGAAAGCAAGAAGCTCCTTCTTGAAACTTATCAATATCGAAGGGAGAACTAAAAATAAACAATTAAATTACATAAATAAAAAGGGAATTCGCGTAGCTTTGGAGCGAGTCGTCCAATTACGATAGAACACGAAGCTCCTTCTCTTCAAATATAAACATTTTATTCTTGCATTCATCTCAGGCCTGTCTATTCATGCCTGAAAACAGCAATTTTACAAGATTTTCTTTCTGTTGTTTCTAATTTATAAGGTTTTTAGGGTAGTAAACGCATTTTCGCCACTGTTGTTATGTGTGAACGATGGAAATAAACTTATCTATTTATTTCCCTCAAAATCGAGGATTATACAAAGTACATAAATTAAATTGTAAAAATAATAGTTCAACAAATAAAACAAAGCAACAATTTATAATAAGCTTAAAAACATAAATGAGTAAAATACATTAAATAAAAAAAAAATAACACTGCAAACATTTCTTTAAATTCCGGAAAAAAAAAACGGAAAAGTTTACTCATAGAGAGAGTGTTTTCAGACTTATGGTTAAAGTCATCATATCTTAATTTAAACCCATTCCAATGGGTCTTTAATTCCAATTTCGACACTAATTCAGTGGTTACTAAACAAAACAAGCAAAAAAATAAGTTAATTTGACTGCACCTTTCGTCAAAAAAAAAAAAAAAATCCAACATTAAGAATCAGTTGATTTACAAAGACAATTGAACCTTCAGAAGAAAGCATTGCTTTCTCAAGCAGTTTGATGCAATATTTTTTCAGTTGATTTTTCAGGTACCACTTTCTTTTTTAATTTCGTACCTGCTATTGCCAAAATCGCATATTTGTATGAGGTCTTTTTTTAAATTGAAGTAACACTTTTTCTGATTTTTGTAAGGTTGCATTCTAATGTATATATTTATATTTCAAGCATTCCTTATATTTAAGGTATATATTTATACTAAGGTGTTATAAATATGGTATATTTTAAGGTATAATTTTTGTAAGGTATATATGGCTGTTTCAGTTTCCACTTAACCATTTCAAACAGTCATTTCATTTGTCCATTCCTTGGTTATTTAAGATACATTCCTTGGTAAATGTCCTATATGGTAAATGTCCTGTCCTTGGTAATTTAGTATCCATTTATTTGTAAGCCTACAGGACTTACATATTTTATGTTGTGTAAAGATATCCAACATAAAATAAGAAACTCAGCCAACATAAAGCAAAACAAATAACAAACACAATGGAAAAAAGAAAAGTATTAAGAAACCGTGAGAGACTAAAGAGGCCAACTCATTGTACTGTTGGCTTCTTTGAGCCAAAATCAATGTAACTGAAAATAGACCCATTAAAGCTTTGGCTGTTAATTTAATAGCCTCCAATAGTTTACCCTTCCCCCTTCCTGTGACACCTTTAGTAGGATAGACGCCGGTACCTCAGGGACGTAATTTGCTGTGGGGCAGGGGGAGGGGCAGCTGCCCCCTCTCCCCCAGTCGAAATTTAGATTCTTCAAAAATATTGTCAAAACTAATATAAGCCTGCATAATTCAAGCATCAATATATATATATTATATATATGTATATATGTATATATAAATATATATATATATATATATATTATATATATATATATATATATATATATATATATATATATATATATATATATATATATATTATATATATATATATATATATATATATATATTATACTATATATATATATATATATATATATATATATATATATATATATATATATATATATATATATTTATATATTTTCTTTAGTATATATTTACCTTTATAGTACTATAAAGTATCTTTACACTACTTTCATGGTACCAAATGGCTCATTTTTCAGTTATTACTATCATTTTCACTTTATTTGGGAAAATTGGCTCCTACTTTCCCCCCCCCCCCCCAGGATTTTGATGAAATCGTTACCGGTATCTGAAGTCAAAAAATAACCCAAGTTCATTAGCCCTGCAGAGTGGACAAATATCCTGCGCTTCCTTTCCAATCTCCGACCAAGAAAATCACCATAGAGGTGCAAGCAATTTGTCCAAAGTTAGATGAAAATCCAAATAAAATTCAGTGGAGAAACTAACCTAAGATAAATTGGAACCGAAAGCTACTTTCACTTGCTTATACCAAGTTACTGCTCGCAAATTACCTACTTTAACCCTCCGGCATTAATTTCTTATGTCTTGACGCTTTTTTTAAAGACGTTCAAAAGACATTTCTGGTTTTTCTTAGGCCCCAATCACAGTCTTCAAGGAAAAATAAGTCAGTTTTACCGAGAAGGTGGACTATCCCAACGAACCCAGTCTTGTTGGATGATTTTTCTTGGGGTGAATAGATTCTGAAATACACATCTTACCAGTCTTTCTCCCTACAAAAGCTATCAAAAAATTCACAATTTGGGTACACTTTTATGTTGGATCCAAATTTTAAAAATTCAGAATGAAGACTTACTTTGCAAATCTATTTCTCCCCTACCTTGCCCCTATATTTACAAAGATACTTTTGGTTTCTCAACTGAAATAATTGCAAAAAAATAAATCCCCCCTAATTTTGACAAAAACATTTGTTTGTATTCAATAAAAAAATTGAATAATAAGTCCTTGCCCCCCCCCCACTGTACTTTCATGAATTGGCATCCCAAAAGTCCAGTTTCGAAGAGAGGTTGTTTAACCTTAAGCGCCCAGTACTACAGCCTCTTCAGGATCAATAGATCCTGAAATGATGCTTTTGTCTGTCTTCCTTTAGGCATATCACAATTTTTTAGCCAAATATTCACTGCTTGAGTACATCTCGTATGTCTAAAAGACACTAGCCTTATAATTTAGGCTAAAATCGTCAGCCAGAAATCACCAAACCATTCATCCCGAGCTACTTTTACTACTCTCACAGAGAACTTTTCGGCAGCTCGCGGGGAATTTTCAAACACTGGCTTGCGGTGACTATTGTGTTAGATGTACTCATCTCGAACATACAATTCACAAAAATAAAACAGAACTAGTGGTCCGCACATCTGCCATTCAGTAGGAGTCTGTTCATTCAAAAGTGAGGTTATTCTTTTATCCATAGTTTTTTTTTATCCGTGATCTCTCCATACTGCAAAAAAGCACCCTTTTTTGTATCTTTAGTAACCTTTCGCAACTCCCTCGGGATTACAATTTGTTTCCCAATTGGCAGTAATAATCGAATACGGTCACCAGCGCTTCCTTGCTTGCATAATAACTTTCATTTTATGGCATACATTCCCCCACCTATAGTAGTCTTTCACAAACAAGCAAAAAAAAATTAAAGACGAAGGTTTGGGTGTTTTTTCCTTTTTGGTTAAATTTCGTTTTAAACATTTGAAACAATGATTTCATTTGTCCTGTCCTTCGCAATTTAAGATAAATCTATATGGCTGATTATATATGGGTACCTATGGCTATTTCGGTTTCCTCTTAACCAGTTCAAAGAATTTGCCCTGTCCTTGGTACAAGCATTTTGCTCAAGTTAGTTTCAAATCCAAAATAGATTCAGTGGAGGAACTAACTTACGATAAAATTGGAACCGAAAGCTATTTTCACCTGTTTAAAATCAGTTAATACTGGCAAAATTCCCTACATTAACCCACCTACTTCAGATTTTGTGTCCTGGGGGCTTTCGTTTAAAATTTTCGAAAAATATTTGTTAGATTTTTCAGTGCTTTTCACACAGTTTTTCATCACACCCTTCAATGGGAAAATAAAACTCAGTCTTATTCGAGAAGTTGGTGATCCCAACGAACCCAGTCTTCTTGGATGATTTTTTCGTCGGGAAAATAGATTCTGAAGCACAACTTTTGCCAGTTTTTCTTCCAACAGAGGCTCTCGAAAAAAATTCACCATTAAAGTGTACTATCTATGTTGGATCCCACATATATACATATAAAAAATATAAATAGAACATAAGAAATCAGATGGAGGTCCACTTAACTAAAACTGGAGCGCAAAACCTATTTTCATCATGGAGAAGGGGATTGTCCCCGCTAAGTTGTTCCTTCCTTCCCTCTAGATTTTGAAAAAAAAAAATTGGGGGGATTATTCATGGAAGAAAAAAAATTGAAGAATCCATTTTTTGGTATCCAATAAAAAAAGGTGGAACACAAGTTCTTTCTCTCCCTCCCCTACACTTTCATGAATTGGTGACCCAAAAGTCCAGTCTAAGCGAAGGATTGTTGAATATTAAGCGCCAAGGACTACCGTTTCTCTGGAATCAAATAGACCCTAAAATCAAGGCCGTATTCAGGAGAGGGGTTAGGGGGCTAGAACCCCTCCCCTCTTCTTCCCCGAAGGAACGGTTTCTTCCCCCGAAACTCGTAAAAACAAAAAAAAAACGCAGAAAAACAATAATTTTAAGCGCTTTTAAAGTTTTTTTTTTTTAGAAACCCACCCCACCCCAAAAAAAATCCTGGATAAGGGGCCCAGCTTCACCACTTGAGTGCACCTCGTACGCCTAAGAAACATTACCCCTAGAATCTTGGCTAAACATTACCCAGAGATCGCCAAGCTACTGTAGCTCCCAGGTAGCTTTTGGTAGCTTGTGGGAATTCTCAGAATCAAGGAATTGGAAGGATTGAATGAAATGCAAGGTAACTTGAAACTCTTTTCATGAGGTTATTATAGCTGGCGAATATAAAAATATACTTATTGCAGAAAGTCCCTCTTTGTATCGTTTTTATTTTTGCCTTTGATTCTATTCTCACAATTTGCTCCCTAATTTTTTATGCCCTTCATTTTTTCGAATGTCCCATATTGTGTTTGGCTATATTAATTTATTTATGTGAACTTAATTTAACATAGAAAAAATATGAATATGACAATAAGTGCCAATTGACGTTGGAAAATTTTACCGTCCAACGAGCGAGCAATGAGAAAGTTCAGTGCAAGTTACTGATAATATTCAGCACTCCCCCACGTGTGGGTATAATTTCCCCCACCTACTTCAGTCTTTCAAAACAATTAAAAAATTAAAGATGAAGGTTTGGTCTTTATCCCTGAATCCGAACGCAGGTCCTAGTAGCAGCAGAAGATATTTCTACAACACCTCACGACAACTGGTGCTAGCGGTACCAATGCACACCACTGGTTCCAGAAAAAATCAAATATTTATTACTTTCCAGGTGAAAACGAAATCAATTACTTTTTTACCGACCTGAAGGACAAAAAAGGACAAATGGGACAAATTTGTCCTTAGACAAATGTGTGTGCTTATTTGTACTGCAAGTGCATCAATTGGGGAAAAAAAGAAGACGCATCTGAGGCATTTTTAATGTTTCAGGATTATTACAGAATTAAAAAAACCTTACGAAGATGGTGTATTAATGAAAGCTGCATTTTTTCAGAAGCTACAGTTTTATCATTTAACAGTTTTGAATCAAAGGCAAGATAATGTTCTACTATTCAATCGGAGCAACTGTCCGCAAATGCAGTTATGAAAAGAGTTGTATCAATGTTTCTGATGCGGTTTCACAGCCTAAAAACTATTTAGATCCCTACGGTTAATTTCCATACAGCTTACATAGGCAAGGATCTTAAAGACTTCTTATAACAACAAAGAACATTTGCAATTCTTAAGACTTGAAAAACCACTTCAATCAACGCTTTCAAGACTTCAGAATATGTTCGTTGTTGCAGAACTCATCACAACTCCTTTTTGCACAGACTGATACTGATGTATTCTCTGCTTGAATCATGCAACATTTTAAAAAGGGGGAAAACGCTGCAGCGAAGATGGGAACTGGTTGATTTTCAAAGAAATTATTTAATCAGTAAATCATTAACACATCACTCATTTCGAAAGCAATGAAAATATTTGTCCTTTAATTCCTAATCAAAAATAACCAGTTTTGGTTCAGGTTGGCTTACAAATAAAGGAAATATTCAGCTCAAAAGATCTGAGTGAGATTTCGTTTTGAAGTCTGAAATTCCTTACAAAGAACTACAGGCACTGGTTGACTGACGAATATTGGACAATTACATTCGAATGGCCAGTACAACACATGAACCTAATACTTTAAAAGCTTCTGATGACAAATATAAAGTGCCACCTCTCACATTAAACTATGTTTTTCTGATTCAAATATTTTGTTAAAGTGTTAACATAAATTACCGATGTATAAATATAGGAGGCTAGAGAAAAATTCAGGAAATTAAAAATGTCTCAACCTACCAAGGGAAATTAAAACCTTGTGTCTTTATACTCTCTTACACACCATTTTCATAACCCCATAATATACCAGGCCAAAGAAGAAATTCAGAAATTGAAGATGTGTTGAAGATACCAAGGAAAAACCAAAGGTCTTGGCGGAAACCAATGGAAAACAAGGTCTTCGCGGAAAATTTAATAAAGATTATTATTGGGAAATGTATTATAGAGAATCTTTGGAATTATACAGCTATGAAGTATTAATTATAATGCTTTGGAATTATACAGCTATGAAGCATTATAATTAATACTTCATAGCTGTATAATTCCAAAGATTCTGTATAATACATTTCCCTCTGAATGCTAATTGTTTCCTCCAAGACCCATTTCTAGATGAATGTAACCCTAAGTATTTAGTTTTAGACAGTACTCTTGTCTCAGCTCCTTGGAAATAGGAGTTTTCCTAAATCTCATCTATATTATTATGCCAGATGCACATTGCGATTCCGTCACATAAGTTACTTAATATAAGCATGTTAAATTGTTTTCATGTATTAATTAATAGATAATTTATTTTTTGATTATTCTCAATTTATTCTTTAATTATCATTAGTTTATTCTAATTCAATCACTATCGTTTAATCATCATTATTTCGGTCATTTTATTTTTTTATTTTTTTATTTATTTTTATTTCATTAATTCATTAATAATTTAGTCATTATTATCATTTATGAACTGCACCCTCTACCTTATTTTTAATATAAAAAAAAAAATCAAAAATGATTATAACAGTTGGATTATTTATTTTAAAATTTGCGCTCTAAAAATTCTGCGCCTGGTGCAAGTGTCTCCTCTCCAAAACCGCCTTTTGTATTTATTTATAAGACTAACTAACATAAGACAACTAACAACAGACTAACCTTACAAAACATGCAACCTACTCCATTCCACAATTGGTAATGTTTTGCCACTCAGTCTGGGATTCAAAATTGAACTATATTTTCATAAACTCCCAGACGAGCTTGAGGAGGCTGAATACTACATACGGGGGGAGGGGGAGGGGCAGAAGACTTTTTCGCGAATTACTTTCTTTTTACATAGTTATATTCACATACAAACTTGGTTTTTATTTTTTTTTTTTTTTTTTTTATTTCTTCTTTTTTTTTTTTTTCACGATAAACAAATATGTCTTGAGAGGCTATATCTCACTGTGAAAAACTTCGCGATATTAACGGGAAAGAACTTCCGTGATTCTTATTTCTGCTTCAACCTCTTCAAAGTATTTGTTCAATGCTGAAAAAAGAAGATTTCTTCTAACATGAAAATTAATAGGGAAAATTTTCAAGTTTAAATCACAACATGATCTAGAGAAACTTTCCAGGAACAGCTGAATACTGAAACAGGAGAGTTTAAAATTTGACAATGTAGAAGATGGATGAAATAATTTTAGAAAAACAGTATGTGAAGTTGCGGGTGACAGTGTCTTAGGAAAGAAAGTTAGGAACGCAACTAAGAGTATTAGTGAAAGGGGTTTTTTACAAAAATTATCTGAGCGATAGATCAAATGAAAACAAAAGGAATGTATAGAAAGTGGAGAAAGCACTAAAATATGATCTAAGGGACGTGTGAAGTGGAGACCACGGATAAAACAGCTGAGGATCTGGAAGATGCAGCTAGACAGCATAATAGTAAAATATTGTACTGCATGTTAACAATTGAGAGGGAGTAGTCAATCCGGACATATCCCAGCTAAAGATGAGAACGGGATCAAAATTAGTGATAAGGAAAGAGTTACAGAGATGGCCGAACATTTTCAGAATGCGCTCAACTAAGACAGAAATTTCAGGAAAGATGTAAAGAAAAATGAAAAGATTGTGATACTTGGATGTGAAGGAAGATTTGTTTTTGTGAGGAATATTAGCAACAGTATCAAAAGGATTAAGATATAATAAGGCTCGGGTGATGATAGTGTGGTAAATAAGTTTCAAGGATATGGTGGCTCTGAAGTTAGAGACAAGTTTACTGAAAATTATGAATATGATATCTGAAAATGGGGAAGTACCTAGCGATTTTAAGGAAAACCCTAATTAATTCACTGTATAAGAAAGATGATAAAACTAGTGTGGTAGTTATCAAGACATGGTCTGGTGTCTTAAGTAGCAAATTACTTATAATATGATACTTTTTCGACTGAGAGATGCTGCAGACAAAGCTAATAAGAGAAGAACAGTGCGATTTTAGAAAGAGTAGAGGATGTATCGACCAAATTTTCAGTCTTAGGTTAATAATTGATAAGTGCCTGAGTTAATCAAACCTTAGTCCCTCGGTTTATAAATTATGAGCAAGCGTTTCATTCTGTTCATAGAAGAGCTTTAGCGAAGGTCTTATCTTTGCGTGGTATACCAAACAAATAAATTGAAGTGATGGGTGCTATGCATGAGAATAACACTGCTGCGGTTAGGTAGGAAATGAGGTTCAGCAGCTGGTTTCGTATTAAATCAGGAGTTAAGCAGGATTGTGTACCATTCCCCTTTATATAGATAATTTTGATGGACTTAAGGAGCACAGGAAAGGCAATGGGACACCACAGAATCAAATGGGAGGGAAAAAAATTTCCTGGAGTTAGATTATGCTGATGATTTTAAGCTCCTAGCAAAATAAATGAACTTTAGAGGTTTTTGCGGGTTCAGGGATCTAGATTAGGTTTGAAAATTAATGTTAAGAAGACTAAGTCGCTAAGGCTAGGAATGGGTGAAGATAAAAAGGTGACGTTGGGTAATGATAGTATTTAGCCAGATATGGATTCATTCAAGAAAAACCTGATAATTTTCACGGACTTGATATGTTTTCTAGTTTCTCATTTCGTTGAGAATTGCGAGAGGCTTGCGCCTGTTTTTCTCATTAAATGATTTTTAATCATTTAATGAGAAAAAGATAATATTAACTTAATAAAAAAAACACACTTTTTTTTAAGATAAATTTATGAGAAATATAAATAATGATTAAGTAATTCATTATTATTATATTCAATACTAAGACGCGACAGGATAAAAATTGCTTTTCAGATGCGACTATCCACAATATTTTCAAAAATCAGGTGAACTTGCACGAATTTTAGAAATTAGCAAATGATCTGATCTTTGAAGCTATGATAACTGAACTACTTTCTTTAAACATTAAAGAGTTTGTGCATTGATTTCTTGGGCAAGAAGCAATTGTTTGCCGTGTATTATTTGCAGCTGCTTGTTGATGAAACAATCAATCTTTCAATAAAAATGTTTTGGTATTCCTATTATGAATTCATTAATATCCGTCTTATTCGATTCTGTACAGGATCTTACTCTTTGAATATTATAAATCAAACATGAAATATATCGAGAATTTATGTTGTTTTAGATCTACTATTCGTATGCTGTTTTAATGTAAATATATCTTTTAAAATATTTTTTTGCTTTTGAGAAGGGTGGCTATTAAGGTATTATTCTATTTTACTGTGGTGTTCTTTTTTTACAATTAAATAACTTTAGGGCAATTTACTGATACTTGATGTATCAGTAATTCATATTTAGTGATTTACTGATACGTTTGTTAAAACCAACAAACATACTTTGACTTTGACACTGGCTAAAATTCGAGAAAAATTTTCCCAATTTAGGTGTGGACACTGGGAATTTTGTAAATTTATATAAAAAAAAAATATGACCAATCAAGGCTGTATCTAGAGGGAGGGCTTGAAACCTCCCCCTACCCCCCCCCCCCCCCCCCCCCAAAAAAAAAAAATATGTATTCTTTTCTTGGACTCGTAGAAAATGTAACAAAAATGTATACCGTATACACAAATTTTGATGAACTTTTTATTTTTTTTTGTACCCCACTCCCCTGAACGAAAACTCCTGGATACGGTCTCATTGTCAATTGCTTTTTTGCTGTCTCAAAGGGGTAACTGACGATAAAATGCCATATAGATGTAACTGTCATTATAACATTAGTACACACGGGTGTTTGTCACCATGTTTGGTTGACATGGTAGTCCCAGAGAGGCTAGGTAACATTAGCATACCTTATCTATACAGTCATATGATTTATTCATTAAGACCTTAGGAGTATGTATTTTTTTTATGCAGTGGTGCATTATAGCAAACAGATACTTTCGATATGTAGCCAGTTTTTTTTTTATATTTCTTTTTCTTTCCATAAAATAAGTGTTTCTAATTCTAATCTCTCTAAATTTAGGTGAGAATATAGAGCTCAAACTTTCTTCTTACAATGATACCCCAAGAGATATACAAATAACTCTGGTTTACTACAGAGTGTTACATGATCCGTGTTGATGCAAAACAGTTTCTCGTGGTACCCTGATAGAAAAAGGTTCACAAAATACAGCAAAGAAGCAAAATATTATTACATTAAATTGTTTTCCCTTGATATAAATGCAAATGAAGAATCCAAAATATCGCATTGGCAAAACAATACTACACGCAAAAGTAATTCGATTTTTTCCTGAATTTTTTTGCTATCGATATGACTAATTTTGCAAATTTGAAACAATTATGTTTTTCAAGATCAAAAAACACCAAAAATAAAAGTAAATATATGCAATTCCAAATATTGATTAAAAAATAAATTAACAAAAACCAAAATTTTTTTCCTATAAATAAATTCAAAAATAAAATAGAAATGTAAGGGTGGGGGGAATTCTCTTGCTAATATTCTTCGATAATTCTTCTAAAAAAATAATATTTTCTTCTATATTCTAGGCGCTTATTATATTACCAGACCCTTACTTCCTCTCTTCCCCCCCCCCTTTCTCGTCTTCGTTCCCTATTCTCGCTTCTTTCCCTATTCGCCCCCCTCATCCTTTTTCAAAGCGCCGCTACGAAACATGTACTATGCTTTTTGGAAGAATTGCAATGTGAGCGAAAAGATGTCCGCAAAGTAAGAGTAAAGCAAGACAGAAAGACAATTGTTTTTTGTGTATCAACAATAATGCAAAACACAAAACTAATATATTTGGCCTGAGAAAGAACGCTAAAAATAACCTCATATATTGTTTTCTGAAGAGAAAATATATATTTCATTGCTATTATAAGAAAAATTTCCTAGACTCCTCTCTACATAAAATTCGGTTTTTTTTCCCCTTCCCCCCCTCCAACTCCTCAGTTTTAATACCCGGTCTTACCAAACACAATGAACTTGGGATATAACAAGACTGTGACATATGATGCAAAAGACAAGTTCCTTTGCCTGAAAAAGTTGCCACCTGAACCTAGGAATAAACAATTTAAAGTCATCTCCATTTTTCCAAATCCTAAAAAAAAAACAGAGAGAGAGAAAAGAAAAAAAATCATCGTCTAATCATCCCCCGATCCTACGCGCCCGTCCATTATATTCCCGACCAATTCCTATCCCCTACGTCCAATTCCTCGTCTATGACCTTAAAGTGAACAGACTAAGCAGCAATATACCCTCAATATAACCAATGCTATAATCTTCCTAACAATACAACAATCTCAGAGAGCTTAGGTAGAAGATTGGTAAACAGTGAAGCTTATGAAGAGCTTATTGTTATTTATGCAGTAATGCAGAAAGATGGAAAAAAGGTGAAAGGATGAAATTTTAAATTTGGGGCAGTGTCGCATTTCAGCTTTTTTGATTTGTATTAAATAGTGTGTTTTTTTTATGTATTCCTAAAAATAAGCTGAAATGATACCGTACTGTTTGTTTTTTGTTTTTTGTTATGTTTTTTAGGGGTGATGGAAGAGGAATGTTTTTTTTTTTTTTTGTGGCTTCTTTGGTAGAATTGGAATTTTAAATGAATGTGTTGTTTTTAACATGGTGTAGAAGTGGCCACCCGTAAGCGGGGACTTCCTGTAGCGGGAGGACGTCCTCGTCTGCGGAAGAGTATTTATTTATATTTTATTTTTTTGTTTATGTTTTAGTGGTAGTAAGTTACATAATGCAAATGAACGCCACTTTTTGGCTGAGCAGGAGAAGAGTGTGGGATTATAAACAAAAAAGTTGAAAAAGATGGACAAGTCTAAAAAGAAAGTCATAATAAGCGCGCTCTACCTTAAAGAAAGGAATAAGAATCTAGAACTTTAGTTAAATTTATTTGAACTAGAAATATGCAATACTAAAAAAAAAGGCTTAAGAAGTCGTAGCTTACCTTCGATGGTGTATAATATTGCTAAGAGATGAAAAGATGTTATCAATTTTAACTGTATGGTTTACTTATATTTTATGGTTCAATGTGGCAACACAGAAGAAAATAACAGTTACTTTCCTTTAAAGCTTCATAATATTTGAAATAATGCAAAAGAAAAATCTTTAGAAAATTTGTGTTTCAGGCAAAAATAAAACCAAAGATAGATCGAAGGGGCAAAAAGTGTGTTTTTACATTTATTTCTAGGTAGTTTAACGAATTCTCATATTATTTTTTGTTTTTGGTAATATCAGTAGCTATACTGAAACAAAACCATACTTATTGTCTGGAAAACAAACAGTTTTTTTTTTTTTTTTTTTTGTTCAAGAATGGTTATTTGATAGCAATTTTCAAGCTGAAATAGAAGCATAATCTTTATTTTTCCATCACGTCACATTTTTTGCATAAAAAAGTTTTTTTAAAGCTGAGGTAGGTAAAATTTGTGCATTGGACCCTTTATATGAAATAAGCTTAAATAAAAGTGAAATATTCAGGAACGTTCTTATTGCAATTTTGGATGGTTTTGTTTCTTTTTTTCTGAATTCAAGAATTTAAACTGAATTGGTAAATCAGACAGATGGTAACCACCTGCAAGATAATCTAAACAATTTTGGACATAGTACATTTTCCTTCTAAAAATTTATGATTATGCTTTACTATTAGCGTTTTCCAACTGATCGGTCATGTTGTTTGTAAGGAGAATCATACTTCCATTCTGGTATGACTATTAAACAATTTGTTTTGCAAAAATAGGTCATGTGGACATACCTCTGTTTTATGTAATCAGGATCGTACACACCAACAACAGATGGACACCTCCATGTCTACCTAGTAGGCAGTATTTATAGCATGAAAAAAAAACCCCAGCATCAGTCCTTAAGAATAATCAAAAAATATGTATATTAGGAAAGTGGCAATGTTAATTTACCTCTATTGGAGAGGGGAAGACAAGTGTTCCCGATCCATATTTATCATAGTAGCCGGGCCTGAATTGTTGAATTAAGTCAAAGGCAAAACGCAAAACAAATTACCAAATGATGTTACTACTAAGAACATTTTATTTTGACCAGAGAGACCACACATCGGAGTAAAGTGAGAAACCTCAAGATGGATACCTATATCCCTGGGATGTAGGGGGTCCGTCCCTTGCCAATCTGCCTACCAATAAAGTCAAATACTTGCCTAAAGACACCCCACTAAAAGAATTTTGTGCCAAAGATTCTACTGTTCTATAGTGTTGCAGTTACCTTTCGGATACATGCCGTACCCGAGGGGGGTTAGAGGAAGGGGGTTTGAAAAAACCCCACCCGAAAATGTTTTCCTGACTATCGTAAAAAATGTACAAAATGGCATATAAACAGCAATTTTTTTATATCGTACCCCGCCACCCTGAAATTTGTTTTTTGAGTAAAAGAAACTCCCCCTTGGAAAAAAAATCCTGGGTACGGCCTTGCTTTCACAGACATCCTTTGGAAGAAAAAATTGAATTCTACTTACCAATAATCTGCTACACGAGTGGTTGCTTATAGGCCAAACCGAAGGGCTGCCATAAAAGAAATTGGAAAAAGAAGCAGATTCTTCTGAACTTCCTCAATTGGAAATCAGGGTCTGTCAAGTGGAACTTTAATTTGACCTTGAAAAAGTGGGCCTTGAACTTAAAAATATTTTAATAACTACTCAAGTGGAAACTGTCAAAGTATGCTGTAGTCTTTGGATTCAAACCTTCAACCAATGAGTCAGATTTTTAATTATTGTTGGTGATTTACACAACCACCCCTCTTATTCAAGCATGGTCATGTCCTTGGGATTAGGCCTTAAACACAGAGTTGAAGCTGACAAAAAAAAAAAAAGAAATCAATACCTCTGCTAGAAGTGTACAGCTGTGGTGGTGTGGGGGGTTGGGGTCCCAAAGTGAATTAGAAAGCCTCATTTTTTCACTTTCTTCTTGGACTGTTTTTACAGTCTTGGCTTCCATCTGCATAAACTGGCTTCTTTTTCTGGAGATTGGATACCACTGTAAATTGAAAAGATAAAAACTAATACCTATAGCATAGGTTTTTTTTACCAATATAGACTGCCAGTTTTTGATTATTCATTCCCCAGACGACCCAAATATTAGAGGAAGGGGGGGGGGGAGGGTCGGAAAACACTAGATTTCCTTTTTAAACAATTTATAAATCCACATCAAATTATAATCCTAGCCCACTTATTCTTCTGTTTTGTTGTTTTTGGGCAAAGAATTGCAAAACTAAAAGATACACTGCCTTTTAATTTCTTATTAGTTCTAAAAACTAAAAAAAAAACATTTCTTTTGGAATTGTTTCTCATACACAACCACTACAAATAAAATTGTGACAAAAAAAATACACAAATACAAAATTGAACAACACTTCTTTTGTACACATATTTTAGGTCCTCTATCTGGCTCTATTCCTAGGTCCAAGGTGAACAACACATTATAAAAAACTCAATTCCTTTTTTTAATGTCTTTCAAATATAATATCACTTCATATTTGAAAGGAGACCGCTGTAATTTTGGCAATGAACCGACAATATGCTCTTTCAAATATAATAAATCACTTCATTTTGCGGAAATGAAGACGACCCCTCGCCATGGTCCTAAGAATACTGGTGAAAGAAGTTTATTTCTCCATATACTTCAATCTATGTCATACCTTACCTTAATCACCTTAACCTTAAATATCCATATCCAGCTAGAATACGGTTGGTAATGAAACGCCCTCCTCGTAGAAATCTTGCTGGTCTGTTTGTCTAGGTTTATAAATATGACCATACCAGTTCAAGCCTCTATTCAGTGTTGGGGTTGGCCGGTCCTGCTCTAGGCTCCTTCCCATTGAAGGCAGCTAGGGTTTTTTGAGACTGGACGCAATGGCTTCCAGGTAAGGCTGTTCCACAGTGGGAATCACGAACAAACGTTGAGAGGGAAACAGGAATAAGCATGACTTATGAGCAGTGGGCGTAATTTCGTCAAAACTCATGGGGGGGGGGGAGAAAGGAGTTGAAGCTGATTTTCCAAAACCAAGTGAAAATGACAGTAAAATCTAAAAAACAGCAATTTGATGACCATAAAGGTATTATATTAGTAATCCTGTGAATGTACTTTAACATTATAGGGATAATAAAGTTACATGTGTACTACAAAAAGTGAGTCTATTTTTTCTATTTCTGTTGATACCTTGAATTATGAAGGTTTGCTTAGTTTTGACAAGATTTTTTGGAAGAAACTAATTTCAGCTGAGGGGGGCGAAACAACGCGGGTCATGGGCAGTTGGAAGCATTTAACCCCCCCCCCCCTCCCCCCCCCTTTTGGTTGGTGCCCCCATATCAAAATTACTCCTGCGACTTCCCTGCATAAAGAGGTAGTCACTTTTCCTCATTCCTTCATGCACTTGCGAGTTTGTTATTACAATCTTTCTCTTTTTCTTGTGGGTATATATTATTTAGTAGGGAGTTTGTAGTGAATTGGACATTTCCTTGTAGAATTTGTTCCCTTGGCAATACAGGGATAGCTTTTGGGGTCAAACCCCACACCCTTTTTGTTTTTTTTTTTTTTTTTTTTTTTTTGAAATTCTCAGCTTCACATCCATCTTATAGTGGGAGAAGGCAAGGATCATCTAAATTCTAGTGTCCGAATGGACTTGATGGCTTTATATATTTTTCATTAATTAAACATGAACATATGGCTTCCTGTTGAGTGAATTTTTGCTTTATGATCCCTAAATGGATGGTTTTGCTTTGGGAGCTTGAACTTGTATGCAGCAGTGAAACTTTCACTAATTGTGTCAACAGAAGAACCCCAGGTTCCTTCTCAGAGACAGTCCTCAAGCTGTCATCTCCTATGCTAATATGAATGTTTTGGATTGTTGCACCCTAAGATCTAGTGACTTTAAAATGTGGAGGATTTGAACTCTAGAACACCAGTCCAATCGGATAAGTTATCAGGATCTTCTACATAGTTGACTGATTTAGGTCGTTTCGGTTTCGCCTACTTACCTAGGATGCTTGCACTCATCAGCAATCCAATGTAACTACACTGAGTGCATGATTTACCCAACATATTTGAAATGCTTTTTAAAAAGTTGATAGTAATTTGGAAGAAACTTCCAATCGTGATTCATAGAAACATGCATGCTATAAAAAGGATTCATTGCTTCCTTTAGGTTTATATTTATTGTTTGGGGCTATATATGGGACCCAATCCCACAGGGGGGGGGGGGGGGGGGGGGGGGGTGCTCTACAAGTTGAATTGATTCTTATATTTGGGAAGGGAATAAAAAAAACAACTGGCACATGGGAATCAATATTTCCCCAGTCATTTATGAATCTTGAATATAATGTACCACTAACGTACCAAAAATTTTTTCATCATTAATTTGACATAGACTTAGTGGTTTTGCCCCATGAGAATAAACAACCATAAAACCATAACATTCAGAAACTACTTAAAAAAAAAATTCTAAATAAACTTACTTATTTCATTCCTAAAAGCTGTTGCTTGCCATTAAATTAACTTTAAGACACAGCGAGATGTATGGAAAATATCAAATTTGGTCTATATTATAACCATTACAGGGGTTGAGGGTAC
Source organism: Artemia sinica (assembly GCA_027921565.1). Taxonomy (NCBI): domain Eukaryota; kingdom Metazoa; phylum Arthropoda; class Branchiopoda; order Anostraca; family Artemiidae; genus Artemia; species Artemia sinica. Next base: position 11,142,221 of record CM051258.1, read on the forward strand.
AACTCAAGTTAATAATGATTGTTAGGAATGATATATGTGAGGGGCTTTAGAGAGGCATATGCTGAACGCTCTTGTCCATTAACCCAGTGGTTTCCGGATGTGTCTAGATTATACATGTATAACTGTGGAATGGAAGTTAGCATATATATACCCCGCCCAGTGACAAAAAGGTGGTAATAGAGATGAGGCATGCCAACTACCCACCAACTCACTATCACCTCTGGCTGTTGGAAAAAAATGAAAAATACTTGAAGCATAGTCCAATCACTATAGGTCATTCACAATCTGACTGGAGGTACGCTTGTTGTACCCTGCCCAGCATGGTTTCTTTCTATTCTGCTTGATCAGTTGAGATCCAACCTTATTGAAGGCTATGGATATTTGTTTTTTGTAATGTCATCCAAACATTATAGATAATGGTTTTCTAGCATACATTTTTTGGCTAAACTTTGCAAAAGCAAATGATATGGTGGTGTCATGAGGAACTGCAAACATTAATAACATAATAATATATAAATAACATTTATTCAAACCCGAAGAAGCATCTACAAAAAATAGATTATAGTGGAGCACTACAAAAAGAAAAAGAAAAGAAAACCAGCTTCAAAAAGATAAAGATACCACACTCCATTGTAATTCCAGCAACAACTCAAATAAATACAGGTGAGGAATATGTTGTCTATCTATTTTAACTTTTAGCACTGAATTATTTTCCGAATGCTAGAACCATTGTTTGGATGACTCTTTAAGACCAGATTGTTCAAGGCGGGATTCCTATAAACACTTGGTTTGTACCGTAAAAATTTTGCAAATTTATAGTACATTTTTGACGGGTTTCAATGTCTCTCATGACAGCATGTTGGATGCAGCGGCAAGGGTAGGTGTATGTGTGTAAGCACACTGAACAATAATATTGAGACAAGAGATTTCCCGAAGTAGCGTCTGCGTTTTCTGCACTACAGACACATAAGCACATTTAATGGCTTTAGTTTGTTTGCTTACAAATTGCTTTATCTATAGGTCTATTCTATGATTAGTTTCTGCAACTCATAATTCCCCCACGAAACAAGATATATGACTCCAATACCATAGGGACAACATGATTTTTCTCAAAGAGTGGACAAATGAATCACTTTGGCAGTGCGATTAAAGGACAAAAACTCATGCTTTATCAATATTGATACAAAGGCCCAATAGATTGAAGTTACTTAGGAGTTGATTCAGGTTTTCCTTGTAAGTTCTCCTCTCTCTCTTTGGATCTACTGAGGCAGAAAGATCGTCGTTAGCGTAAGCAAGTAGATGTTCAGTGCAATGCCATATGAGAGGGCAGATACAAACAGTTCCCGGCGAGCTTAGAGTGGCGTGTTGGAAAAATAAGAGGACTAGAACGCTGCCTTGCCTCACACCTCGATCTGATTTTCCCAGGATCTGAAATTGTACCTTTCAACTATGGCCCTCACAGTCAAATTTTTTGTACCAAATTTCAGAGTTACTCACTATACTTGAGCGTACTCCATTGTGCAGTAGAGCATTCCATTGCTTGCATGGATTGATGCTATTGAACACTTTTGATATTTCAATGTGCGCAATATACAGAGGCGACTTTTTTCTTTCCAAGTACAAATTACTTTTAGCCGAAGGCGGTGAGGCCTCTGGGCACCCGATACCTTTCTGGAACCTAAGCTGATTGTCCCAAGTCCCAGTATCAAGCTCAAAGAAAGATCACATTTTCAAACACTTTGCTCGAGATGCACAAGATGGTTATGAAGGTCCAATAAGATTTGCATTGGTTTGGATCTTTTCCTTTTTGTTTTGGTGAACAGAATGAAATGACCCCTTTTAAGCTAGAGGCCATTAGTATTAATCAGGAACTCTTGACTGTGTAATTCTTTGGGGGGGGGGCACATGATAATAGAAAACAGGCCGTAAAAATTTTTCTAGCTAGCTTGAAATTTTGAAGAAATCGCGAAACAATGCATCAGAATTGGACTCTTTACTTGCTGGGAGTACCTGAAGCTGGGTTTAAACATCCAGAAATACAGTGCTTCATCCACTTTGATAGAAAAAAAGAAAACTCAGACACTATACTCTATTGAGTCCGTGACAAAGAAAGGCAACCTATTGTCAATAGTAATCCTAATGTGAATGTGGCCCATTATTATGAAGAGTTAAAGTGTAGTTTAATGCCAACTAGTTACTGCAAAGGCTAAGCCAAACCGTTTGGTACATTTAAGTGAACTTTCACAGTGTTTCCCCCTAGTTGTTTCAAGCTGTTTTTTTTAAGGTTGAATTTGGCCTAGGCTAGAGTTTGGAAATGTGTGCATGGTTGGTTGCTTTCCCCCTCGCTTTCCAAATAAAAGGAGTGGGCGCGAACATACAATCTTCGAAATTTTAACCAATTGCTAACCTCATTTATGCCACTTTTCCTGCCAGAGAATCCAGGAATTTTGCTTAAATTCTGCTGAAGTTTTATTCCTTTGGCAAAATTGTTAATTGAAAATTGCCAAAGAGTTGGGGTGGGGGGGGCTCTCCCCGCCCCCCTCTCAGGACAGCCCCTGCTGGCGAGTGTACATTGAGATAAACATTAATTGTAAAAAAAATACTGCAGGATAAAATAAGGAAATTAGTCCTTCCACCTTGAACAACAAGAGAAAATCCAAATTTTGCATGGGTAGCACTCTACTTTCCCACTTTTTTGCAAACAGGAAAAACTACAAAAACATCATAGAGTTTTCCAAGGCCTGTTTAAAAGCTAATTTGTTTTGACATCTAATCATTTAATTTCCATATAGTCTAAGAACGTATAGACAAGGTCACCTAATATTTTTACCTTTTTTTTTTTCTGGTCCCATTAAAGGGGGTAAGGTTTTCTCTAGTTTAGCTACTTTTTGTTATTTAGAAAGGTTTGAGGTTAGAAAATGAACTTTCAGGGCTGGTTCTACAGACTAAAGCATGTCCTGGGAAGGTATTTTGAATAGGGGGACCAGCTCAGGTTTGGCACAGTTCAGGTTTGTCATTTGTAATTTTAACTGAGTGATCCATCAATGAATAAATTCCTATATGGTGTAGCATTTAGTTGCCATCTAGTATAAACAAAGCTTGATGTATCCATCCGCTTTGAGTTTGAACAACCATATTTCCATTTTGTATGTAAGTGGTTTCTCTAGGGCTTGAAAAAGTAAATTTTTGTGTTAAGGAAAGTGAAAAAAGCTGGCTCCTCTTACATAAAGTTCAGAGAAGAACTTTTTAAGTTTGATAGAAATTGCCCTGAGACCTTAGGTACCTAATTAATGAATATACATTTAAGAAGCCCACTACATACCATGAATGACTGATTTTTGTCGTGAAGACAGAAAAAGCCCACATTTGCCACAAAAATCAGACCAGGTTCGCGCACTCTATAACTGGCAAGCTGGAAAGCAAAATTTTTTTTAGTGCACACAACAACTTCATTGATTACTGCATATTTTGCAGATATACTTAATGAAAAAACGAAAATCCAATTTACTTTAGTGGAGAGAGGGCAGCCTGGACAAGATTCTGTATGGTTGGATCTAACAAAAAACAAACAAAAACAAAAATGAGGAAAAAAAGACAATCAAACCTTGCTTGGCCCAGAAATGTAGATTTGGTGAGGAAAAAAAATTAAAAATAAAAACAACTGGTCCGAGCTGCTGTACAAAGATATTGTAAGAACGAACAACAAAATGGCTGGTAGGGAGGTGAGAGAAAGGGGGTAGTGGGTGTGTGAGTACTGACAAACACTCTGAGGGGATACGTCACCAAGGCTGCGAAACAGGATGTGGATCTTAACTTCTAACCTCTCTCATTTTTCTCCCTCACCAACTTTCATGCTACAAGACAGATCTTTACAGAAGAATAAGAACTGCTCTTG
>CM051258.1:11146215-11483715 GCA_027921565.1 Artemia sinica
CCTCTCTTAGTTACTAAAGCCCACACAGCGAAGGTTTAGTGAATAATTTCTAAGGCCACGCTACCCTCCCCGTCGAAAAAATAATCAAAATATGAAAATTTGTAAAGCTTTTTTAAGTATATCCATTATTTTATATAATGTACATGTTCATTTTTATTTACCCTAAAATAAAAGAGAAAGAACTTCTCAATACTGAATACATAAAAAGACATGCGTTTTGAGATATTAAAAGAACCTTGGCGTCACATGAAAATATACATAAAGACATTCGAACAAATAGTTATAATTTACGCCAGTATTCTGCATTATAATAGCAAAAAATCATAAGTATAAGCAAGCTGTAAATATTTTTAAGGATTCCACACTTCATAAGAAACTTTTTTCTAAAAGACCAAGAATTTTTTCTATAAAAAGAGACAAAATGATTATAAATCGATAGTTTTGTGAAGCACTGAAAATATTCAATTTTATTAAATCAAATTCTCAAACTTAAATATAAGTCAGCGTAAAACCACACAAAAGGAGCATTAATCTAGACAACAATTCTTGGATCGAAATATGGCCTAAAATAAGTCCACTTTGGATATATACAGCCATTTCTAGCTTTCAAACGAAAATGACTGTCCCCAGCCCTTTATCATTTTAGCTTCTAGGGAAGAAACATCAAAGTGGTTAAACATGTCTCACCCTCTTTTGTAATTGTCTGCTTACCGCATGTATAGGCTAATGTCTTCCATGTATCTCTCTAATTTCTCGGTCAGCAAGAAAATTACCTTCTTGGATTTTTTTTTTCATTTATTTCACGTATAGGCTATGCCTCTATATTTTCTTTCGATGTTTTTCAATTGGCAATGAAATTACCTCTTTGGGTTTTCGGTTGCTTATCACAAGGGTTCCATTTTCCTGGAATATTTTCAATCGGCAACAAAAGTTAACTCTTTGAATTAGACCCTGGCGCCGCGCCGATAAGGGAAGGTGGCCGGCAGCGGCAGGGCCAAAAATAGCAGCGGCGGTGCGCCACCGCCGGTGACATGTCGACGGTGCGATCAATGTTGACCGCAAAATTTATGTTTTCATCAGTCTTTCTCAAATCCCAGCTTGAATTTACAACAGATTCGGGCCTATTTATTAGTTAAAAACTTCGCAAGTCGCTGGTTGGACGCTGGTCTTCGTTACTCATCAAGAGAAGTAGAAAGCTGGTAGAAACGAAATGGATGTGTGTTTTCAGAACCCTTGCATAATAGTTGAGATAATAGATAATAGATTCGCCGTAGCTTTCAATAAGATCTAAGAAATCTAATTAAAAGGGAGCACACACGAAAGAACAAATTAGGCCAGTAGCCTATGAAAAATCCAAAAACACCCAAGACAATGAACAAGTTCCTATGGGGGGGCCTGGTCTATCAAAATATTTCTATGGTTTCCCAGGGAATTTGATGTCATTTTCTTCCGTCTTCACTTTAAATTTAAAAAAATAATTAACTTTTGGCATCCCTGTTTTTCATAAAAAAAATCAAGGTATTATCATTTAAAAAAGATAGCCCCCTACCACCCCCCTCTGGATACCGCCTTGATAGGACCCCTCTCTGCTTAAAATTTAAGAAAAATAACAACTTTTTGGCATCCCTGCCTTCAATAAAAAAAAAATCGAAGTATTTTCATTTAAAAGTGAAAACCCCCTACCCATCCCCCCTTTGGATACTGCCTTGATAGGACCATCGTCTCTACTTTAAATAAAAAAAAAAATGAGGTACTATTATTTAAATATGACAATTCCCTAGCCCCCTCCTCTCTGAATATCATAGGATACCGTCCTCTGCTTTAAGTTAAAAAAAATAAATTAACTTTTTGAAATCTCTGCTTTCAACAAAAAGAAATTCGAGGTATTATCATTTACAAATTTTAAAGATCGGACAACAAAAATGTTCGAAGTTATTCAGATATACCTAAGATTTACTGGAAATTCTGAGTCATAGATTCGCCATGGCATTCAATAAGATCCAAGGAATCTAATTGAAAGGGAGCACACAAAATTCAAATTAAGCCAGTAGCCTATAAGAAATCGAAAAATATCCTAAAGACAATGAACAAAGTTCCCAATGGGAGGCCCTGAGTCTATCAAAATATTTCTATGGTTTCCCTGGGAACTTGATATAATTGTTCTTCCATCTCCGCTTTAAATGAGAGAATAACTATCTTTCTGGCATCCCTGCTTTCAATTAAAAAAATTGAGGTATCATCATTTAAAAAATGATAGCCCTCTATCCCCCCCTATAGGCAATAATATATAATTTTTTTTTCAATAATCATATTTTTGGGGTCACTTCCGTTTCAATCTTCAATCCCACGACTTTGTACATAGTCTATTGCTAAATTTTGTCTCAATAGACGGTTTTGTTTTTTTTTGTTTTTTTTTAGGGGGGGGGGGGAGGAGTGAAGTTTTTTCAGAAAGAAGATTGTATTTTCTTTAATCTATCAGGCGTTCAATTATTGTGTATTATCCATCTAAATAGCGAAAGAAACAAATTCTCCAAACTTACGAATCAGCTGTCGCAACAATCTGTTGACTATCAATTTCAAAGTCCAAATGAACCTGTATAGTATATGCGTTCCGTTCAAGTTAAAAATAAAATTCTTGACTACGAATAATGTAGAATCTTTTAGCAATTGGGAAACTGCATTCCAAATGGTTTAATCTCATTTCATAAAGACGATACTTTTGTCAACATATGAAGAACCGTGTATTTCGCAATTGTATCTGTCTGGTTTTCATGCAAAGTAACACAAGAGATGAAAATTAACGACAAGAGAGTAGTGAAGAATTATGGTATGCAAAGTAATATTTGGCAGGGATAGTCACTAGTTATAATCACTAGGGTGGCACCGTGATTGGGTGAATTTGCGGTGATTCGGAGAACCAAATTTCTTTCGGGGTGACACATAGATTTTCAGGGAAATCCCCGAAAATTCGGGGATGTGCAAGCCCTGCTTGATTTCTAATCAGGAAAATTGAAATACTTAACCAAACGAGAAACGAAAAGCTCCGACTTTGCGGTTGACGCAATAAAGCATTGCCGCAAAACTAATTCAAAGTCAGCCGAACGCCGCCGCCTCTGCCGGTCAACCGGGCCTCTCATTGGCGGCGGTCAACCGGGCCTGCGTGTCGCCCAGATGGCTATGTCTTTCATATTTTCCTACATTATTGTCAATTGACAACAAAATTGCACGTTTAGGGTACTTTTTATCTTCCATATTTTCAACCGCAGTGATTTAGAGACAAACAATTTGTCGACATTCTATATTTTACCGAAGATTGTCTAAGATACTAAAAAAGGTGTTGAGCATTTCCAACCACCGTGCATGAGTATTTCATAACGACTTATGTCCTAAACAGCAACACTTTATGGCTATGTTTTTACTAATAATAAAAGTACAACTCACTGCAGCACCAAGCCACCCGAGTCCCAATTCAGCTGCGCAAGCTCCTCCTCCACTTTAGTCTGTTCAAAGTATTACGTTTTACCACCCACACCCTTCCTCAAAACTCCGATTCCTTTAAATTCCCTCTATGGTTACCCCATTTGGGGACGATGCAGTTTGTTTAGTTCTAGATGACTGGGAAAGAGCATAATCTTTGACAATCTATCATTCTTCATCCATAAAACGTAGCTTAGGAATTTCAACCGTTCTTACATTGTAGCCCCGAGAGAGAGATCGAACCTCGTTTTTCGTAAAGGTTATTGTTTAATAGTCGTTCAAACGGACATCTGAAACTCTTCTTAGTAAATTCTTCTAGTGAACCTGGACAAACTCCGGAATCTTCCGAAGAGGTCATGTTTCAGAGCATACTGGACCAATTTCATTAAAGTGGCTTCCGATATTTAAATCTTAGTTGGAAGACTTGTCTTCCTATTCTTCCAAACTTTTTTCAACTATTAAAAACCACCGATCACATTCTTTTACATCTTCACTGTATCCACAATCTTTACAAATTATACAACTTAAGCAAGTGAAACTATACACTTGAACACTTGCTCATACTCATTTATTTCAAGTTCAAGGGACTAAATATATTATTTATTTTATTTTTAATTTTTATTTTTTTTTTTTTTTTTTTTTTTGGTGGTTTGGTTTGTGGGGGGGGGGGGGGGTTTGGGGGGGGGGTGGAGGGGGTTAACAAAAAATAATTTTTTCCAATCCCAAGTGACTAAATCTTCTCGACATCACTTTTCAACCTATTTTCATGCCGGTGACTCCCAAAAACTTCCAAAATCCATTTCGTAAGTTTAAAAGTCCATTGGTCCAAGTTCAAAAATTCAAAAAACTGGAAGTTCAAATTCCTTTATCACCTACATTTTTATCTAGAACACTCAAATGATCAATATAATCTAAAGTCTGGAAGAACTTACCTTAAAATTTGATGCCATGTTCTCCCATAACATTTTCCGTGATCCAGAGACAAAGTCCATCAATGAACTATAGGATAGATAGGACACACCGTTGCTTAGCTCCTGATTCAGTACCAAAGCAACTACTAACCTTACTTCCTACCTTAACCACACAACATATTATTTTTTTTTACATAGATCTATTCTTTAATAAATATATACTATATCACACATGACTAGGACATTCGGTCGAGCTTTTCTATAAGCTGAATAAAATACTTGTTCATAATCTATAAGACTTTGGACCCTGATTATTAATCTGAGGGTGAAATTTTGGCTGGGGATGTCCTTACTCTTTTCCTAAAACCACACGGTTCGTCATTTGAAACGTTGTCTTCTACATCTCTTGATAACAATGAAGATCGTTGTTGCATTGTCACTTTCGCTTTGTACCTCTTTTGAATCACTATTAAAACCCAACAAGAACAAGAAAGTGTATTATCTTGTTCCAGGGGGAAGGCCGAAAAATAGTTTTGGTTACACAACTGACTGACCGTATCTCAAAAAGTAGGCTGTGCAAAAAAATGTGGTTCAATCCTGATTTTTAGTGCTATAATGAGAGAAAGGTTGACATGGTTATGACACTTTCAGCGGATGACAGGTTGCCAAAGATTGTCCTTTTCCCCCAACCGTCTAGGACCAAACGAGGAGCAGGCCGTCCCCCAGCTGGAGTAGGAGGATGTCGTAAGGAACGATTAAAGGGAAATAGAAAATTACTGGGAAGGTGTATAGATGAGGCTTTGCATAGATTGGGATGGAAGAGGAGCGTGCGTAGCTGTGTTTGCCTCAGGCGGCTTGGTGATGCTGTGAGTTTTTGTTATTATTATTATTAGTAGTAGTAGCAGTAGAGGGAAAGGCGCCTTACAAGCAGCAAATGTAATCTCAGGAAGCCTTAAAAGTAGCTCATCCGGTCGGTTTTATGACCTTTTGAACCTTAAAAAAAGCACCATGAAGAAGACTGAGGCTGACAGTGAGAACAAAAAAGGACGCATGACTTAATAAAAAGCTATAATGAAATCATTATTTAACATTTTTTTTTATTATCACAATGACATTTTTGAAAATTCCTTTTTTTTCCTGACTAGTGCTATTATATCGGCTCCTTTTTTTCTTTTCTTTTTTGTGTTTATTGACTCTAAATGGGAATTCAGCCCATCTACGCTTGTGATGAATATTTTTCATAAGTAAATCTTATTTGGTAAAAACTATAGTAAACCATAAATTTATAGTAAACTTGTAATAAGTAATAAATTTATAATAGATAGTCCAACCATGAACGTGTAATTTTTTTTTTGTGGGAGCTGTGTTTATTTTTTATTTTTTTTTTGAGGTGTTTACTTGTGTGAATGAGGATTCTGTGATGGGAACCGAATTTCAGTTTGGCAATGAAGAGTTACAAATCTCTTTAAATACACATCCATATTCTATTTACTTCTCTGAACTAACCTGAGTTTCTTAGAAATCCTTTTCCTTGACTTTGATATCTAATATAGTAATGTCTTTATACATTGAATCCCAAACAGGATCCATAAACGGTTTCCCAGGAGTTATATTCAACTCGTCAATGCATCGAAGAGTTAGACTGTCCTTGGGGATTTTCTTGGAGGCAAACGACCGGAAATCATGTAGACCCAGAAAGCAAGAAGCTCCTTCTTGAAACTTATCAATATCGAAGGGAGAACTAAAATAAACAATTAAATTACATAAATAAAAAGGGAATTCGCGTAGCTTTGGAGCGAGTCGTCCAATTACGATAGAACACGAAGCTCCTTCTCTTCAAAATAAAACATTTTATTCTTGCATTCATCTCAGGCCTGTCTATTCATGCCTGAAAACAGCAATTTTACAAGATTTTCTTTCTGTTGTTTCTAATTTATAAGGTTTTTTAGGGTAGTAACGCATTTTCGCCACTGTTGTTAATGTTGAACGATGGAAATAAACTTATCTATTTATTTCCCTCAAAATCGAGGATTATACAAAGTACATAAATTAAATTGTAAAAAATAGTTCAACAAATAAAACAAAGCAACAATTTATAATAAGCTTAAAAATAAATGAGTAAAATACATTAAATAAAAAAAAAAAAATACCACTGCAAAACATTTCTTTAAATTCCGGAAAAAAAACGGAAAGTTTACTCATAGAGAGAGTGTTTTCAGACTTATGGTTAAAGTCATCATATCTTAATTTAAACCCATTCCAATGGGTCTTTAATTCCAATTTCGACACTAATTCAGTGTTACTAAACAAAACAAGCAAAAATAAGTTAAATTTGACTGCACCTTTCGTCAAAAAAAAAAAAAAAATCCAACATTAAGAATCAGTTGATTTTACAAAGACAATTGAACCTTCAGAAGAAAGCATTGCTTTCTCAAGCAGTTTGATGCAATATTTTTTCAGTTGATTTTTCAGGTACCACTTTCTTTTTTTAATTTTCGTACCTGCTATTGCCAAAAATCGCATATTTGTATGAGGTCTTTTTTTTAAAATTGAGTAACAACTTTTTCTGATTTTTGTAAGGTGCATTCTAATGTATATATTTATATTTCAAGCATTCCTTATATTTAAGGTATATATTTATACTAAGGTGTTATAAATATGGTATATTTTAAGGTATAATTTTTGTAAGGTATATATGGCTGTTTCAGTTTCCACTTAACCATTTCAAACAGTCATTTCATTTGTCCATTCCTTGGTTATTTAAGATACATTCCTTGGTAAATGTCCTATATGGTAAATGTCCTGTCCTTGTAATTTAGTATCCATTTATTTGTAAGCCTACAGGACTTACATATTTTATGTTGTGTAAAGATATCCAACATAAAATAAGAGAAACTCAGCCAACATAAAGCAAAACAAATAACAAACACAATGGAAAAAAGAAAAGTATTAAGAAACCGTGAGAGACTAAAGAGGCCAACTCATTGTACTGTTGGCTTCTTTGAGCCAAAATCAATGTAACTGAAAATAGACCCATTAAAGCTTTGGCTGTTAATTTAATAGCCTCCAATAGTTTACCCTTCCCCCTTCCTGTGACACCTTTAGTAGGATAGACGCCGGTACCTCAGGGACGTAATTTGCTGTGGGGCAGGGGGAGGGGCAGCTGCCCCTCTCCCCCAGTCGAAATTTAGATTCTTCAAAAATATTGTCAAAACTAATATAAGCCTGCATAATTCAAGCATCAATATATATATATATATATGTATGTATATATGTATATATATATAAATATATATATATATATATATATATATATATATATATATATATATATCTATATATATATAAATATAATATATATATATAATATATATATATATCTATATATATATATATATATATATATCTATATATATATATATATATATTTATATTTTTCTTTAGTATAATATTTACCTTTATAGTACTATAAAGTATCTTTACACTACTTTCATGGTACCAAATGGCTCATTTTTCAGTTATTACTATCATTTTCACTTTATTTGGGAAAATTGGCTCCTACTTTCCCCCCCCCCCCCCCCCAGGATTTTGATGAAATCGTTACCGGTATCTGAAGTCAAAAAATAACCCAAGTTCATTAGCCCTGCAGAGTGGACAAATATATCCTGCTTCCTTTCCAATCTCCGACCAAGAAAATCACCATAGAGGTGCAAGCAATTTGTCCAAAGTTAGATGAAAATCCAAATAAAATTCAGTGGAGAAACTAACCTAAGATAAATTGGAACCGAAAGCTACTTTCACTTGCTTATACCAAGTTACTGCTCGCAAATTACCTACTTTAACCCTCCGGCATTAATTTCTTATGTCTTGACGCTTTTTTTAAAAGACGTTCAAAAGACATTTCTGGTTTTTTCTTAGGCCCCAATCACAGTCTTCAAGGAAAAATAAAGTCAGTTTTTACCGAGAAGGTGGACTATCCCAACGAACCCAGTCTTGTTGGATGATTTTTCTTGGGGTGAATAGATTCTGAAATACACATCTTACCAGTCTTTCTCCCTACAAAAGCTATCAAAAAAATTCACAATTTGGGTACACTTTTATGTTGGATCCAAATTTTAAAAAATTCCAGAATGAAGACTTACTTTGCAAATCTATTTCTCCCTACCTTGCCCCTATATTTACAAAGATACTTTTGGTTTCTCAACTGAAATAATTGCAAAAAATAAATCCCCCTAATTTTGACAAAAACATTTGTTTGTATTCACTAAAAAAATTGAATAATAAGTCCCTTGCCCCCCCCCACTGTACTTTCATGAATTGGCATCCCAAAGTCCAGTTTCGAAGAGAGGTTGTTTAACCTTAAGCGCCCAGTACTACAGCCTCTTCAGGATCAATAGATCCTGAAATGATGCTTTGTCTGTCTTCCTTTAGGCATATCACAATTTTTTAGCCAAATATTCACTGCTTGAGTACATCTCGTATGTCTAAAAGACACTAGCCTTATAATTTAGGCTAAAATCGTCAGCCAGAAATCACCAAACCATTCATCCCGAGCTACTTTTACTACTCTCACAGAGAACTTTTCGGCAGCTCGCGGGAATTTTCAAACACTGGGCTTGCGGTGACTATTGGGTTAGATGTACTCATCTCGAACATACAATTCACAAAAATAAAACAGAACTAGTGGTCCGCACATCTGCCATTCAGTAGGAGTCTGTTCATTCAAAAGTGAGGTTATTCTTTTATCCATAGTTTTTTTTTATCCGTGATCTCTCCATACTGCAAAAAAGCACCCTTTTTTGTATCTTTAGTAACCCTTTCGCAACTCGGATTACAATTTGTTTCCAATTGGCAGTATAATCGAATACGGTCACCAGCGCTTCCTTGCTTGCATAATAACTTTCATTTTATGGCATACATTCCCCCACCTATAGTAGTCTTTCACAAACAAGCAAAAAAAAATTAAGACGAAGGTTTGGGTTTTTTTCCCTTTTGGTTAAATTTCGTTTTAACAATTTGAAACAATGATTTCATTTGTCCTGTCCTTCGCAATTTAAGATAAATCTATATGGCTGATTATATATGGTACCTATGGCTATTTCGGTTTCCTCTTAACCAGTTCAAAGAATTTGCCCTGTCCTTGGTACAAGCATTTTGCTCAAGTTAGTTTCAAAATCCAAAAAATAGATTCAGTGGAGGAACTAACTTACGATAAAATTGGAACCGAAAGCTATTTTCACCTGTTTAAAATCAGTTAATACTGGCAAATTCCCTACATTAACCCACCTACTTCAGATTTTGTGTCCTGGGGCTTTCTTTTAAAATTTTCGAAAAATATTTTAGATTTTCTTTTCACACAGGTTTTCATCACACCCTTCAGGAAAATAAAACTCAGTCTTATCGAGAAGTTGGTGGATCCCAACGAACCCAGTCTTCTTGGATGATTTTTTCGTCGGGAAAATAGATTCTGAAGCACAACTTTTGCCAGTTTTTCTTCCACAGAGGCTCTCGAAAAAATTCACCATTAAAGTGTACTATCTATGTTGGATCCCAATATATACATATAAAAAATATAAATAGAACATAAGAAATCAGATGGAGGTCCAACTTAACATAAACTGGAGCCAAAACCTATTTTCATCATGGAGAAGGGGATTGTCCCCGCTAAGTTGTTCCTTCCTCCCCTCTAGATTTTGAAAAAAAAATTGGGGGGATTATTCATGGAAGAAAAAAAATTGAAGAATACATTTTTTGGTATCCAATAAAAAAGGTGGACACAAGTTCTTTCTCTCCCTCCCCTACACTTTCATGAATTGGTGACCCAAAAGTCCAGTCTAAGCGAAGGATTGTTGAATATTAAGCGCCAAGGACTACCGTTTCTCTGGAATCAATAGACCCTAAAATCAAGGCCGTATTCAGGAGAGGGGTTAGGGGGCTAGAACCCCCTCTTCCCCGAAACGTTTCTTCCCCCGAAACTCGTAAAAACAAAATAAAAACGCAGAAAAAACAATAATTTTAAGCGCTTTTTAAGTTTTTTTTTTTTTAGAAACCCACCCCACCCCAAAAAAAAATCCTGGATAAGGCCCAGCTTCACCACTTGAGTGCACCTCGTACGCCTAAGAAACATTACCCTAGAATCTTGGCTAAACCATTACCCAGAGATCGCCAAGCTACTGGTAGCTCCCAGGGAGCTTTTTGGTAGCTTGTGGGAAATTCTCAGAATCAAGGAATTGGAAGGATTGAATGAAATGCAAGGTAACTTGAAACTCTTTTCATGAGGTTATTATAGCTGGCGAATATAAAAATATACTTATTGCAGAAAGTCCCTCTTTGTATCGTTTTTATTTTTGCCTTTGATTCTATTCTCACAATTTGCTCCCTAATTTTTTATGCCCTTCATTTTTCGAATGTCCCATATTGTGTTTGGCTATATAATTTATTTATGTGAACTTAATTTAACAATAAGAAAAAATATGAATATGACAAATAAGTGCCAATTGACGTTGGAAAATTTTACCGTCAAAACGAGCGAGCAATGAAGAAAGTTCAGTGCAAGTTACTGATAATTTCAGCACTCCCCCACGTGTGGGTATAATTTCCCCCACCTACTTCAGTCTTTCAAAAACAATTAAAAAAATTAAAGATGAAGGTTTGGTCTTTATCCCTGAATCCGACGCAGGTCCTAGTAGCAGCAGAAGATATTTCTACAACACCTCACGACAAACTGGTGCTAGCGGTACCAATGCACACCACTGGTTCCAGAAAAATCAATATTTATTACTTTCCAGGTGAAAACGAAATCAATTACTTTTTTACCGACCTGAAGGACAAAAAAGGACAAATGGGACAAATTTGTCCTTAGGACAAATGTGTGTGCTTATTTGTACTGCAAGTGCATCAATTGGGGAAAAAAAGAAGACGCATCTGAGGCATTTTTAATGTTTCAGGATTATTACAGAAATTAAAAAAACCTTACGAAGATGGTGTATTAATGAAAGCTGCATTTTCAGAAGCTACAGTTTTATCATTTAACAGTTTTGAAATCAAAGGCAAGATAATGTCTACTATTCAATCGGAGCAACTGTCCGCAAATGCAGTTATGAAAAGAGTTTGTATCAATGAGTTCTGATGCGGTTTCACAGCCTAAAACTATTTAGATCCCTACGGTTAATTTCCATACAGCTTAACATAGCAAGGATCTTAAAGACTTCTTATAACAACAAGAACATTTTGCAATTCTTTAAGACTTGAAAACCACTTCAATCAACGCTTTCAAGACTTCAGAATATGTTCGTTGTTGCAGAACTCATCACAACTCCTTTTGCACAGACTGATACTGATGTATTCTCTGCTTGAATCATGCAACATTTTAAAGGGGGAAAACGCTGCAGCGAAGATGGAACTGGTTGATTTTCAAAGAAATTATTTAATCAGTAATCATTAACATCACTCATTTCAAGCAATGAAAATATTTGTCCTTTAATTCCTAACCAAAAATAACCAGTTTTGGTTCAGGTTGGCTTACAAATAAGGAAATATTCAGCTCAAAATATCTGAGTGAGATTTCGTTTTTAAGTCTGAAATTCCTTACAAAGAACTACAGGAACCGGTTGACTGACGAATATTTGGACAATTACATTCGAATGGCCAGTACAACACATGAACCTAATACTTTAAAAGCTTCTGATGACAAATAAAGTGCCACCTCTCACATTAAACTATGTTTTTCTGATTCAAATATTTTGTTAAAGTGTTAACATAAATTACCGATGTATAAATATAGGAGGCTAGAGAAAAAATTCAGGAAATTAAAAATGTCTCAACCTACCAACGGAAATTAAAACCTTGTGTCTTTATATCTTACACACCAATTTCATAACCCCATAATATACCAGGCTACAGAAGAAATTCAGAAAATTGAAGATGTTTTAAGATACCAAAGGAAAAACCAAAGGTCTTGGAGGAAACAATTATTATTCAGTGGGAAATGTATTATAGAGAATCTTTGGAATTATACAGCTATGAAGTATTAATTATAATGCTTTGGAATTATACAGCTATGAAGCATTATAATTAATACTTCATAGCTGTATAATTCCAAAGATTCTGTATAATACATTTCCCTCTGAATGCTAATTGTTTCCTCCAAGACCCATTTCTAGATGAATGTAACCCTAAGTATTTTAGTTTTAGACAGTACTCTTGTCTCAGCTCCTTGGAAATAGGAGTTTTCCTAAATCTCATCTATATTATTATGCCAGATGCACATTGCGATTCCGTCACATAAGTTACTTAATATAAGCATGTTAAATTGTTTTCAATGTATTAATTAATAGATAATTTATTTTTTGATTATTCTCAATTTATTCTTTAATTATCATTAGTTATTCTAATTCAATCACTATCGTTTAATCATCATTATTTCGTCATTTTATTTTTTTATTTTTTTATTTATTTTTATTTCATTAATTCATTAATAATTTAGTCATTATTATCATTTATGAACTGCACCCTCTACCTTATTTTAATAATAAAAAAAAAATCAAAAATGATTATAACCGTTGGATTATTTATTTTAAAATTTGCGCTCTAAAATTCTGGCGCCTGGTGCAAGTGTCTCCTCTCCAAAACCGCCTTTTGTATTTATTTATAAGACTAACTAACATAAGACTAACTAACAACAGACTAACCTTACAACATGCAACCTACTCCATTCCACAATTGGTAATGTTTTGCCACTCAGTCTGGGATTCAAAATTGAACTATTTTCATAAACTCCCAGACGAGCTTGAGGAGGCTGAATATCTACTGTGAAAATCTTGCGATACGGGAAGAACTTCGCGTATTCTTATTTCTGCTTCAACCTCTTCAAAGTATTTGTTCAATGCTGAAAAAAAAGAAGAATTTCTAACATGAAAATTAAATAGGAAATTTTCAAGTTTAAATCACAACATGATCTAGAGAAACTTTCCAGGAACAGCTGAATACTAAACAGGAGAGTTTAAAATTTGACAATGTAGAAGATGGATGAAATAATTTTAGGAAAACAGTATGTGAAGTTGCTGACAGTGTCTTAGGAAAGAAAGTTAGGAACGCAACTAAGAGTATTAGTGAAAGGGGTTTTTACAAAAATTATCTGAGCGATAGATCAAATGAAAACAAAAGGAATGTATAGAAAGTGGAGAAAGCACTAAAATATGATCTAAGGACGTGTGAAGTGGAGACCACGGATAAAACAGCTGAGGATCTGGAAGATGCAGCTAGACAGCATAATAGTAAAATATTGTACTGGCATGTTAACAAATTGAGAGGGAGTAGTCAATCCGGACATATCCCAGCTAAAGATGAGAACGGGATCAAAATTAGTGATAAGGAAAGAGTTACAGAGATGGGCAGAACTTTTCAGAATGCGCTCACCTAAGACAGAATTTCAAGGAAAGATGTAAAGAAAAATGAAAAGATTGTGATACCTTGGATGTGAAGGAAGATTTGTTTTGTGAGGAATAATTAGCAACAGTATCAAAAGGATTAAGATATAATAAGGCTCGGGGTGATGATAGTGTGGTAAATAAGTTTTCAAAGGATATGGTGGCTCTGAAGTTAGAGACAAGTTACTGAAAATTATGAATATGATATCTGAAAATGGGGAAGTACCTAGCGATTTTAGGAAAACCCTAATTAATTCACTGTATAGAAAGATGATAAGAACTAGTGTGGTAGTTATCAAGACATTGGTCTGGTGTCTGTAAGTAGCAAATTACTTAATAATATGATACTTTTTCGACTGAGAGATGCTGCAGACAAAGCTATAAGAGAAGAACAGTGCGATTTTAGAAAGAGTAGAGGATGTATCGACCAAATTTTTCAGTCTTAGGTTAATAATTGATAAGTGCCTGAGTTATCAAACCTTAAGTCCTCGGTTTATAAATTATGAGCAAGCGTTCAATTCTGTTCATAGAAGAGCTTTAGCGAAGGTCTTATCTTTGCGTGGTATACCAAACAATAAATTGAAGTGATGGGTGCTATGCATGAGAATAACACTGCTGCGTTAAGGTAGGAAATGAGGTCAGCAGCTGGTTTCGTATTAATCAGGAGTTTAAGCAGGATTGTGTACCATTCCCTTTATATAGATAATTTTGATGGACTTAAGGAGCACAGGAAAGGCAATGGGACACCACAGAATCAAATGGGGAGGAAAAAATTTCCTGGAGTTAGATTATGCTGATGATTTAAGCATCCTAGCAAAATAAATGAACTTTTAGAGGTTTTGCGGGTTCAGGGATCTAGATTAGGTTTGAAAATTAATGTTAAGAAGACTAAGTCGCTAAGGCTAGGAATGGGTGAAGATAAAAAGGTGACGTTGGGTAATGATAGTATTAGCCCAGATATGGATTCATTCAAGAAAAACCTGATAATTTTCACGGACTTGATATGTTTTCTAGTTTCTCATTTCGTTGAGAATTGCGAGAGGCTTGCGCCTGTTTTTCTCATTAAATGATTTTTAATCATTTAATGAGAAAAAGATAATATTAACTTAATAAAAAAACACACTTTTTTTTAAGATAAATTTAATGAGAATATAATAATAATGATTAATAATCATTATTATTATATTCAATACTAAGACGCGACTAGGATAAAAATTGCTTTTCAGATGCGACTATCCACAATATTTTCAAAAAATCAGGTGAAACTTGCACGAATTTTTAGAAATTAGCAAATGATCTGATCTTTGAAGCTATGATAACTGAACTACTTTCTTTAAAACATTAAAGAGTTTGTGCAATTGTTCTTGGGGCAGAAGCAATTGTTTGCCGTGTATTATTTGCAGCTGCTTGTTGATGAAACAATCATCTTTCAATAAAAATGTTGGTATTCATATTATGAATTCATTAATATCCGTCTTATTCGATTCTGTACAGGGATCTTACTCTTTGGAATATTATAAATCAAACATGAAATATATCGAGAATTTATGTTGTTTTAGATCTACTATTCGTATGCTGTTTTAATGTAAATATATCTTTTAAAATATTTTTTTGCTTTTGAGAAGGGTGCTATTAAGGTATTATTCTATTTACTGTGGTGTCTTTTTTTACAATTAAATAACTTTAGCAATTTACTGATACTTGATGTATCAGTAATTCATAATTTAGTGATTTACTGATACGTTGTTAAACCAAACAAACATACTTTTGACTTTGACACTGGGCTAAAATTCGAGAAAAATTTTCCCAATTTAGGGTGTGGACACTGGGAATTTTGTAAATTTATAAAAAAAAAATATGACCAATCAAGGCTGTATCTAGAGGGGAGGGCTTGAACCTCCCCCTACCCCCCCCCCCCCAAAAAAAAATATGTATTCTTTTCTGACTCGTAAAAATGTAACAAAAATGTATACCGTATACACAAATTTTGATGAACTTTTTAATTTTTTTTGTACCCCACTCCCCCTGAAGAAAACTCCTGGATACGGTCTCATTGTCAATTGATTTTTGCTGGTCTCAAAGGGGTAACTGACGATAAAAATGCCAATAAGATGTACTGTCATTATAACATAGTAAACACACGGGTGTTGTCACCATGTTTGGTGACATGGTAGTCCCAGAGAGGCTAGTACATTAGCATACCTTATCTATCAGTCATAATGATTTATTCATTAAGACCTTAGGAGTATGTATTTTTTTATGCAGTGGTGCATTATAGCAAACAATACTTTCGATATGTAGCTCAGTTTTTTTTATATTTCTTTTTTCTTCCATAAAATAAGTGTTTCTAATTCTAAATAAATTTAGGTGAGAATATAGAGCTCAAAACTTTCTTCTTACAATGATACCCAAGAGATATACAAATACTCTGGGTTTACACAGGAGTGGTACATGATCCGTGTGATGCAAAACAGTTTCTCGTGGTACCTGATAGAAAAGGTTCACAAATACAGCAAAGAAGCAAAAATATTTACATTAAATTGTTCCTTGATATAATGCAAATGAAGAATCCAAAATATCGCATTGCAAAACAATACTACACGCAAAAGTAATCGATTTTTCTGAATTTTTTTGCTAGCGTATGACTAATTTGCAAATTTGAAACAGATATGTTTTTCAAATATTCTTTTTCAAAGCAGCCGCTACGAAACATATACTATGGCTTTTGGAAGAAGGTTGCATGTGACGAAAAAATGTCCGCAAGACAGAGGAAAGGAAAGAAAGAAAGACAATTTTTTTGTATCACAATAATGCAAAACACAAAACTAATATATTGGCCTGAGAAGAACGCTAAAAATAACCTCATATATTGTTTCTGAAATATATATTTCATTGCTATTATAAGAAAAATTTCCTAGACTCTAACATAAATTCGTTTTCCAACTCCTCAGTTTTAACCCAGGTCTTACACCACATGAACTTGGGATATAACAAGACGGTGACATATGATGCAAAAAGAAAAGTTCCTTTGCCTGAAAAAGTTGCAACCTGAACCTAGGAATAAACAATTAAAGTCATCTCCATTTTTCCAAATCCTAAAAACACAGAGAGAGAAGAAAAGAAAAAAAATCCTCGTCTATCCCCCATCTATCCCTCGTCAAATTCCTCGTCTATGACCTTAAGTGAACAGACTTGCACAATATAACCAAATGCTATCTTCCAACAATACACAAGCTCAGAGAGCTTAGTTAGAGATTGTACAGTGAAGCTTATGAAGAGCTTATGCAGAATGCAGAAAATGGAAAAAAAGGAAAGGAATGAAATTTAAATTTGGGGCAGTGTCGTCATTTCAGCTTTTTTGATTTGTATTAAATAGTGTGTTTTTTTATGTATTCTAAAAATAAGCTGAAATGATACCGTAATGTTTGTTTTTGTTTTTTTTTATGTTTTTTGGGGGGGATGGGAGAGGAATGTTTTTTTTTTTTTTTGTGGCTTCTTTGTAGAATTGGAATTTTAATGAATGTTTGTTTTTAAATGGTGTAAAGTGGCCACCGTAAGCGGGGACTTCCTGTAGCGGGAGGACGTCCTCTCTGCGGAAGAGTATTTATTTATATTTATTTTTTTTTTTTTTTAGTGGTAGTAGTGACAATAATGCAAAGACCACTTTTTGGCTGAGAGGAGAAGAGGTGGGATTATAAAAAAAAAGTTGAAAAGTCTAAAAGAAGCAATAAGTAAGCCGCTCTACCTTAAAGAAAAGGAAAAGAATCTAGAACTTTAGTTAAAATTATTGAACTAGAAATATGCAATACTAAAAAAAAAGCTTAAGAAGTAGTAGCTTTCCTTCGAGGGTGTATAAATTTCTAGAGATGAAAGATGTTATCAATTTTAACTGTATGGTTTACTTATATTTATGGTTCAATGTGGCAACACAGAAGAAAATACAGTACTGTCCTTAAAGCTTCATAATTTTGAAATAATCAAAAGAAAAATCTTAGAAAATTTGGTTTCAGGCAAAAATAAACCAAAGATAGATCAAGGGGGCAAAAAGTGTTTTTTACATTTATGTCCTAGGTACTTTAAGAATTCATTTTTTTTTTTTTGGTAATATCAGTAGCTATCTGAAACAAAACAATAATTATTACTGGAAAACAAACAGTTTTTTTTTTTTTTTTTTTTGTTCAAGAATGGTTATTTGAATAGCAATTTTCAAGCTGAAATAGAAAGCATAATCTGTATTTTTCCATCACTCACATTTTTGCATAAAAAAGTTTTAAAGCTTAGTATGTAAAATTTGTGCATTGGACCTTTTAATGAAATAAAGCTTAAATAAAAATGGAAATATTCAGGAACGTTTCATATTGCAATTTTGATGGCTGAATTCAAGAATTTAACTGAATTGTATCAAACAATGTAACCACCTGCAAGATAATCTAAACAGTTGGACATAGGACATTTTCTTCTATTTATGATTATGCTTTACGTTTTCCAACTGATAGGTCATTTGTTTGTAAGGGAGAATCATACTTCCATGCTGGTAGACTATTAAACAATTTGTTTTGCAAAAATAGGTCATGTGGACATACCTCTGTTTATGTAATCAGGATCATACACACCAACAACAGATGGACACTCCAGGTCTACATGTAGAGCAGTATTTATAGCATGAACACCAGCATCAGTCCTAAGATATCAAAGATGTATATTAGAAAAGTGCAATGTTAAATTTACCTCTATTGGAGGGGGAAGACAATTGTCCCTATCCATATTTAGACATAGTAGCACATGAAATTGTTGAATTAGCAAAGGCAAACCAAACAAAATTACCAAATATGTTACTAGACATTTTATTTTGACAAGAGAGACACATCGGGAAAGTGAGAACTCAAGAAGCATACCTATATCCCTGGGATGTAGGTGAGTCCTGCCAAATACTTGCCTAAAGACACCCCACTAAAAGAATTTGTGCCAAAAATCTACTTTCTCTAGTGTTGCAGTTACCTTTCAGACAAGGCCGTACCCAGAGGGGGGGTTAGAGGGGTTTGAACACCACCCGAAATGTTTTCCTGACTCGTAAAAATGTAACAAAAATGGATATAAACAAATTTTTTATGCGTACCCCCCCCCCTGAAATTTTTTTTTTGAGTAAAACCCCCCTTGGAAAAAAATCCTGGGTACGGCCTTGCTTTCAGACATCCTTTGGAAAAAAAATTGAATCTACTTACCAAAAATCTACACGAGTGGGTGCTTATAGCCAACAGAAGGGCTGCCATAAAAGAAATTGGAAAAGAGCAGATTCTTCTGACTTACTCAATTGGAAATCAGGGTCTGTCAATTGGAACTTTAATTGACCTTGAAAAAGTGGGCCTTGAACTTAAAATATTATAATAACTCAAGTGACTGCAAAGTATGCTGTAGTCTTTGGATTCAAACCCAACCAATGGCAGATTTTTATTATTGTTTGTGATTTACCCCTCTTATTCAAAGCATGGCAGTTCCTTGGGAGTAGGCCTTAAACAAGAGTTGAAGCTGACAAAAAAAAAAGAATCAATACCTGCTAGAAGTGTACAGCTTTGGGGTCCCAAAGTGAATAGAAAGCCCATTTTCAATTTCTTCTTGGACTGTTTTTACAATTCTTCCATCTGCATAAAACTGCTTCTTTTTCTGAGATTGGATACCACTGTAATTGAAAGATAAAAACTAATACCTATAGCATAGGTTTTTTACAATATAGAATGCAAGTTTTATTTATTCATTCCCAGACCCAAATATAAGAGGAAGGGGGGGGGGGAGGCGGAAAACACTTCCTTTTTAACAATTATAATCCACATCAAATTATATCTAGCCCACTTATCTCTGTTTTGTTTTTGGGCAAGATTGCAAACTGAAAAGATACACTGCCTTTTCAATTGCATTAGTTCTAAAAAAAAACATTTCTTTTGGAATTGTTTCTCATCAACACCAACTAAAATAAATTTGAAAAAAATAAAAACTACAAAAATTGACAAACTTTTGTACATAGTTGAGGGCTATATCTGGCTCTATTCTAGGTCAAGGTGAACACATTATAAAACTCAATTCCTTTTTTAATGCTCTTTCCAAATATAATAATCACTTCATTTGGAAATGAGACCCCTCCCATGGTCCTAAGAATAGGCTGAAGAATTTATTTCTCCATTACTTCAATCTAGTCATACCTTAAATCACCTTACCTTAAATTCCATATCCAGCTAGATAAGGTGGTAATGAACCTCCTGTAGAAAATCTTGCTGGTAGTGTTTCTAGGTTATAATATGACATCCCAGTTCAGCCTCTATTCAGTGTTGGCCCAGTCCTGCTTAGCTCCTTTCTTGAAGGCAGCTAGGGTTTGAGACTGGACAATGGCTTCAGGTAGGCTGTTCCACAGTGGGACAGAACAAACAGTTGAGAGGAACAGGAAAAAAGCATGACTTAAGAGCAGTGGCGTAATTTCGTCAAAACCATGGGGGGGGGGAGAAAGTTGAAGCTGATTTTCCAAAACCAAGTGAAAATGACAGTAAAATCTAAAAAAAAGCAATTTGATACCATAAAGGTATTATTTAGTACTATGAAGGTACTTTACAGTATAATAAAGGTAAATGTGTACTAAAAAAAGTGATCTATTTCTGTTGATACTTGAATTATGAAGGTTTGCCTTAGTTTTGACAAGATTTTGGAAGAAACTAAATTTCAGCTGAGGGGGCAAACCGAGGTCTGGGAGGGGCAGTTACCCCCCCCCCCCCCTTGCCCCATATCAAATTACGTCCCTGCTAAAGAGGTCATTTTCTCGCAACTTGCGAGTTGTTATTACATCTTCTCTTTTCTTGTGGTATATTAAAGTAGGGAGTTTGTGTGAATTGAGACATTCCTTGTAGAATTTGTCTTGCAATACAGGGATAAGCTTTGTCACCCTTTTTTGAAAATTCTCAAGCTTCACATCCATCTTATAGTGGGGAGAAGCAAGGATCATGCTAAATTCTAGGTCAGGATGGACTATGGCTTTATATAGTTTCATAATTAAACATGGCTTCCTGTTGGTGAATTTTTGCTTTATGATCCAAAGGAATGGTTTGCTTTTGGAGCTTGAGCTTGTATGCAGCAGTGAAACTTTCACTAATTGTCAACAATGACCCCAGGTCCTTCTCAGAGACAGTCTCAAGCTGGGCAGCTCCTATGCAATATGAATGTTTTGGATTGTTGCACCCAAGATCTAGGACTTTACATTTGGAGGCATTGAACTCTAGACACCAGTCCAATCTGGATAGTTTATTCAGATCTTCTTACATAGTTGACTGATTTAGGTCGTTTCGGCTACTCCTAGGAGCTTGCACTCATCAGCATATCTCAATGTATAACTGAGTGCATGATTTACCCAAACATTATTTGAAATGATTTTAAAAAGTGGATAGTAATGGAAGAAACATGACAATCTTATTCATAGAAACATCATGCATATAAAGTAAGGATTTCATTGCTTCCTTTTAGTTTATATATATTGTTTGGGCTATATATGGGACCATCCACAGGGGGGGGGTGCATCTACAGGTGAATTGATTCTTATATTTGGAAAGGGAATAAAAAAAAGAAGCAACTGGCACAGGGAATCATATATTTCCCCAAGTCAGTTATGAAATCTTGAATATATTTACCAATAAACTGTACCAAAATTTTTTCATCATTAATTTGACATAGACTTAGTGGTTTGCCCCATGAGAATAAAACACCATAAAATTCAGAAAACTACTTAAAAAAAAAATTCTAAATAAACTTACTTATATCATTCCTAAAAGCTGTTGCTTGCCATTAAATTAATTTTAAGAAAAGAGAAATGTATGGAAAATATCAAATTTGGTCTATATTTATAACCATTAAGGGGTTGAGGGTAAAATAAAGTTAAATGATTTTAGGAATGATATATGTAGGCTTTAGAGAGGCATATGCTGAACTTTCTTTTCCATTAACCCAGTGTTTCCAGATGTGTCTAGATTATAAATGTATAACTGTGGAATGGAAGTTAGCATATATTACCCCAGTGCAAAAAGGTGGTAATAGAGATGAGGCAGCCAACTACCAACCAATCACTATCACCTCTGCTGTTGGAAAAATACTTGAAAGCATAGTCAACACTATAGTCATTCACAATCTGACTTGAGGTAAGCTGTTGTACCCTGCCAGCATGGTTTCTATTCTGCTTGATCAGTTGAGACCAACCTTATTGAAGCATATGAATATGTCACCAAACTTATAGATAATGGTTTTCTAGCAGACATTTTTTTGCTAAACTTTGCAAAAGCAATGATATGGTGTGTCATAGGAGACTGCACATTAATAAAAATAATAATAATAATAACATTTATTCAACCAGCATCTACAAAAATAGATTATAGTGGAGCACTACAAAAAGAAAAAAGAAAAGAAACCAGCTTCAAAAAGATAAAGATACAACACTCATTGTAATTCACAACACTCAAATAAATACAGGTGAGAAATGTTGTCTATCTAATTTAACTTTTAGCACTGAATTATTTCGAATGCTAGACCATTGTTTGGATGACTCTTTAAGACCATATTTTTCAAGGCGGGAATTCCTATAACACTTGGGTATGTACAGTAAAAATTTTGCAAATTTATAGTAGCAATTTTTGACGTTTTCAATGTCTCTCATTGACAGCATGTGGGATGCAGCGGCAAGGTAGGTTATGTGTGGTAAGCACACTGAACAATAAATTGAGACAAGAGATTTCCCGAAGTAGCGTCTGCGTTTCTGCACTACAGACACATAAGCACATTTAATGGCTTTAGTTGTTTGCTTAACAATTGCTTATCTAGGTCTAATGATTATTTCTGCAATCATAATACCAAGATATATGAGCTCCAATACCATAGGGACAACATGATTTCCAAGAGTGACAGAATCACTTTGCAGTGCATTAAAGGACAAAAACTCATGCTTATCAATATTGATACAAGGCCCAATAGATTGAAAGTCACTTAGGAGTTGATTCAGGTTTTCTTGTAAGTTCTCTTTGGATCTACTGAGCAGAAAGACGTCGTTAGCGTAAGCCAAGTAAGATAGGTCAGTGCAATGCAATATGAGAGGGCGAGATACAGTCCGGAATCTTAGAGATGGCGTGTTTGAAAATAAGAGGACTAAGAACGCTGCCTTGCCTCACACCTCTTCTGATTTTCCCAGGATCTGAAATTGTACCTTTCCACTTGGCCATCACAGTCAAATTTTTGTACCAAAATTTCAGAGTACTCACTATGCTTGAGCTTACTCCATTGTGCAGTAGAGCATTCATTGCTTGCATGTGATTGATGCTATTGAACACTTTTGATATATCAATGGTGCGCATATACAGAGGCGACTTTTTTCTTTCCAAGTCCATAAGTACTTTAGCCAGAAGGCGGTGAGCCTCTGGGCACCCGAGACCTTTCTGGAACCTAAGCTGATTGTCCCCAAAGTGTCCAGTATCAAGCTCAAAGAAGATCACATTTTCAAACACTTTGCTCGAGATGCACAAGATGGTTATGGGTCAATAAGATTTGCATTTGTTTGGATCTTTTCCTTTTTTGGTGACAGATGAAATGACCCCTTTTTAAGCTAGAAGCAATTAGTATTAATACAGAAACTATTGAATGGGTAATGCTTTTGCTGAGTAATAGAAAACAAGCAGTAAAAATGTTTCTAGCTTAGCTGAAAGTTTTGGAAGAAATAGAAACAATGCAATCAGAATTGGACTCATT
Organism: Artemia sinica; assembly: GCA_027921565.1. Lineage (NCBI taxonomy): Eukaryota > Metazoa > Arthropoda > Branchiopoda > Anostraca > Artemiidae > Artemia > Artemia sinica. The sequence continues at coordinate 11,169,794 of CM051258.1, forward strand.
TACTTGCTGGGCAGAGACTTGGAAGCTGGAGTTAAACATCCAGAAATACAGTGCTATCCACTTTGATAAGAAAAAAAACTCAAGACACTAGTACTCTATTGAGTCCTTGGACAAAGAAAGGCAACCTATTGTCAATAGTAATGCTAAATGTGATGTGGGCCCATTAGTTGATGAAGAGTTAAAGTGTAGTTTACATGCCCAGACTGTTACTGCAAAGGCTAGCCAGAACGTTGGTACATTTAAGAGAACTTTCAACAGTTGTTCCCCCTCAGTTGTTTCAAAGCTTTTTAAAGGTTGAATTTGGCCTAAGCTAGAGTTTGGAATGTGCATTGCTTTCCAAATAAGGGGCATCTTCGAAATTTTACCAAATTGCTACCTCATTTATGCCACATTTTCTGCAGAAATCAGGAATTTTGCTAAATTTCTGCTGAAGTTTTTTCCTTTGGCAAAAATTTTATTGAATGCCAAAAGAGTTGGGGGGGGGGCTCCCCGCCCCCCTCAGGACGCCCCTGCTGGCAAGTGTACAATTGAGAATAAACATTGTAAAAAAAATACCATAAAATAAGGAAATTAGTCTTCACCTTGAACAACAAGGAAAATCAAATTTTTGCATGGGTAGCACTAGTACTTTCACTTTTTTGCAAACAGGAAACTAAAACATCATAGAGTTGTCCAAGGCCTTGTTTAAAAGCTAATTTTTTTTACATCTAATTCCTTAAATTTCCATTATAGTCTAAGAACTATAGACAAGGTAACCTAATAATTTACCTTTTCTGGTCCCATTAAGGGGGTAAGTTTCTAGTTTAGCTACTTTTTGTTATTTTAGAAAGGGGTTAGGTTAGGAAAATGAAACTTTCAGGGCTGGTTCTACAGACTAAAGCATGTCCTGGGAAGGTATTTTGAAATAGGGGAGACCAGCTCAGGTTGGCCACAGTACAGGTTTGTCATTTGTATTTAACTAGTGAGCCATCAATGAAAAAATTCCTATAGGTTAGCATTTAAGTTGCCATCTAGTAGCAAAAGCTTGGATGTATCCAACTTTGAGTTGAACACCATTTTCCAGGTTTTGTATGGTAAGTGGATTTCTAGGGCTTGAAAAGTAAATTTTTGTGTTAAAGGAAAATGAAAAAGCTGGTCTCTACATAAAGGTAAGAGAGAACTTTTTATGTTGATAGAAATGCCTGAGACTTAGTAAACTATTAATGATAGACATTTAGAGCCCACTACAATAACAACTGGAAAGTGCTGATTTTTGTCTGAAGACAGAAAAAGCCCACATTTGCCACAAGAAACCAGACCTGGTTCGCCACTCTATAACTGGCAAAGCTGGAAAGAAAAATTTTTGCAACACACTTCATTGATTTACTGCATATTTTGTCAGATATACTTAATGAAAAAACGAAAATCCAATTTACTTTAGCCTGGAAGATTCTGTATGGTTGGATCAAACCTTGCTTGGCCCAGAAATGTAGCTTGGTGAGGAAATTAAAAATAAAACAGCTGGTCCGAGCTGCTGTAATCAAAGCTATTGTAAAGAAACAGAACAACAAATGGCTGTAAGAAAAATATGTAATACTACAAACAACTCTGAGGGGATACGTCACCAAGGCTGAGAAACAGGATGTGGATATTGAACTTCTACCTCTCTCATTTTTCTCACCACTTCATGCTACAAGACAGATCTTTACAGAAGAATAAGAAACTGCTCTTGCTAAATACTTGTAAGTTGTTTGCCATATAGGGTAAAGGCACCGATGATTCGACAGTGCAATTTCGGAACCACTGTCGAAATTTTCCTTCAAAACGGGATAGCTCTGCTTAGCCGTGACTTAGAGCGCCATCTCTTGGAGCCGTCGTTATATTTCGATGGTGCGAAACGTGGACACTATATCCGGTACACCCAGATAAGAAAAGAACATTCAATTCGGTCAGTTTCCTGTTTTCGACACGAAAGGAGCTCCTGACAATTTTTCAGGTATGTAATGTTCAAACTGTCATTACTTGGTTATTTATTGCAAGAAAAAGTTGGGATAAGCGCCAATGTGTCGAGATACATCTGATCTTTTCTTAAATGTAGCCACATTAGTTTTTTCTTGATTAAATTAAATGAAAATGGTGACGGAAATTGCATTGTTGAAACTAGGTTCCAAGTGTCGAAAATTCTTGTTCAATGTAGTGGAATACCAGGCAGACTAAAAATGTTCCTTCAGCCGCATTCCAGCGTAAATATCACCTTCTATCAAGGGATTTATTTCTATGGCGAATATCTCGTAGTAACCTTGTCGAAATTTTGGACAGACAGCAACAGGGCCCTGACGAAATATAGGTGACTTTGTCGAAACTTCACTGAACATGTAAAACAGATGAGAAATAATAGGTGTCGAAATTTCAGGATCCACTGACGAAACCATAGGCACCATAGCTGTCAAATTTATGGGTGCTTTCTGCGCAACGAGAGATTTTGATGATTATTATTTCTAATAATATTTCAGATGAAAGAGCATTTAAACAAAAGGTTTTTTTTTAAACTTTGAAGTTTTACTTACAGACACTGGATTTTTCCATCATCTGAGGAACTGCCACTTGGCCTCATACCATGCAGGGGCGTAAATTGCTATGGGGCAGGGGGTCAGTTGCCCCCCCCCCCAGACCTCGTTTTGCCCCCTCCCCCCGACCTGATTTTGCCCCCCCCCCCAGATTTTTTAGATTATACTCTTATTTATCCTTCATCCGAATAAAAATACAAATTATATTGAATACAAAATCTTATACAAAATGACATGTAGGCCTATGTTTTGGACAAAACTAAGAATCTGCATATGAAAATAAAATCCACTAAATCAAATAAACTTCTTAAATTTATTGAAATCCACTCCCGTTTTCCTAGACCCTATCCCTTCCGAAATGCTAGTGAAACAATTTTGTTATACTAAATTTGTTATACTAAATACTATTTGTATTTAATAATGTATATTAAAATTTTTTGTACCGATTTTGTTATACCAAATACTACATACTTGAAACAATTTTGTTAGTTTTATTACTTCTACTTTTTGCGTAGTCTTTTATACTTTTATACATTAAATGAAGTTGAAGAAAAACAAAGAAACAAGAATATATGTGTCAAATACACCAGGTTCCGCCCACAAGTATTCCCCAAGTATTTAGACGGGTGTCGAATTGGGTTCCGACTTGCGTTGAAAACAGGTAACTTTTTTGTTGTGTCGAATTTGTAGGTGAAAATGCTCTAATTTCGGAAAATTGGAGTTTTGTACCCTTTCCAGACAAAACTTCAAACTTCTCATCAAACAGTTAGATTCCTAGATGTTTTTCCTACATACTGAAACCCTTTTCAAACCGAAAGTCTTTAAATTAAGACTTCTAGAGTAGAAAAACTGTTTTTTTTACAAAAACTGTCGAATCATTGGTTCGACACCCAATACGGGTGTCGAATTGGGTTCCGACTTGCGTCGAAAACAGGTAACTTTTTTGTTGTGTCGAATTTGTAGGTGAAAATGCTATAATTTCGGAAAATTGGAGTTTTGTACCCTTTCCAGACAAAACTTCAAACTTCTCATCAAACAGTTAGATTCCTAGATGTTTTTCCTACATACTGAAACCCTTTTCAAACCGAAAGTCTTTAAATTAAGACTTCTAGAGTAGAAAAATTGTTTTTTTTACAAAAACTGTCAAATCATCAGTACCTTTACCCTACATTATTGTTTAGCACTGCTTGAAGTTTGTCAGCTTGCTTGCAGGTATTCTCTTACAAAAGGACTTACCACACCAAATTCATGGACAAGCAGTGACAATCAAAGTACTGCAGATGAAGATAGGTACAGTGGTTTTATTGCAAGACACCCACATCTTACTGTAAGAGCACCTGAAGCAACCAGTCTTGGCTGTGCAACTGCTTGCAATTGTGTGACAGTTGGAGATTTTTTGAAAATCTTGATGTGTACTAGCACCACAAATTTACCAAGCAAAATATTTGGAATGTAGACAAAACTAGACTATCAACAGTCCACAAGCCAGGGAAAATTGTTGCAGCTAAAGGACAGAAACAGGTTGGCAAGGTAACATCAGCAGAAAGAAAGATGGCAGAATATTACTATGTGTGTTTGTGTCAGTGCTGTGGGTAATTGCATTCCTCCTGTGCTCATTTTTCCTTGCAAGAATTGCTTGGAAATCTTACTGAAAGGAGCATCACCAGGCACCATTGTTCATGGGTGAGAAATGGCTTCTGGTTGGAGGTATAATGAACTATTTCTTGTTCAGATGAACCATTTTAATCAATCATACAAGACCAAGTAAGGCTAATCCTGTGCTTTTAATACTTGACAATCACACTAGTTGTTACAGTAGGGAATTGTTTGACTTAGCCAAAGAAAATGGAGTTGTCATGCTCACTGTTCTGCCTCATACAATGCATAAGCTACAACCACTTGCCAGGTCAGCTATGTTTTCTTTGAAGGCTTTCTACAACAGGGAATCTGTGACTTTTATGACAGAGCATAAATGCAAGAATATCTCAATGTATAACATCTCTGAGCTTTCTGGAAAAGCATATCCCAAAGCAGTGATCCCAGAAACACAATCAGCAGTATTTACTGCACCAGCATTTTCTCTTTCAATCCCATTATTTTCAGAGATCATGAGTTACTCAGTTTATATGTCTCTGATTGACCATCAACTTCAAACCATGGTGCCATAGAACCTCCAGCACCCATTGCTTCTTCTGCTGATGATGATGTGGCTAATCAGCCCACCAGCAATGAGAACAATACCCAATCTATCTCAGGATTCTCTTTACATGAACTAACTGATAAAAGCTTCTCTGAACTAGTTGATGTGTCTCCATTTCTGAAAGGTTCTCCAAGAAAACAAATCAGACATGCTGTGAAAAAAAGACTACCAAAATTTTGACTGATACCCTGGTGAAGGGAAGAATCCACCAGGAAGAGGAAAAGGGAACAGAAAACCCAGGAGAATAAGAGCACAAAGAAAGCTAAATTGCAACACCCAAGCAAGCTATTGTTTCTCAAGAGTGAAAGTAAGTCTGATCATGTTGAGATGAAGCTTGACAATGAGAGTGAGGACAGTCTTAAGCTAGGAGAAGATAAGGAAGATGTGGGAAACAAGCCAATAAAAGTGGGTGACTTTGTTTTAGTAGGACTTTGCAGGTAAAAAGAGTGCTAGATGCTTCTTTGCTGCAAAACTTTTGAAGGAATATTCAGTTGAACTTGATGTTCTATTCTTGAAGTGCATAGAACCAAGCAAATTTGTGCTTACCAAAGAAGAATCAATCATCTTAAATCCAAGGTTGTAACAGGATTAGGTAAGCCTTCAGTCTCAGGTGGGACTTCAAGACTTGCTGAAAGACTAAAGTTTGGTGTTGACCATTCAGGACACAAGATACATTACTTGGTAGTAGTGTTCCATCTAATGAGATCACCTTCAATAGCAAACTTAGCTAGGATTTGATTTGACATGGCAACTTTCAGAATTATTTGAAGTTGAAAACTCCATTTACCAAAAATAAATAAGCAGAAAAGTGTCAAACATGGGATAGTCTCCCCTACCTATCTCTACTCCTTCCTCCTCTAGAGGGCTTTGACATTTGATGACCTTTAAAAATATTTGTGTTATGAAAGTGAAACCTTGAAATATAGATCATCTGCTCAAACAAAGTAGGCTACAACAAAACTTTTTTCAGCTTCACAACTTTGCTCAATCCCAATTTATGAGGTTTTAAAGTCCTGCAAACACATTTCCCAAAATAAAAAAAAAAACATTGCTATGGCTTAAAATTCTAGTTTAGCTACTTTTTGCTATCTTGGAAAGAGGTGAGGTTAGGAAAATTAAACTTTCAGTATTGAATCCAAGGCCAAAAACATACACCAGGAAGGTATTACCAAGCTTCCATGTTAACCCTCTTCTGATTTATAGGTCTTAGAAATTTCCCTACTTGACAGGTCTATTACATATTGAAGTTTTGACACAACCACCTTTTATGTTAATTTTATATTTCATTTATGTTTCTTTTACTCTAATTTTAGTTTTGAAAATACAATTCCTGTTATTTGAGTACAATTTTAAGCCATACCCATGGTTTTTTTTTCTAAATTTAGAAATGTAGGCTATATGCAGATCTTTAAAACCTCATAAATTGGGATTGAGAAAAGTTGTGAAGCTGAAAACAGTTTTGTTGTACTTCATTTAAGCAGGAGACCTATTTTGCAAGGTTTCACTTTTATAACACAAGGATTTTTAAAGGTCATCAAAGGTCAGGACCCTCCAGAGGGAGAAAGAGTGGAGGTAGTTACTTCAAAATACCTTCCTGGGACATACTTTAGCCTGTAGACCCATCCCAGAAATTTTTATTTCCCTAACTTAACCCCTTTTGTTTCATTTTCCAGTAAGTTTTTTGTTGTTCATATTATTGACTTATGAATAAAGTGAACATACCACTTTGTGTGTTTTTTTATGCTCTTTCCAAATGTAATAATCATTTTTGTCAGAAACGAATTTCACCCCAACCCCTATATGTACCAATCCAGGGTATATATTTGCATATTAGGGGGGAGGGGGCAAATTTTATTTCTGATGTAAATGAGAGCTAAGTTTAAACTCCCCCCTTAATGTACAAACATATACCCTGAATTGGTATATATAGGGGTGGGGGTCAGTGGCAGATCCAGGAGGGGCAAGGCCCCCCCCTAGCATAGTCTAAAGTAGTGTAATTTACTTAATTAGCTCAAGTTTGCATTAACTAAACTTGCTACTAATGCAAGTTTATTGGATCAACCTATTTTACACCCCCCCTAAAAATTTTAAAATCAACCTATTTTGCACCTCCTTCCTAAAAATTCCTGGATCTGCCCCTGGTGGGGGTAAAATTCATTTCTGACAAAAGTGATTGGTAAATACCTACCAAATCATATTATTGACTTATGCATAAAGTGAATATACCACTCAATGCCTTTTTTTTATGCTGATTACAAATATAATAATCATTTCTATTGGAAATGAATTTCAGCCCCCCCCCCTATATATGCCAATTCAGGGTATATATTTCTACATTAGGGGGGGGGGCAAATTTTGTTTCTAATGTAAATGGGAGGTAAGTTTAAACTTTACCCTCACCCCCTTTAATGTAGAAATATATACCCTGAATTGGCATATATAAGGGGGGGGGGCTGAAATTCATTTCTGATAGAAATGATTATTATATTTGTAATCAGCATAAAAAAAGGCATCAAGTGGTACATTCACTTTATGCATAAGTCAATAATATGATTTGGTAGATATTTACCAAATGATTAGGCCTATTATATTACCAACGATACTTTAAAGCCCAGCTCCCACTAGCGCCCAAGAACCCAAAACATTCACTTTAGCGCCCAAGAACCCATAGCGCCCACAGCTCCCAACATGAAAGATAAATACAAGCACACCCAAGTATCAATTCATAAAGCCAAATATTAAGTTATTTTACCTTTGGTACAGCAAATTCTTCTTTCTTCTTTAAATAGCAATTTAAAAAATTATCCTAACTAAAGTTTGTAAATCAAAGATGGTGCTGGCATGCATAAAAGAATTCTACTAGTCACAAAGATTGGAGTCAGCAAACCAATGTGTCGGCAAAGGGTACTTGACAAAGAGAGATCATATCAAGTTACAATAGGGGAAATTTGGCTTCTGTCGGCAAACACATTTCGCAGAGACATATCAAGTTACAGGAGAGATCAACTTTGGGTTCTTTCTGGGCGTTCAGAAATATTTCCAATATGTCATTCATTTATGGGTTCTGATAAATTAAAAATGCTTGCGGGCGTTGGCCTTGCGTGGGCTTATGATGCCCTATACAGTGTTTTTATTAAGTGAAAAATAATTCATACTTATATTTTCGGCCAAATAATTATTCAAATAATCAATTTGTTGTCAGTATAATTTTATTTTTAACTTGGGCGCCAGATTCAAAGGTAAATATAAACCTTTGCTGAAACCAGATCTAGCTTCCAGGATCAAAGCAACATTTACTTTAGCGCCCAAGAACCCATAGCGCCCACAGCTCCCAACTTGGAAGATAAATACAAGCACACCCAAGTATCAATTCATAAAACCAAATATTAAGTTATTTTACCTTTGGTGCAGCAAATTCTTCTTTCTTCTTTAAATAGCGATTTTTACTGGAGGCAAAAAAGAAAAAGCGCAAGGAACTCGCAAACTCGCAAAATCCCATGCGATCTGGTGTTTATTTACCTTTGAATCTGGTGCCCAAGTTAAAAATAAAATTATACTGACAATAAATTGATTATCTGAATACTTATTTGGCCGAAAATATAAGTATGAATTATTTTTCACTTAACAAAAACACTGTATAGGGCATCATAAGCCCAAGCAAGGCTAACGCCCGCATGCATGTAATACAAGCATTTTTAATTTATCAGAACCCAAAAATGAATGACATATTTGAAATATTTCTGAACGCCCAGAAAGAACCCAAATTTGATCTCTCCTGTAACTTGATATGTCTCTGCAAAATATGTTTGCCAACAGAAGCCAAATATCATATCTAAAGTTAGCAAATCACAGATGGTGCAGGAGCCAACACTGAATGACATATCTTGAATATTTGTAACACGCAAATTGCCTTTTTGTGAAATGCGTTTGCTGACAGAAGTCAAATCTCCCCTCCTGTAATTGATAATGATCTCTCTTTGCCATATTCACCTTGCCGACACAATGCACTTGCTGACATAAATTGAATATATCTTTGTGAGTAGTAGAATTCTTTTGTGTATGCCTGCAGCATCTGGGATTTGCTAACTTTAGATATGATACTTTTTTAAATCGCTATTTAAAGAAGAAATGGACTATAAATTTGCTGTGCTAAAGGTAATGCTAGTATTTATTTTTCAAGTTGGGAGCTGTGGGTTCTGGGTGCTGGGCGCTAAAGTATTAATGAATTTGGGTTCTTTGGGCGCTAGCGGGCGCTGGGCTTTAAAGTATCGTTGGTTATTATATTTGGAAAGAGCATAAAAAGGCATCAAGTGGTATGTTACTTTATTCATAAGTCCTTATTATGTTATTCCTTAGTGCGACAAGATTTTTGTATAGCTTACCACTGTTGGTATTAATAAATAAATAATATGAACAATGAAAAATTTACCCATTTTCCAAGATAGAGAAAGGTAGCTAAACTAGAATTTTACCCATTAAGGGTTCAAAATGGATGTGGCCTCAGAAGCGCTTAATGAATTTGAAGAGAGCATAACTAAGATAGCCTATCAAATAATGTAATCACTTTCTTTCTAGGTAAATTATAACATGTAAATATTTAAATAATTACCATCTAAATTATATAATCCATATATAATCCTCAACATTTCTTGTTTGTCATTCAATTAATTTGAAGAAAATTCACATTTGGAAAATTCATAGGTTTAAAATTTGGGCTTTAAATTTGACTACTCAGGGGTAAAGTGTTTCTAAAAAAAACAAAAGCCTAGGCTTCAAAATCTGATTGTGTTTCCATCTGAGGGAGAATACAGCTAAACTAAAACCTAAAATTCCACTCAAAAAGATGAATAAGATAGGTTTAAATTCAACTCATTCCTGAATCTTGTACCAATATAAGAGAGTCTCAGCAAATATCGTTGAACCACCATGCTTGAAATTTGAAAAAATCGCTGAAAACAATGCCATCTATAAAATTTTGCCGTTTCCGTCATCTCTACCAAATACCAAACTGTTGGTCCTCATTGATTCAAACTGATTTTTTTGTGACCTTATATGACATACGTACAAGGAGTGCACGGGAACATGTGTGTTAGTACTTATTTTAAGACAAAAAAAATATCATTGTTGTTTTCGATTCATTCTCATATGTAAAACTGTCTATGTAGTAGTTACAATTTACCCTGGACATTTTGTCTACTTTTGTGAGCAAACCTGCGTTTGTGACGTTACTGACACGCAAGGCTGACTCATTTAGAGGAATCCTTCACACGTGTTTGCGTAATTGAAATCAAATCCAAGACTGTCCACATCAGGCATGAAACTTTACAGAAAATTAAATCGCGTGAAAACGACAAGAATTGTAAAATGAAAGTAAATAAAAGATAAGAAGTGTGGGAAATTTTTCAATTTATCCTTGTAATATATATATATATGGCTTTTGTATATATTGATTTTCACTGTCACTTGTCTTCTATCTGAGCCTGTTGCCACAGTGAAGCAACAGGATGCTTTAAATCATCTTCCACTTTTTGCGTTTTCATGTAACCTTTGGCATATTTGGTTCTGTACCACAATATTTTTTCTAAAAGATCCATTGGAATACAAGAAATTAAGAGAGATTCCATAATTTAAGGGATTTGCAAGGTGTCCTTTGACAGCTTCATCGGGGTCCAAAAAGCACATATGCCCATATGAATGTCATTCAAAATTACCTTCAGTGGTCTATGATGGATATATATTGATTTTGTGATAAATATGTTCAGCTGCTTTGAAGCTGAAAACATTACGACTATTGATGGTTCGATCGTCACTTACGTTGAATGAAGCTAAAGCAAAACGTGAGTTCAAGATTTGCTTTAGTTTGTGGAATTCTTTAGAAATCAAGTGATATCTTATAACAGGCCAAGCCAATTTATTTGGAATTTATGGAGGTGGCAATCCAATTCAACCAACCAGGCAGCAACCTCCAAATAAATCCCTTTTGTTGCCTGCTTTTCAGGCGAGAAAACGGAGGACTCCACAGTGAATATAACCAACGTTAAAAGGTCCAATGACTTGTAATTAACACTGACGCTGTTGATGGCATCTTTTTAGATTGTTACTGTGTTTTGCAAAACAGTTTGTTGGTGTCGAAGATTGCGATGCCGTTGTTCTTCTAATATCATCTATCTTTTTCACTTTCATTTTTGACTCGTTCTGAGTCTCACTGCTGCTTGTCTTCTAACAGCACAATTCTTTGCTCTTCATTGTCATTTTTGATACTCACTGTCACGTTTCTGCTAACCCTACAATTCTTTGTTTTTCACTTTCATTTCTGGCGCGTTCTGATTCCCCCTGTTGCTTGCAATTCTCGCTGCCATTTATCTTCTAAATGCATATTTGTTTGTTCACGCTGTCGTATTTCTTCTAACCATATATTTCTTTGTCCTTTATTTCCGTTTTTGATTCGTTCTGATCCTCATTTTCAGATGTCTTGTAACCACATATTTTTTTCGTATTTCAATTTTGTATTGAGTCGTTGTAATCCTTGCAGCCACTTATCTTTTAGCCTCATATTTCTTTGTTTTTCAATTTTTTTTTTATCGTTGTAATTGTTTTCGCAAGTATTCTAACTAAATATGTGTTTGTTTTTTATTTTCATTTATCATTGCTTCGGATGTTTTTTTTAATGCCATTTGACTTAGCGGCTCGAATTGGTCTAGTCACTTTTGATGGTCTAGTCACTTTTGATGGTCTAGTCAGTTTAGACTGTCTAGATTGTTCATTTTCACCCGTACACTTACATTTCTCAGGTTGTTCTCTTCATTTTGTCTCATTTGATAGTCCAGTTTGTTCATTTTCAGCTTACGTAATGCCCTCTTTTGTCCTTTTTAGTTCTCATTTTGAGATTACTTTAATTATTTTTGTCCTGTAGATATTGTGAAACTGGTAAAAACACCTTTTGAAATTTACATCACCGATTATGAATACATGAATTAACATATTTCTAAGTTTTTGTTCAATAAATTCTTCTAAAAGTGATTGAAGATCTAATTTCCTTGAGTCTTCGCTTTCAATAGATATAATTACTAAACCAATCAATCTATCCTGATTCACTGTTGATATAGGATAGTTTTTATTGGTTTTAACCTTCTCTCCAAAAACAACGCTTACTGAAATTGTCAAGAATAGGCTATTTCAACATAGGCTATTGTGGAAAAAAACTGGTCATTTTGATGCCAGTGCGGGCCTTTTCAAACGCAGGGCCAGAATAGGCTCAATCGTTTCAATTGCCCTTTATCCAGCCTTGAGCCCTAGACGGTTGGTCGAAAAGGAAAATTATTGGCAATATGCCATTCTTCGTTCACAGAATGTGCTCCAGTCATCTCAATTTTTCTCTCGTTTTAGCATCAGGAAGTGGAATTTCACTACACTTTACGCGTATAGCCTACTGTTTGGAATTCTGTCTATTTTTAGATTAATGTTTTCCCAAGATATCAATATTTCTGTTTCATTTAATTCCCCTTTCGCTCATTTTTATTCTCTCTATTAGCTAAGATTTTGTTAAATGTATCGGATTGTTTAGGTATAGCTGAATGTGCCAGTGATCACTGGTCAGATGAATTTAGTTTTTGTTTTTGCATGAAAACCACAGTACACATATTTAGGCAGCAGAATCAAACTGAAAAATATCTGTAACCAAGGGTCTAGGCACGCATAAAAGCTTCTCTCATTTCCTTTGGCTAAGCTCTTTATTGTATATTTCTCAATAGCTGGATCAACTTTGAGAAACGATGTGAACCTGTGTTATTTATGATTGCGAAAGCCGAAAGAGAGGGGATGAGTCGGTGAAGTGGTTCGTTACTGTCCCATCTCACAGGTATGGCTTATGAATAGACTGATTTTCGGATCCAGGATATCTAAAAGGGGAATTTTGATTAAATTTTAGCAAATGCAGAAAATTCCAGTGCTAACTTGTGATCAACGCTGTAACAGGGATATAGCCAGATTTCCATAAATAGTGGGAGAGATCCGCAAAGTGGCGGGACTATTTGAAATTTGCCACAACATGTTTTACCATAAAGGGGCAACCTAATAGTTTTAGAACAGATTATCTATTAGGTTTCCCAATAATCTGTGGTTTTAGATAGTAATATTGCACCACGGAGCGTAAAAACTTTTTTCTTCTTGGTAAGGAAAAATGTTCTCTTTGAACGTTCCTTATTTTATACTCCCTTTTTGGGCCATAAAAATGTCCTTCGAAATTTGATGTAGGACCTTTGTTTTTCTTCTAATAACTGATGGAAAAGCCCTATTCAAAAAAAATCAAACGTCTGTTAAGAACTGTTTATCGTGAAATTCTAAGTGAGTTTTCCGAAAATTGAAGGACATCAAAAGAATTGTATTTGTATTACAAGATGAATATAAAGTACTACTTGTTGTAAATACTCCGCTAAGAACTTGCAAATTACGTAAAACTTCTCATCAGAAAGCATGTTTTATTATGACTCATTAAGTTAACTTGACGAATCTTTTCATTATCTTTCCAGTTTAAGGTTAAGTGCAAATTTGGTAGAAAACTGGGAATGTTTCAGAATTTCATTAAGATTATTTAAAATTATTGAATCATTCTAGTTACCATTTTTATTGTCGGTTGCTTGACAAGCTTTTGTTTTGTCCACGGGTATTGGAGGGGGAGGGGGTATTAGTTTAAATATTTGGTAATCTTTTTTTTTAGAAAGAGGAAATTTTTTAAAACTATTATTTGATTATCTTCTTAATGAGCTCCTTAGTAGGCTACTACACACAATAAAAATTAAACCAATATCAATAAACATATGTGAAAAAAGGAAGTGGCTAAATTTAATTTAGCTGCAAATCCGCATTCATGCAGACCACGTTATTTCCCTTTGAGAAAAATAGATAAAACTATAAAAATGAAATATCAATGCGAAGTGCCAAACTTCCTAATCAAATGTCACCACGTTAAGGCATGGTTCAAATAAAACAAATTCATTCTTTGTTTTCCTTTTCCATTCTCAAACCAATGTTATCCTTACCTTTTTCATTATTACAGCCAGACCAATTATTTTCCTTTTTCTTTTTTATCCTTCAACGTATTGCATTCTTCCTTACCTCCTAGACACTCGATTCGTCTTATTTCTTTTCCTGTCCTCCAAGCTGTGAATACCGATGCTGAACGCGTGCTACCCATTAAAAAAAATCTAATGTCGCTTATTTTCCTCTTGGTTCAAAGATTCACCGGAGAGCTGCACCGTGGTCCGGCTTTGTCTAATGGTTGAGATAGGAGATGATCGTACTGTCTAGATATGTGTTCTGTGACGACAATGTACAAACGTTACCTTAGGATTTGAAGTCACAAGGTTTTGCGTCATTCCAGCTTATTGGATTACTATTCAGCTGAATAATTTACCTATTACAGAATTCAAAAATATACAATTAATTGGTAAGAAAACTTGAGTTTTGCAAAACTAAAGATTCCAAATTCCTACTTTTACCACTCAAACAGATAAGTTAAACTGACTTAAAACACTTTTTCGTAACGCTTCATTTATTAATTGTTACCCTAAGATCACATTATTGCACTTGCGTAGATAAATAAAATGTTTGCTGTTACGTAAAAACTTGCCCAACCAGCTACATATTTATGCATGTTAGTGAAGAATGCTGAGTTTAATATGTTAGCAGTATAAGAATCTTACTCTAATTTTTAAAGGCCGTTGGAATTATTCAGGTACCATAGGCCAAGTATTGAATAAACAATTGTCTTATCACTTAATGGTAAAACTGAGATCGGTCCTTTGCTGTGTGAGTCGAGCTTTTTTGTATCTGAAGACAGGACAGTAGCTTGCTAACACTAGTACCCATAAAGTTTATAGATATCTAAAATTGTTCATTTTCGGTGGCAGGGAAAATCAGTAAAAAAAATGTGGTTGGCAGATAGTGTCTACATGGATAAAAGTCACCAATGTTATTATCAATTGCTAAAACCTTTACGCTAGGAAAACAGAAGTCAAATTGTGTAAACTAGGGCATAAGTTTTGTTGATGCTATACGTATCCCATATTCGGGTCTCATGTCATTTAAAATATTTAGTTTCTTTCTAAAAAGAGTCATTTCTTTTTTTTGTCACTCGGGGAGATTGTTGGGAATTGAATACATGCATGCACATGCTATGCGAAAATACACATAGACTGCGAGATTTTCGATGCACCTAGTAGCCAATCCCTGAGCCATTTTTGTTAGGCAAACAAGGTTATAGGAACCCATACTTGACGGTACTTACTTCTATTTGACAAGTGCAGGTATAATAAAAAAAAAAAAGGTCGCATAGATTATTTGGAATACCATTCTTGAATGAAGAGTTCAAATAAGTAAACTGATATTTCTTTACAGAAATCTGATCTATAGCCTATGAAAGTGTAATCTTTCTCGTGTTCAAAATAAAATTAAATTTGGTATTCTGAAGTTGTTCCTAGTAATGACAAGTATTATAGACGCGCCCTGGGTGGGTTATATATTACCCTCTGTTTTTTTTTATGTTAGCTACATTTGTGGTCTTTCATCCTTTAAAAAAAAGAAAGAAAAAGAATGGTATTAACAACCCATGATCATTCGATATCAGACATTTGTAAATTTTTACTTTAGTTCCTTTTTTGGTAAAGTAATGGTAGAAAATTCAAAAATTTAATATCCTAGATGTAACAACAAAGTTGACTATGCTGCACAGAAAATTATCGGTTTCAACATTCTCCTGATTCTTATCACATCGTAATTCAATTTGTTTGTTTTATTAATTGAGACATTTTTTTCTCTCAGTTACTTCACGTGTGTCATAACTTTTGTATGCTGAAGCTTAAAAATAAATTGTTATTGTTGTTAAATTATTATAGGTGCATCACTGTTATTATCATTATTAATATTATAATTACTGTTATAGTATTTATCCGACGTAAACGTAATGATATATTGCTAAAATCATCTAATCATTAGTTTTATCAATTCGCGAAAAGTTAGGGAGGGACAAAATGTATTTCCAAATCTAAGCGGGACACATTTTTTGTTCTTTTTCTGTTTTCACAATGAAAATACCAAAAAAGACACATTTTAACCTAAAACATCCCCCCCCCCAAAAAAAGGTATTTTTCAAATATAGAGGAATAATCTAAGGGGCTACATGTCCCCTGACCCTCTCCCCCAATTAATACTACTGCTGAAAACAACACCGGTATCCCACAAGGTACCCCGATGGTATCTCATATTAAAAATTTGAAGCAGTGTCTATTTTTAAGAAAAAAACACGTAAAGATATATTTGAGGAAGAAAAAGACATGGGAAACAAGTAAAGTAAGAAATAAGATAAAAACGATATGGTAGTATACGAATGTATTTATAGAAACATCATAATATAGTATGAATACTCAAATATATCGATACATAAAATTATCCATAGCATTTGACAAGAAATCATAAAAGCTTAGTAACATCACAAATATCAAACACTATGCGATACCCAACTGTAAAAAAGGAGTGACTCGTGCTAATGGTAACTGAAAATACAAAAAAATCTTTGATAAAAATAATCAGTAAAGTAATATACAGCAGCAAATATCAATATACAGCAATATAATATACAGATATTTATACACATATCTATGATGATTCTAAATATCAAAACTCATTTACTCTGAGATTACCCACCAAAAATTTAGGAGCCCAAGAAAATTTGTTTTTTTTCAAAAAAGGGGGAAAATAATCAAATTAAGTTAAGTTAAATAATCAAATTAAAGTTAAGTTAATAATCAAATTAATATCAAATTAAGAATTTCATTGAACCTAATTGCATAAGTTTGAAGCCTCTATCTACAAGATTGTGAAATTTAAATCTGCCCCTTCAATTAGGATCAGTGGATAGCGATCCATCAAAGGAATCTTTGTAACTTTCTGGATAAAAATTAATAGCAAGAATAAGATACACCCTTTCACTTGGGTACAACAGTATCACTGTGGCCAGAATTAAAGGAAGTTTCTAAACTATATATAATCTATGATCATTACACTTCGATTTGGAATGATCTTCCTGAGGAAGTTATACTAGAAGTTTCTCTGTTGACTATTTCAAAAGAAGATTCAATAGGCATCTAAGAACCTTGACAAACGAGTAGTGGCAAATCAGATATTTAATTATACCTAGTGCCACAAATTTAAGAAAAATAAATTTACTAAACAAATAACTCTTTGATAAATTTCCACTTGCATGGATGGCCTATGTCACACCAGGTATCTGGTAACACTGCTTCAAAGCATAGACACAGTTTTCTGACCTTTTATTCTAGCTAGACATTCCTTTGAACAACGTTTCCAGGAATACAATGAAAAACAGCTCGACGGAGCTTGCTTTCACTCGCGGATAATCTAAAAAACAAATTGAAAAAGTTCCCAAGTGGCACAAAAAAAAAAAAAATCCTGTAACTTCTAAAGCATATTAGTCACACAGGGATATTTTCTAGCTTTTGTTACTTTGTATCCAACTGGAATCTCATTAATGATGTTCCCAATAGCTTGAATACTCACAGACCACAGAGGTGCAACATTAACAGCCATGCTGGGAAGTTTGATGGCTTGCTGTGGCATTGCAACATCGGCTTATTTAACATCTGCGTATAAGGTAACATAGGCCTATTCTAAAACTATTACTAGCTTTTGTAACTTCGTATCCAACTGGAATCTCATTAATGATGTTCCCAATAGCTCGAATACTCACAAATCACAGAGGTGCAAAATTAACAGCCATGCTGGGAAGTTTGATGGCTTGCTGTGGCATTGCAACGTCGGCTTATTTAACATCTGCGTATAAGGTAACATAACAGCCATGCTGGGAAGTTTGATGGCTTGCTGTGGCATTGCAACATCGGCTTATTTAACATCTGCGTATAAGGTAACATAAGCCTATTCTAAAACTATTACCAGCTTTTGTTACTTCGTATCCAACTGGAATCTCATTAATGATGTTCCCAATAGCTCGAATACTCACAAACCACAGAGGTGCAAAATTAACAGCCATGCTGGGAAGTTTGATGGCTTGCTGTGGCATTGCAACATCGGCTTATTTAACATCTGCGTATAAGGTAACATAAGCCTATTCTAAAACTATTACCAGCTTTTGTTACTTCGTATCCAACTGGAATCTCATTAATGATGTTCCCAATAGCTCGAATACTCACAGACCACAGAGGTGTAAAATTAACAGCCATGCTGGGAAGTTTGATGGCTTGCTGTGGCTTTGCTACATCGGCTTATTTAACATCTGCGTATAAGGTAATATAACAGCTATGCTGGGAAGTTTGATGGCTTACTGTGGCAATGCAACATCGGCTTATTTAACATCTGCGTATAAGGTAACATAAGCCTATTCTAAAACTATTACCAGCTTTTGTTACTTCGTATCCGACTGGAATCTCATTAATGATGTTCCCAATAGCTCGAATACTCACAAACCACAGAGGTGCAAAATTAACAGCCATGCTGGGAAGTTTGATGGCTTGCTGTGGCATTGCAACATCGGCTTATTTAACATCTGCGTATAAGGTAACATAAGTCTATTCTAAAAATATTACTACTGTCTGAGGCAGGGACACTGACAACGACTCCTCCTTTATCCCATTCTTGTTAAAGCTTCTGCTTTGGTCACCTCCCAAGAAATCCTTCAATAATTCAAGCACCATTTTCTCATATGTGTATAGTCTGGATATCATTAATTTTTAACCAATCACGATTCCCAATTTAAAAAAAAAACATTGATAAATTGATCAAAAATGATGGATGTCTAGAAAATGATGTCTCCTTAAGCACGTTTGGCAACTGAACACAAAAAGGACTGAGCTCTAAAGTAGCAACGTCCATTACGCATGATTTTTGACAATTAGTTAAATAAGCTTACCAGAAAAACAAAAAAAAGTGGCAGGTGAAAATATAAAAAGGCCCATTAAGACCAACCCAACTAGAGAAGGTGGTAAAAAGGTGAATTCCCTCCCCTATAATTACCCGCAAAGCTCCCAAAAAGGTTATGGAAAACATGATACAAAAGGTATTTAAAAAACACGCATAATTTATACGCTTCTATACTATCTATACTTCTATACTTACGGTTCTATACTTTCCTACCATGGTTTTTGTGTCATATCATTTTCACGACCATAGATTGATCGCTGACATATTATCAGCTGGTGCCCCAATGGCCACGGTGGCTCTTTCTTTCATCCTAAAGCCATTGTTCAGATCTGTTGGAGTTGAACACTCATGACAGGTATTTAATTTATTTCAAACTAAATCGGTAAATAAATCTACATATGGTAGTATAAGAATGTATTTATAGAAACATCATAATATAGAATGAATACTTAAATATAACGCAACATAAAATTATCCATAGTATTTGACAAGAGATCATAAAAGCTCAGTAACATCACAAATATCAAACACTATGTAATGCCGAACTGTAAAAGAGGGAGCGACTCGTGCTAATGGTAACTGAAAATACAAAAAAAGACCTTTGATAACAATAATCAGCAAAGTAATATACAGCAAATATCAATATATACAGCACTATAATATACAGATAATTATATGCATATACGCATACTTTGAGATTACTCACCAAAATTTTAAGTGAGTTACCCTAGTTGAGATACAATATCTACCACCCTAGTTGAGATAAAAAATCTACTCTGCTTCTAAAAGGACTTTAGTGGATCTCTATATTCTGTCTTCATTTAGAGATGTACACTGACTTCATAAGCTGTAGAAGAGATTGTCAACGATTTTGATAAAACGTTTCGTCATTTATGGTTCAAACCAGACATAATTGTAATCACTATAAGCCAAAATTAAGCGTATCGTTCAGCATCAAAACTGTATTAATCAGCTTCTCCTGAAAAAATTCCAAGGCTTAATTTTACTTTCCTGCTAAGCTATGAACATTTCACATAGGTTCATTAAGTTTTTCTGTCATTTTTTACATTTGGATTAAATTGGCTTATATTCTTCTAAATAAAGTGAGGTCAGAGGTTTAATTTGTAATCATGTGACAATTCATTCACTTCTACAGCAACTCTCATAATAAGATTAAAATATAGGCAAAAATTTTTTTTTGTCCTTAGGTATCCTCTTTCCGTAAAAAAAAAATTGTTCAATAGCTTTAATAGATGGTGTGCAACTGCGCAATGCTCTATGGCCGTTAGTTTTATTGGATAAACAGCTTACACTAACAGTTCATTTTTTATGGACGGCATTTATATTAGTAGCGAATGGCTAACCGCGTGAAATTATGACCTTTGAAACTGAGACATGATATTTTTCATTGGAATCTGAAGTATTTCATATCCAAATTCTAAATTCTATAAAACAATAAAACCTAAACAGTATCACTTACCCAACAGAAAAGGAGCTGCAAAGATGCATCGGCATCATTAGTTTTAAGAATTTTCCTTGAATATTTTGATTCAGGCCGAAATGCTAGAATTAGGGACTTCCTTGTGGTTTGATCTCATACGTTATTTAAAAAAGGCCCCAGACTATTAAATTCTCATTTCAGTTAATCTTTTTCAGTAATCTAAGACTACTGGTTAATTATGATCATCCCTCTGAAATATACACAAAAACGCATGAATGACCTTCCTTCTCTGGAAAAAATCATTTATCATAGATAGTACATCTAGGATTCTTATACATGTTGATTTTCATTGCATAAACAAGATCGCACCCTTTAACGGGAAATTTTAACCCATTTTCCTAAAATTGTACACATGTTAATTCACTAATAACTTATGATGAGCTACTTTAAAACTAATGAATGTTGCATATTTGAAGTTGGCATAAATGATGAATCTTGTTGTTGCATTAATTGTAGTCAAAAATTTGTTTTATAGAGTCTCCATTTCCATTGACAGCAGTCGATCTTTATTTACAGTTTGGAACTACAACCTGTTTGAACCAAGACTCTCTTAAATAAAAGGGAGGCTAACACTCTATTTTTTAATCCCCGTTTTAGCACATTCAAGTGTAATATCCATACACCAATGCGTTAGGAATGAAAATAACCCCAAAAACCATGGCATTCCTTAAATTATTCTTAAGGGGGGGGGGGTCTGAAATACAAAAACCAATATTAAGTTCTGGTTCAATCTCGCTTTCTAGGGCTGTAATGAAAGTAAGGTTGGAATGGCTAGGACACGTTCTGTGGATGAAGAATGACAGATTGCCAAAGATCGTCCTTGTCGGCCAGCCATCTAGGACCAAACAAGAAGCAGGTTGTCCCTGAATGGGGAGGGAGGATATCGTTAGTAACGTTTTGAGGAAATAGAATTTCTTCAGAGGGTGTAAAGAGGTAGGCTTTAAATAGATCAGGATGGAGGAGGAGCGTGTTTAGGCGTGCTGGCCTCAGGTGTTTTGGTGCTTTAGTGAGTTCTTAGTAGTAGTAGTAGTATTTTAAGGTTATCCTGGGGATTTTTTGAACAGAAATTTGCTATCGGGATATCCTCCATAGACACTGACAGGAGGAGGGAGGCAGTGACTCAATATCCCCCCCCCCCTGAGAAACAAGAAGATATTAAAATATGTATCGGTAAAATAGTAACCCCATTTACACCTTGGTAAAAACGAATCTAATGGAAGAATTTGCCCCTCTAGGAAATTTCCTTGGGATGCTTGTGATTCCCACAACGTCTATCCTTTTTGAGCAGGTACGGATATTTGACACTTAAATATTTTGTGCAGCATATGAATATTCAATATTTCAAAAATATTCAAATGAAAACTAAAAAACTTGGGCATAAAAAAACACACATTTTGATACTTCAGGCACCAGCCCCCCATCTAAACAAAAATCCGTCAGCCCTTCTCCTTAATATCTAATTGATAATTATACAGACTTTACATACGTTAAGGAACGAATATGCCACCGCGTGGTAGTATGGCCTCTGAAACGGGAAAATACAGTATATTTGTATAGTTTTGGATATATCTGAACCAACCGACTATCTCAGAAGTTTCATTCAATAGCAGTTTTGCCATCTATGGGTTGAAATTCCTGTTTTGCGCCCCAAAATGGCTGAAAACGCTATTTTGCTGTGGTGTAATCTCTTTCACTACTGAAAAGAGCACAAGAATTTAAATTTAAGTCCGAATGAGTTTTTTTCCTGTTATTCTAGGACAATTTGTTTGACACGATCACCCTTGGCAAAAAGTTTTACCGTCCCTTGGCTATGTTTTACCGCCCCACCCTATATGGCATCTTTTTTCTTTTTTTCTTTTCCACGGATAGCTAGGCACTGGAACATCGTAAAGAGCTGTTTAATAGCTCATTTTAAAGGAAATTGATGAGGTTGAAAACTTTTTGTAATTAAATTCTTTTTTTATTAAATAATCAATTTTTTACGAAAAACTGCATTTTTCTCTGGGGCTACTTTCTCTCATCAATTCAATCACCTCCAGGAAGCTCTTCGATTTAAATTAAAACTATCATCATTATTACAGAATACTAAGTTCTGCTTTGCTATAAACTTGGTTGCTGGTATTAATAACAAAATGTGGTTCCTATTTTTCGTTCTTCCTCTTTGACTCAATCAGTGACAAGAGGCCAAAGAAATATACACAGACGACACTTAGCTATAGTTGTGCCAAGTTATCATTCTGTGTGCGCTGTGGGAGCCAGTCCCATAGTCTGTAAATAAATCACTGATTTGTTTTCATTTCGTTATTTCCCTGAACATGAAAAACATTTTACCTGCATATTTCCTAGGCCATATCCTGTCAACCACTAAAGTAACAACAACAGAAACAAAATACCTGGTCTATTGACATGGAATACTCCAATTCGGGAAATTTAAAAGAAATGTTTGAAGTGACAAGATGATGTTTTGTAATGTTTGCTTAGCTTTGCTGGTTCAGAGACCGTAAGTCAGAGAACTTGAGGGATCAAGACGATACTTAGCTATAGTTGTGCCAAGTTATCAT
This sequence comes from Artemia sinica, assembly GCA_027921565.1. Classification (NCBI taxonomy): domain Eukaryota; kingdom Metazoa; phylum Arthropoda; class Branchiopoda; order Anostraca; family Artemiidae; genus Artemia; species Artemia sinica. The sequence goes on from CM051258.1 coordinate 11,192,552, forward strand.
TCTGTGTGCGCTGTGGGAGCCAGTCCAATAGTCTGTAAATAAATCACTGATTTGTTTTCATTTCGTTATTTCCCTGAACATGAAAAAAGTTATTTCCCTGAAAATATATGGAGAAAAAAGAAAATCAGTTGAGTATTCATCTTAACAACTGAATTAGCAGCCGAATTGATGATAGTTCTGCAATAGTAGCAGAATCTGTCTGGCCATTTTTTTTTATTGCTGTATCAATTTTAGACATTGCGCTTTTTAAATTATCCAACAATTGGATTTGGTGGAGAAATTTCCTAACGATGTTAGGTAGCAACTTTACATTGCTCACAGAACGTTAGTAAAATTGTTAATTGGAATTGTTTCTTTCTTTTGCTCTTTAGGACGGCCGAAAAATGGTTTTTGTCTCAGTGTTCCAACCTTTCAAATAGGGAATTTCAGTTAATAGGTAATCGATATTACGAATTAATACGCGGATAGAATGGTTATGGTTAGGGGAGTCAGGAGGGCAAAGTGGCAAGTCCCCCTCCCCCCATGTGATCGAAAGATACGCTGGGGTGAAGGGGCAAAACATATTAATTGGGAAGGCTAAGTTTCGTTTGCGCCCCCTCCCCTCAAACATTAATTCTGTATCCGCACCTACTTATGGTAGCTTTTAACTCAACTGAATTTGATTCAACTCACAGGATTAGAAGCAAAAAAAGCGTAAGTCCCTCAATAAAGGGAAATTGGAAACCAGCTTGTAGTTTCTGCTATTACTTTCCATACTCCTTGGCCATCATAAGCTGTAGCTACCGTTGTAAACGAGAATAGTACAAAAGGCGAAAGAACTGCTTGTAATTTTCAAAGGTTGGAACAAAGATTGTTAATTATAGTAGAAATAGTTGGAGGATGAAACAGCCCCTAAGTATCTAAAAATTGAATATAATACATTACCTGTAGCAGAAGCAGTCGATTAACTTTTGTATTGTCTGCAACTTGTCCAAAAAATACACAACCAACTAGAGACATGCAGGCAATACTGATCAGAGACCACTTAACATCAATCTCTGGGACGATCTGCTTCGCATAAGGCACCTAAACAAGATTTGTATTAGATAGTTGATTAGCTGGTAGAAGCTACAACAAGACGATAAAATAAAATTTCAAAACAGGGATAAAATCCTTTTTAATAGACAGTGTATAGAAATTCACAAAATACCAGATATTTCGGTCACACATACAGTAACCGTCATCAGTAGTAAAACTAAACTAAAACAACTTAAAACTAAAGTTTATATACGAAATCAAATAAAACTACATGTTTAATTCTCTAATTCTTTTCAAAGCAAAGGCGGAAGCTAGCCTCTTTGACCTTCTTGGATTCGGGTCATTAGCATTCAATGATATAACATTTGGACAGAGGTGAACTACATTGGGTGAATTTAACTTTACTTTATCAGATTTTAATAAATTATCATAGATAGAGTTCAGCCTCAATTCACCTGTATCCCGATTCAAAGCAATATTCTTGAATAAGATTTTCTTTATTTCAAGAGTTTCACGAAAATTTTGCTTTAAACCCCAATCCCTAGAAATCAAAGAGACATTCTCGAACAAAATAAAATGGTCTGGAAAATTGAAAATATGTTCTGAAAGGGCTGAAGTAAAATCTTCAGATTTAGAATCTTGCTTTAAAGCCGAAGAAATAGAATCTTTATGCTGTAATAATCTCATTTCCAAATTCTGGTTAGTACGTCCCACATATGAGCTTCCGCAAGTACATGGGATCTGATAAACCCCACTTTGTTGCCCCAATGAAGTTAGATCCTTCCTAGAATTTAGGAAACTACCCAAAGTATTATTACTTTTTTAAAATTTTGCTTTAAACCCCAATCCCTAGAAATCAAAGAGACATTCTCGAACAAAATAAAATGGTCTGGAAAATTGAAAATATGTTCTGAAAGGGCTGAAGTAAAATCTTCAGATTTAGAATCTTGCTTTAAAGCCGAAGAAATAGAATCTTTATGCTGTAATAATCTCATTTCCAAATTCTGGTTAGTACGTCCCACATATGAGCTTCCGCAAGTACATGGGATCTGATAAACCCCACTTTGTTGCCCCAATGAAGTTAGATCCTTCCTAGAATTTAGGAAACTACCCAAAGTATTATTACTCTTTTAAGCTACCCTTAGACCATTACCCTGTAAGATTCTTTTAAATTTTTCACTTAGCCCGGGTACATATGGTAAAGAACAAAAAACATCCTTCTCCCGAGAGTTGTCTCTAAGACTTTTTTAGAAATCTCTAGAAGCCTTTTTCTTCTCTTTGAAAAAGTCTGGTTAATTAACCACTCTGGATACATGTTGCTAATTAGTATTTTTCTTAGAAAAGACAACTCCTCCTCAAACAAATTTGGAGAGCAAATACTAAAGATCCGGTCAGTTAAAGAAATTATCAAACCGATTTTTACTTGGCGAGCGTGACCGGAACTATAAGACAAAAATTTATTGTTATTTGTCGGTTTTCTGTAAATTTTAAAATCCAGACTATTTTCATTTTTTAAAAGAAGAACATCAAGAAAGGGAAGTTTCCCATTATCTTCTAATTCAACAGTAAACTTTGAATCCCCCCCTCCAAACAATTAAGATGTTCCAAAAACCCTTTTTAATTCCTCCTCCCCATAATCCCATACTGAAATTATGTCATCCATATACCGGCCCCAAAAATATGTTTTAAAAAATATGAATCTAGCGCAATTGTTTCAATATTCTCCACAAAAATACTAGCTAATAAAGGGGATAAAGGGACCACCATAGGTAAACCATTTACTTGTTCGAAAAACTCCCCTCTGAATTCAAATAGCGACGAAGACCACACTGCCTTTCCATAATAAGTAGAACAACAGGGAAATTTTTATACAAGACAGTGGAACGTCTCCTCTGAATTGAATAAAATAAGATAACTTATTGCACAATCTTACTAAATACATAATTACAGAAACTTACAAATCTGTTTTGCCACTAATCAAATTCAAATTTCTTAACAGCTTTCTTTCTAGAAGAGTTTCGGCTGCTTCTACATCAATATTTGTGTACATTGATATAATGTCAAAGCTTGAAAGCAAAGAACTTGAAGAAATTCTACCTTTTTTCAATTTTTCAACCAAATTCGAAGAATTTTTAATGTATGAAATTTGTGTAGACAAAAGCAGTTTACAGATTGAAACTAACCACTTACTCAAAACACTTGTTGGTGACCTTGTACTTGACACAATTGGTCGTAATGGTAGGTTAGACTTATGAATTTTGAGAAGTCCATATAATTTAGGGCACAAGGAACTCCGTGGCAGGCATTTGTAATAAAGTTGAGGTTTAATTTTTCCTTCATCTTTTGAACACTTTAATTCGCTCTTATTTATTTGTAAAAGAGTCTGTTGGATTATACGATAGCTTCTTGTATGTTTTTACATCATTTAGTAAACTTCTTAATTTTGATTCGTAGCCCTCAGTATTCATGACAACTAAAGTGTTACTCTTATCTGCTTTTGTAATGGCAATTGAACCATCCTTTTTCAAGTTTTTTAGAATTCTTATGTCTTTGATGGTCGTACTAGGAAATTCCGGTTTCAATACAAAATTAGAAAGGGTTTTCACGGTAGAAGCTCTAACTAAGCTAACAGCTTTTATTAGGTTTGCGTTTTTATGCAAAGATGTTTCTATTGAAAAGATAATGTCTTCCACGGGGACTTTATCTGGTTTAAAACAAAATTTCGGACCCTTTTCAAGCACTGACTGTTCAAGTTCTTGATGAAAATTAACCACAACTGGTCCAAGAATTGACGAAGGTATTACCGCATTATTTGTTGATAATTTTGAAAACTTTTTTAGCAATCTTTCTCTGGAAAGGGGAAAATAATGATTGAAGTGAGTTTTTCCTGTTTGTTGTATAAAACAAAAGTCACTTACGCTAACCTTTTTTGATATAAGATTTTCCAGGTAAAGTTTATCTCTCACTGTTAAAGCTCTTTTTCGACTTTTATCCTTAATAATGTGATTCAGTCTTGAAATGTACGCTTCGTCCAAAATTTTCTTCCTTGAAAGTTTCTGAGTGTTTATATATTTACACACATTTTTGGTCAAATCATCCCCATAAATATGACGTAGATAATTTTGGAGACCACACTGCCTTTGACCACACTGCCTTTCCATGAAGATAAAATAAAAGTTCAAAATAGGGATAAAATCCTTTTTAATCGACAGTGTATAGAATTTCACAAAAATACCAGATATTTCGGTCACATATACAGTGACCGTCATCAGTAGTACAACTAAACTAAAACAACTTAAAACAAAAGTTTGTATACGAAATCAAATAAAACTACATATTTTTTAATTCTCTAATTCTTTTCAAAGCAAAGGCGGAAGCTAGCCTCTTTGACCTTCTTGGATTCGGTTCATTAGCGTTCAATGATATAACATTTGGACAGAGGTGAACTACATTGGGTGAAACTTTCGGCAGATATTTCGGCAAAAAACTCTCAGCAGATATTTCGGCTAATTTGTCTTTAATACTAAAAAAATAAATGTTGCGGTAAAGAAAAATTAATCTTTTAATAAATTTCATCAATAAATAAATTATATACATTTTTTTTAAATAAATTTTGATTATGCATAAAATATTTTTAGTTAGTTTTTTTTAATTAATTAATATATTAATTTCAAATTAATTATTTTAATTTTTTCTGCATGTTTTTATGTAATTTTGTATATCTTGTAAAGTTTCTGAAGTATTTTCTTTCAATTGATTATTGATTGATAAATTTTCATTCTAATAAACTTAATTTATAAATTAATAAATAAAAAAATTAGGTTCAAATCCCCGAATCGCCCCGGTTACGGGATACGGCCTTGCCTGGGTGTTATCACTGTTTACACAATTTTTGACCTAATCTAATTGACCTAATGCTGATTGACCTACAGTTTAAGGAAATACTCTTACGCAAATATACGTTTTGCAAATAAAAATCTAAGTTGCTACGCTTGAAAAATTGGCTCTGAATTGTTGTTGTAATACTAAATTCTACAGGAATACATTTTTTCCCGATTGTCAATTTTGTAGTTCAAATTTTAATTGATATAAACTAATGAATAATAATTATCAAATTTTTTCAGAAAAAGTTCTTAGGCAAATTTAAATTTTAAGAATTAAAAGTTAAGTTGCAACGCTTGAAAAATTGGACGGTTCAAAATCGTTGTTGTAACACTTGTTAGGCTAGGCTATATAAGAATAAATTTTTCGAAAATTCAAATTTTTAGCTGAATTTAAAATTAATAAAACTAATTATCAAATTGTTTTAATATTTTAAAATAGCCAAAGTAAATTAGCCCTTTCTGCAAATGTTCCAGAAATAGTTGTTGGTCAACATAACCGCGAAACTGACCTAAAACCTAGAAAACCAATATATGCATAGAAAAGGTTATTCCTGCACATAACATACCTGCACATATGATATATTCTCCCAAAATTCGATCCAAAGGGGATCAAAGGGGAAAAATACAACAATTTTGACCTACAAATTTTATCTTAAATAATATCTTTTTTTGCATAGAGCAAAATTGAGTGGATTTTTTTTGGAGGGGGGGGGGGTATTTCAAGCAGATTTGAAAGCAGTGTTATAAATGCAAAAGTGCTTTTGGTTTCTTGTAAATAAATTAAACTCAATCGATACATACACTCTGAATAACAAGCTACTGGCTAAAATATCAATGAAATCATAACTAAATATTTATTCTAGGGCCACCTTTAGATGAGAACGGTCGTTTAGTCATTCGAGAGCCTCCAGTCGGTATGTGTGACGCCTCTTTATGCAGCCCTACTGAGCAAGTAAGCTTCGAGCAGATAATCGCTAGAAGTGGTCTACGTCTCAGTCAACTTGGTACGGGGGGGGGGGGGTGAGATAGCCCCTTTAAGTGAAATTAGTTATTTGAATGACTCTTTGGCATTGACTGGAAACTATGCAGTCCACCCTAATTTGTACTTACCCACCCATAATGGAGTACAGAGTGAAACAGATGTTGAAATGACTTATGTTGATGATGATGCAACTTCGTTATTAAGTGTGTCTATTCCTAGTCAAATACGTTTACCAGATGAACGATTATCTTTGTCGACAAGTTATGCAGCGCGCCAGTCAATGAGCGATATATCGAATGTATGGGATTTAGTGGAAACGGATTGCGAGGAGGCGGGGAAATTCCAGATTAGGGTTTAAATAGGGTTGCTATCCGTCCAAACGGTTCTTCCAGTTTAATGCCAAAATATTTTTTGGACATTTATGACCCCATGCTGTTATTTAAATATTACATGCTATTCAAATATTTCCCGGTTGCAACTAATTCTAGAAACTTATGAAACTTTAGGTATGTTTTAACTATTGTATTTGAGAAGTGATTAAGTATATTTTAGTCATTTTGATTATTCATGATCACTGCTGTTAAAATTTTAACTAATTTGGTTTTAGTTCTACTATAAAGAATTGTTTTTAGGGTTTGATTATATTGCCATTTTTTAGATTATCGAAAAGTTATGTCGCAGTTGGTCAAGATACAAGTATTAATATAATTTGTTTTCTTTTTTTTAAATACTTTTAGAACCAGACATCTATAAGTTTTCCATGGAAAAGTAGGATTGGTTCCGGATTTTATTTCTCTGGAATTGTTCAAGCAAAATTTAAAACAGTGCCAAGGACCCTACTTTTTCTTGGGGGGGGGGGGGGGGGTCGTAACATACAAGTTCTGCTATTTAACCTGTTTACCCATTTGGAAACGATATTTCGTCCAAAGTTCTTTAATTAGACTGCAAAATAAAAATATTATGCCTTATTTTAGTTCCGTTTTTTAATCTTCTAAAAAATTGATATTATTGAGAGTTTTTTTTTACATTTACAAATAAACTCCTTAATCGTTACATTCTATTCACATCATTACTTTCTCTTTATCCATATTTTTGCCTAGAAAAAGAAAATAATTTGTCAAACCTCTTAATTTATAAAGCAATTTGTAAAAGATTGGTGAAAACTTTAATTTTGAGCTTAGTCATGTTTTTTCTATCCGCATAACAGCTAATGGCTAACGGCTAAATTACTGACAGCTCATTTTTTTTTTAGACTTTGCTAATGCATCGAAAGAGAAGATATAATAATATTTTTCTGATGAAATAAAAACGAAACTGCATCTATTAATTAAGAAAACATCCTTCGTCTTTCCTTTTTTTAATAATAAACAATTTTAAAAGAATAAAAAAAATAATTTCATTCACAGCAATGTGTTAGAAGTTAAGGTTAAATATTTTCAAACTATATTTTATTTCTGCTCTGAGTCTTAAGATTTATGCTCCCTCTAACCAAGCAATTATTGTGACTAGCTTAAAATTTTCACTTGGTCTCCGAAGGAGGGTTGCTTACTGCCGACGTCTAAAAAGAGTGCAAATCTAGGCCAAAACAGGGTGGGTTTTCTTCAAAAAGAGTGCAAGTCAAAAAATTTGCGCATCTCTGCTTCTGCACCCCCAGTGAGGTAAAAAGGGTGCATTTCACAAGAAAAAAACAAGTTGGTAACCCTAATCCTTGGATTTAAATGCTCTTTTGACGAATATGCCAACTACTGACGTTTAAAGGGAACGAAAACTGACACCCAAAAAGAGTGATTTTCACTCTTCAGCATCCCCTCTGAGGTAAAAAAAAGAGTGCATTTCACACGAAAAAAATCCAAGTTGGCAATCCTGCTCCCAAGCGCTTCCCCAAGATATTGCAGAGAAAGGCGAAAGGGGGTGTGAGCCCGGGCGGTGTGAGCTTTGCTATTCCTGTTGAATAGCAAATCTGATCCCAAGCACTTCCCCAAGATATTGCAGTTACGCTATTTTTTAAAACCTGGCAGAAAATAGTGTTTTTTTTTGTCAACATAGTCAACTTGACTATGGATAGGTTCTATGTGCCGTAATGACTTATCGTCAGAAAATTTTAGTTTGACCGGAGCAAAACATAACTAGCCATTCCAAACCTCGATTATAAAAATTTAAAAATTGACTATCTATTATTTCTTAAAGACAATTATATCTTCAAAGGAAAGATACACCTTTTAAACCTGTTTGTTGCCATATAGTTTTAGATAAATTCTGCTGATTTTTCATTAACGTTTCTATTTTTTTTTTTTTTTGTATTTGGTGCAAAACTGCATATTAGACTTATTATTAAAAATTAAATTCCTGAAATTTTTCAGACTTTTGAAATTAATTTCAAACTTTTTAAATAAAAATATGGTTATGTGAGCTTCCACTTTATCGTTTAGATCGATTAGATCAAACAGCCAATTAGATGTTATCTTTATTGTCCTTGGTTCGAAATAGATTAAAGATTCAACAGACTAGATTTTATTATAACCCTAACAAAATTGTTTGACAAAAAGTTTCTTTTGTCTGAAGTGTAAAATTTTTTTTGCATGTTGCAAATTCTGAGAGCTACCAGGAAATAGTCTGACAAACTTTCATTTCATTTACACTGTCCTTAGTATTTTAAGTTTTCCTCACAATAAAATTTTGTATCCAAATTTAATCTTTTACAACTGGATTTTTCTACAAATCCCTGAAGCAGACTATTTTTCGTTCTTAAATGAAAAAAATAACAACGTTTTTTGACAACTCTTCATTTCCATTGTCCTTGGTATTTTGAACGTTCAATACAGATTATAATTTTGATGGATTAGATTTGTAAAACTGAAATATATACCCTGAGGTACGGAAGTTTTAAAGAGGGAACACGAGGAACATAAAGAACTGAGGGATCATGGTCTTAAAGCAGGAGCGTAATTTTCTATGGGGCAGAGGGGGGGGGGGAAGCTGCCCCTCCAAGACCTCGGTTTGCCCCTCCCCCCAAGACCTGATTTTGCCCCCCCCCTTCCCAGCTGAAATTAAATTTCTTCAAAATCTTATCAAAACTAACATAAGCCTGCATAATTCAAGGATCAACAGAAACGGATCAGTTTTCTTTAGTGTATATTTTTACTTTTATAGTACTAAAAAGTATCTTAATAGTACTTTCATGTTACTAAATGGCTCATTTTCTAGTTTTTTTTACTGTCATTTCCCCTGGGTTGGGGAGAATTGGCTCCAACTTTGCCCCCCCCCCCTAGGATTTTGACAAAATTACGCCACTGTCTTGAAGCTCTTAGTACATTATGCGCTATTGTTTTTGCAGCTTGATATAGCAGCTGCCGTTTAATATGTATATAAGGCTAGTGTACATCATACTGTACATCTTTTAAGTGAGTGTAATTTACGTGATCTCTGATTAGGTGCCACTTTTTGGGATGATATTAGTAGAGTAGTACCTTATACTTTGCTTGAAGCTATAGGAACTCCCATGCTATTTGCTTGAAGCTATAGGAAAAACATTTCCAGAGCATGTACTTATGGATTTGCTTGCCTTATGTTCCTTGGTGTCATATCAATTGCACATGGAAACAGTTTGACGTGTTTGGGGAGATTACGTTCCTTGGCACCTTTTCAGAGCATGTACTTATGGATACCTTTCCAAGCAACGTGATTAAACACGCTTTTACAATCAGGATTGTTTGATCGACATTAGAAAAAAGGGATAAGGAATTCGCAAATTGGACACTATGAACGATATTAATTAATGTTTGAATAATAGGTGTGTGATTGATTCTACTTAGTGATTGGATAATTTTTTAACAAGAAATCTCTGAATAAAATATTTTTGGAGGGATGGGAGAGAGTTTTGCTTGCCTTTCATTGGTACCTTTCCAAGCAAGCGGGGATTCCCCTCCGGTTCCTAAACATTGCAAAAAAGATAACAATGAGTGGGGAATTCCCCACACAAGTTTTGTTTCAACTCCAAGTTTTTCAACCAGACTGTTTTTTTGAGCTAACATCCGTTTTTTAGGAGCCAATCAGAGACCTCGGAGCTTGGAAGATGGAGAAAAAGGGTTAAAGTGATTAGCAATTACGAGCGGGGATTCCCCGCTGGTTCCTGAATTGCCTTACGTTCCTTGGTACCTTTCCAGAGCATGTACTTGACGATGGAGAAAAAGGGTTAAAGTGATTAGCAGTTACGAGCGGGGATTCCCCACTGGTTCCTGAATTGCCTTATGTTCCTTGGTACCTTTCCAGAGCATGTACTTGACGATAGAGAAAAAGGGTTAAAGTGATTAGCAGTTAAGGTAACCTCAATGGCGTTTGAACAGTGTTGTCAATTTAAAATAGAGTTTAACATTATAGTATACTAAAAACTTGATACTAAGAGAGATGTAGATGGCAAGAAAAGAATTTTAATAATGGATAGCTTTACTTCTTCGATGTGTTCTGTATAATACACAAGTAGCATTTGAACAGTGTTGTCAGTTTAAAATATGGTCTAACGTTATAGTATACTAAAAAGTTGATACTAAGAGAGATGTAGATGGCAAGAAAAGAATTTTAATAAAGAAATTCAGAACAATCCATAGAAATCCTTACAGATCAAGTAGTGAGGTATACATGAGTATGAACCATCAAGGATCATAAGCACCAACGACCCTAACCATCAGGAACTTCAACCCCCCATAGGTCCCCTATCCCCAAACTCGAAGGGCATCCCCCTCCCTCCAACGTTTGCCCCCCCCCCTCCCCTCCTATTTTTTTCGATTTTTTTTAACAATATACATTTTTTCAACTTTTTTTTTACATGTCTTCGAATGAGATGAAACATACTTAAATTCAGTAGTGTTTTGTCGTGGTTTACCTTGTCACAGTTACATTCTCTTGATTTTTCAAAGTTCATTTCGGATTTCTTTCATTGAAATGCAAGAGTTGGAATATTTCAGTAGTGTTTTGTTGTGCTTTACCTTGTCACAGTTACATTCTCTTGATTTTTCAAAGTTCATTTTGGATTTCTTTCCTTGAAATGCAAGAGTTGGAATATTTCAGTAGTGTTTTGTCGTGGTTTACCTTGTCACAGTTACATTCTCTTGATTTTTCAAAGTTCATTTTGAATTTCTTTCATTGAAATGCAAGAGTTGGATTATTTCAGTAGTGTTTTGTCGTGGTTTACCTTGTCACAGTTACATTCTCTTAATTTTTCAAAGTTCATTTTGAATTTTTTTCGTTGAAATGCAAGAGTTGGAATATTTCAGTAGTGTCTTGTTGTGCTTTACCTTGTCACAGTTACATTCTCTTGATTTTTTTCTAAGTTCATTTTGGATTTCTTTCGTTGAAATGCAAGAATTGGAATATTTCAGTAGTTTTTTGTCGTGGTTTACCATGTCACAGTTACATTCTCCTGATTTTTCAAAGTTCATTTTGAATTTCTTTCGTGAAATGCAAGAATTGGAATATTTCAGTAGTTTTTTGTCGTTGTTTACCATGTCACAGTTACATTCTCCTGATTTTTCAAAGTTCATTTTGAATTTCTTTCATGAAATGCAAAGGTTGGAATATTTCAGTAATGTTTTATCGTGGTTTACCTTGTCACAGTTACAATCTCTTGATTTTTCAAAGTTCATTTTGGATTTCTTTCCTTGAAATGCAAGAGTTAGAATATTTCAGTAGTGTTTTGTCGTGGTTTACCTTGTCACAGTTACATTCTCTTGATTTTTCAAAGTTCATTTTGGATTTCTTTCCTTGAAATGCAAGAGTTAGAATATTCCAATAGTGTTTTGTCGTGGTTTACCTTGTCACAGTTACATTCTCTTGATTTTTCAAAAGTTCATTTTTTGGATTTCTTTCGTTGAAATGCAAGAGCTGGAATATTTCAGTAGTGTCTTGTTGTGCTTTACCTTGTCACAGTTACATGCTCTTGATTTTTCAAAGTTCATTTTGAATTTCTTTCGTGAAATGCAAGAGTTGGAATATTTCAGTAGTATTTTGTCGTGGTTTACCATGTCACAGTTACATTCTCCTGATTTTTCAAAGTTCATTTTGAATTTCTTTCATGAAATGCAAGAGTTGGAATATTTCAGTAGTGTTTTATCGTGGTTTACCTTGTCACAGTTACATTCTCTTGATTTTTCAAAGTTGATTTTGAATTTCTTTCCTTGAAATGCAAGAGTTGGAATATTTCAGTAGTGTTTTGTTATGGTTTACCATATCACTGTTACATGCTCTTGATTTTTCAAAATTCATTTTGAATTTCGTTCGTGAAAGGCAAGAGTTGGAATATTTCAGTAGTGTTTTGTCGTGGTTTACCTTGTCACAGTTACATTCTCATGATTTTTAAAAGTTCATTTTTGGATTTCTATCGTTGAAATGCAAGAGTTGGAATATTTCAGTAGTATTTTGTTATGGTTTACCTTGTCACAGTTACATCCTCTTGATTTTTCAAAGTTCATTTTTTAATTTCTTTCGTTGAAATACAAGAGTTGGAATATTTCAGTAGTGTTTTGACATGGTTTACCTAGCCAGAGTTACATTATCTTGATTTTTCAAAGTTCATTTTGAATTTCTTTCATTGAAATGCAAGAGTTGGAATATTTCAGTAGTGTTTTTGTCGTGGTTTACCATCTCACAGTTACATTCTCTTGATTTTTCAAAGTTCATTTTGGATTTCTTTCGTTGAAATGCAAGAGTTGGAATATTTCAGTAGTGTTTAGTCATGGTTTACCATGTCACAGTTACATTTTTTTGATTTTTCAAAGTTCATTTTGAATTTATTTCATTGAAATGCAAGAGTTGGATTATTTCAGTAGTGTATTGTCGTGGTTTACCTTGTCACAGTTACATTCTCTTAATTTTTCAAAGTTCATTTTGAATTTTTTTCGTTGAAATGCAAGAGTTGGAATATTTCAGTAGTGTTTTGTCGTGGTTTACCTTGTCACAGTTACATTCTCATGATTTTTTCAAAGTTCATTTTGAATTTCTTTCATTGAAATGCAAGAGTTGGATTATTTCAGTAGTGTTTTGTTGTGGTTTACCTCGTCAAACTGACATTCTCTTGATTTTTCAAAGTTCATTTTGTATTTCTTTCGTTGAAATGCAAGAGTTGGAATATTTGAGTAGTGTTTTGTTGTGTTTTACCTTGTCACAGTTACATTCTCTTGATTTTTCAAAGTTCATTTTGAATTTCTTTCGTGAAATGCAAGAGTTGGAATATTTCAGTAGTGTTTTGTTATGGTTTACCTTGTCACAGTTACATTCTCTTGATTTTTTCTAAGTTTTTCAAAGTTCATTTTGAATTTCTTTCGTGAAATGCAAGAGTTGGAATATTTCAGTAGTGTTTTGTTATGGTTTACCTTGTCACAGTTACATTCTCTTGATTTTTTCAAAGTTCATTTTTAATTTCTTTCGTTGAAATGCAAGACTTGGAATATTTCAGTAGTGTTTTGTCATGGTTTACCTTGCCACAGTTACATTCTCTTGATTTTTCAAAGTTCATTTTGAATTTCTTTCATTGAAATTCAAGAGTTGGAATATTTCAGTAGTGTTTTGTCGTGGTTCACCATCTCACAGTTACATTCTCTTGATTTTTCAAAGTTCATTTTGGATTTCTTTCGTTGAAATGCAAGAGTTGGAATATTTCAGTAGTGTTTTGTCATGGTTTACCATGTCACAGTTACATTCTCATGATTTTTTAAAGTTCATTTTGAATTTCTTTCATTGAAATGCAAGAGTTGGAATATTTCAGTAGTTTTTGTCGTGGTTTACCTTGTCTCAGTTACATTCTCTTAATTTTTCAAAGTTCATTTTGAATTTCTTTCGTTGAAATGTAAGAGTTGGAATATTTTAGTAGTGTTTTGTTGTGCTTTACCTTGTCACAGTTACATTCTCTTGATTTTTCTAAGTTCATTTTGAATATCTTTCATTGAAATGCAAGAGTTGGAATATTTTAGTAGTGTTTTGTCGTGATTTACCTTGTCACAATTACATTCTCTTGATTTTTCAAAGTTCATTTTGGACTTCTTTCGTTGAAATACAAGAGATGGAATATTTCAGTAGTGTTTTTGTCATGGTTTATCTTGTCACAGTTACATTCTCTTGATTTTTTAAAGTTCATTTTGAATTTCTTTCGTGAAATGCAAGAGGTGGAATATTTTAGTAGTGTTTTGTTATGGTTTACCTTGTCACAGTTACATTCTCTTGATTTTTCAAAGTTCATTTTGGATTTCTTTCATTGAAATGCATGAGTTGGAATATTTCAGTAGTGTTTTGTCATGGTTTACCTTGCCACAGTTACATTCTCTTGATTTTTCAAAGTTCATTTTGGATTTCTTTCATTGAAATGCATGAGTTGGAATATTTCAGTAGTGTTTTGTCATGGTTTACCTTGCCACAGTTACATTCTCTTGATTTTTCAAAGTTCATTTTGAATTTCTTTCATTGAAATGCAAGAGTTGGAATATTTCAGTAGTGTTTTGTCGTGGTTCACCATCTCACAGTTACATTCTCTAGATCTTTCAAAGTTCATTTTGGATTTCTTTCGTTGAAATGCAAGAATTGGAATATTTCAGTAGTGTTTTGTCATGGTTTACCATGTCACAGTTACATTCTCATGATTTTTCATAGTTCATTTTGAATTTCTTTCATTGAAATGCAAGAGTTGGATTATTTCAATAGTGTTTTGTCGTGGTTTACCTTATCACAGTTACATTCTCTTAATTTTTCAAAGTTCATTTTGAATTTCTTTCGTTGAAATGCAAGAGTTGGAATATTTCAGTAGTGTTTTGTCGTGGTTTACCTTGTCACAGTTATATTCTCTTGATTTTTCAAAGTTCATTTTGGATTTCTTTCCTTGAAATGCAAGAGTTAGAATATTCCAATAGTGTTTTGTCGTGGTTTACCTTGTCACAGTTACATTCTCTTGATTTTTCAAAAGTTCATTTTTTGGATTTCTTTCGTTGAAATGCAAGAGTAGGAATATTTCAGTAGTGTCTTGTTGTGCTTTACCTTGTCACAGTTACATTCTCTTGATTTTTTTTCAAAGTTCATTTTGGATTTCTTTCGTTGAAATGCAAGAAGTTTATTTTGAATTTCTTTCGTTGAAATGCAAGAGTAGGAATATTCAAGTAGTGTTTTGTTGTGCTTTACCTTGTCACAGTTACATTCTATTGATTTTTTCAAAGTTCATTTTGGATTTCATTCGTTGAAATGAAAGAGTTGGAATATTTCAGTAGTGTTTTGTCGTGGTTTACCTTGTCACAGTTACATTCTCTTGATTTTTCAAAGTTCATTTTGGATTTCTTTCCTTGAAATGCAAGAGTTGGAATATTTCAGTAGTCTTACGTTGAAATACAAGAGATGGAATATTTCAGTAGTGTTTTTGTCATGGTTTACCTTGTCACAGTTACATTCTCTTGATTTTTCAAAGTTCATTTTGAATTTCTTTCGTGAAATGCAAGAGTTGGAATATTTTAGTAGTGTTTTGTCATGGTTTACCTTGTCACAGTTACATTCTCTTGATTTTTCAAAGTTCATTTTGGATTTCTTTCATTGAAATGCATGAGTTGGAATATTTCAGTAGTGTTTTGTCATGGTTTACCTTGCCACAGTTACATTCTCTTGATTTTTCAAAGTTCATTTTGAATTTCTTTCATTGAAATGCAAGAGTTGGAATATTTCAGTAGTGTTTTGTCGTGGTTCACCATCTCACAGTTACATTCTCTAGATTTTTCAAAGTTCATTTTGGATTTCTTTCGTTGAAATGCAAGAGTTGGAATATTTCAGTAGTGTTTTGTCATGGTTTACCATGTCACAGTTACATTCTCATGATTTTTCAAAGTTCATTTTGAATTTCTTTCATTGAAATGCAAGAGTTGGATTATTTCAATAGTGTTTTGTCGTGGTTTACCTTATCACAGTTACATTCTCTTAATTTTTCAAAGTTCATTTTGAATTTCTTTCGTTGAAATGCAAGAGTTGGAATATTTCAGTAGTGTTTTGTCGTGGTTTACCTTGTCACAGTTATATTCTATTGATTTTTCAAAGTTCATTTTGGATTTCTTTCCTTGAAATGCAAGAGTTAGAATATTCCAATAGTGTTTTGTCGTGGTTTACCTTGTCACAGTTACATTCTCTTGATTTTTCAAAAGTTCATTTTTTGGATTTCTTTCGTTGAAATGCAAGAGTTGGAATATTTCAGTAGTGTCTTGTTGTGCTTTACCTTGTCACAGTTACATTCTCTTGATTTTTTTTCAAAGTTCATTTTGGATTTCTTTCGTTGAAATGCAAGAGTTGGAATATTTCAATAGTGTTTTGTCATGGTGTACCTTGTCACAGTTACATTCTCTTAATTTTTCAAAGTTCATTTTGAATTTCTTTCGTTGAAATGCAAGAGTAGGAATATTCAAGTAGTGTTTTGTTGTGCTTTACCTTGTCACAGTTACATTCTATTGATTTTTTCAAAGTTCATTTTGGATTTCATTCATTGAAATGCAAGAGTTGGAATATTTCAGTAGTGTTTTGTCGTGGTTTAACTTGTCACAGTTACATTCTCTTGATTTTTCAAAGTCCATTTTGGATTTCTTTCCTTGAAATGCAAGAGTTGGAATATTTCAGTAGTGTTTTGTTGTGGTTTACCTTGTCACAGTTACATCCTCTTGATTTTTCAAAGTTCATTTTTGGATTTCTATCGTTGAAATGCAAGAGTTGGAATAATTCAGTAGTGTTTTGTTATGGTTTACCTTGTCACAGTTACATTCTCTTGATTTTTCAAAGTTCGTTTTGGATTTCTTTCGTTGAAATGCAAGAGTTGGAATATTTCAGTAGTGTTTTGTCGTGGTTTACCATGTCACAGTTACATTCTCATGATTTTTCAAAGTTCATTTTGAATTTCTTTCATTGAAATGCAAGAGTTGGAATATTTCAGTAGTGTTTTGTCGTGGTTTACCTTGTCATAATTACATTCTCTTGATTTTTCAAAATTCATTTTGGATTTCTTTCCTTGAAATGCAAGAGTTGGAATATTTCAGTAGTGTTTTGTCGTGTTTTACCTTGTCACAGTTACATTCTCCAATCACTATTATCGAATCACTAATTAGAATCAATCACACACCTATTATTCAAACATTAATTAATATCGTTCATAGTGTCCAATTTGTGAATTCCTTATCCCTTTTTGCTAATGTCGATCAAACAATCCCGATTGTAAAAGCGTGTTTAATCACGTTGCTTGGAAAGGTATCCATAAGTACATGCTCTGAAAAGGTGCCAAGGAACGAAATCTCCACAAACACGTCAAACTGTTTCCATGTGCAATTGATATGACACCAAGGAACATAAGGCAAGCAAATCCATAAGTACATGCTCTGGAAATGTTTTTCCTATAGCTTCAAGCAAATAGCATGGGAATTCTTATAGCTTCAAGCAAAGTATAAGGTACTACTCTACTGATATTTTTATACATTTCTATATCAGAAATTTTTCGGAAATTTCTTTGTCAGACATGATTTGATTAAAAGTTGAAATGTTTTAATTTTGCTGTTTGTTTTTGTTAGACAGTATGGAAATTTTAAAGTTAGCCAAAATTTAGTTTAATTAAATACTCAAAGGATTAGGGAAAGCCTTTCAGAAATAGGACTTTTTGGAAAAAAGAAGACTCCAAAACTCAAAGGAGAAGAGGTTTTATCGAAATAATAATTTGTCTGTATGAAAGCTTCCTTAGCGCAAAGAAAAAGAAAAAAAAGTGAAAACAAAAAGCAATACTAATGACGAAAACTAAGAGACATACGGGCTACAAAAAAAGATTAAAAAAGAAAAATCAGGAAGCAAAGACCCAAAATAAAATAAAAGTAAAATAAAGAAAGATAAAGGACAAGGTGTCTAAGAAGTCGCATACTATTCTTATCGTCATAACAGAGTGCATCCTTAGCAAATAATTTCCAGAGCAAACTTACATTATATGGCCTTCTGGACCAAGCTCAGACGATTTACCCCCCCCCCCCCCAAACTACTGGGTATGTAGTAGAAAACTGCATCAATTTTTTACAGTTGAAAGATTTTTGAAAGAATAGGAAGACAAGTCTGCGAATGAAGACTGCTACTGTGATAACAAGGGTCAAAGGGGGGCTCTGAAACGTGACTGCTGCGAAAGACAGGAATAATTTTTTTTAATATTCTCCAGAGAAATTGTCTGAGAATAGTTTTAGGTGCCCCTCTGACTGACCATTTGACTTTTAGCTGTACTAAACATTTAGCTGGGACAAACATTTAGCTGCAATAAAATTGTGGCGCTGTCCAAACTATTACTAACATTTTTTTGTTAGCTCAGGGAAACAGAATTGCTAGCTAACATAAACTTGTTGCTAACCATTCGTGAGATCATAATAATTTTGCAAAATCTAAAGGCACAACCTCTATATATAAACCAAGATTTTAAACAGTATTTCTAATTTCTAAAAGGCCAATATAATCTAAAATCCAATATAAAACTCTGAAACACAAAGATCTTTCACAGTTAATTCTGAAACGGAAAATTATTTCTTGAGATTTTCATTTTTAATTTCACGCACATACTCCATCAATAATTCCCTATTAGCTTGTGGATAATTGATTTTCGGTAAAAATTTTTGCTAATTTTTTTTTGTTGATAAGGCAGAAATAAAATAAAAATTAAAGAACACTTAGGGTCTATTTGTGCTTTTTCTGTATATATTAGATATGTAATAAAGATCTCCATTATAATTGTTACTACTTAAAGTTGTAATCTAAATTAGGAATAAAATATAGGGTCTATTTACGAAGCCAACCTACATACTTGGTTAATAATATACTCGCCTGGGACAGCAGTGTTCCAATATAATCAGACCTGGTTCTATTTTGCATATTTTTGGCGAATTAATTCCCTACAAGCCATTGCCTTGGGAAAAGTGTGCTAATTGACACAAATTCCCTTGATTTCTTGGTTGGAAGTTAAACTTATATTTTCCCAAAAGTTTCACGTAAAGCCTTATGAAAACCGCAATCAGTTTTTAATTTGGCACGTGACAGAAGCAAAAAGAGCGCTCAGGGTTAATGCTGGGTGGTATCGATATATTGCACAAAATATCGATATCGAATATCGAAACATAAATATCAATATCGAAAACAATATTATTTTGGCTTTTTCCAGCATCTAACAGTGAACGTCTAGCAGAAAAGATCCAACATAGAAAATTGTTTCGCAAATGGCCGAGAAGAAGAATAATCCATTCAATATACTGACCCATATATGAAGATACACAGCATGCACAACTGTATCCATAAGATGGCATAGCCCGTTCTCAAACTACGTTTAGTGAGGGTGGCCTCTCAGATGTTGCTGAGAACCTCGAAAAAGCTTGGCTAGATAAAATACTTTCTAAGCTTATAGGCCTTGTTCAGATTACACTCTCTAGAAATTGTATATTACCCCTGACGATCTTCTCCAAGTTGAGAGTAAAATAGCAAAATACATGGATTGGGAATCTGTACAATTGGGAATCTGTATCAGTAGATACAAGTGCAGAATCAGGCCAATTTGTGGGGATCACATGATGAAGTTCCAGCGGTCAATACAAGACAAGCTTCGTCAGGAGCTGCATCTGTCGGAAAAAGCTCTCTAAATTTTCAGTAGGGAGTCTTTAGTTCCAAGAAAAACTGATCCAATCAAGTTGTGGAAGTCTTTAAATATGGGGCTGAGAAATATCTATGCAAAGTTGTCATAAAATTATTGTCCATGCCCGCCACAAATGTCCTTTCTGAGAGTGAATTTCAAGCCTGACTAGCTAATGAAATAGTTCGTTAGTATAATCCAAGGTACTATTTTGCCGCCTTTACGTTCCTTCCGGTTTTTCTGGTAGGTAAACATGTCATTACACTCTTTGCCAAGAGGATTTACGCAATTTCAAAGTTCAATGTCTTTTTTTTTTTTTTTTTTTTAGTGATAAAGCAAAACCGGTGTCTCTTTTTTAGTTGCCAATTATTTTTTGTATATATTCAGGTTTCATATTAGATTCTCCACCAGTTTTGAATAGTTTATATTCGAGATAACACTACAAGCATTTTTTGTAAAAAACATTTACATAGAAAAATGGATAATTCTAAGCAATTTCTGGTGAGTAAAAAAATATTCTCATTATTATATTAAAAAGAATTTGTCATTAAGTTAAGTGTATTAATTGTTACAAAAGCTTCCTTTTTTGAGTTTCAGTTTTTTCCTTACTTATAGCTCGTTATCATGTACTGCTGGAAAATGTATTTCAGTGATATTTTAGATCTTAGTAGGCTATTGATGCTTTTAGTCTTTAGAAGAAGAAGAATCAAAAACAATTTATAATCTATGCTGCTTACGGGGGGGGGGGATTGACTGAGTCATGTTAATTAACTTTTCCACTTCTTAAATTTCTATTTATGTCTACATTTGATTGAAATCTGATAGTTTAAAGAGAAAAAAGGCTGTTATACCAAAGAGTTTAATAATTTCTGACTAAATTGACTTTGAGCTTCACAAAATGTTCATAACCGTATGATTAGTAACAATTTTACGCTTGAGTATACAAAGAGGAAGCTTGTCTTGTCATTAAGTTAAGTGTATTAATTGTTACAAAAGCTTCCTTTTTTGAGTTTCAGTTTTTTCCTTACTTATAGCTCGTTATCATGTACTGCTGGAAAATGTATTTCAGTGATATTTTAGATCTTAGTAGGCTATTGATGCTTTTAGTCTTTAGAAGAAGAAGAATCAAAAACAATTTAGAATCTATGCTGCTTACGGGGGGGGGGGGGGATTGACTGAGTCATGTTAATTAACTTTTCCACTTCTTAAATTTTTATTTATGTCTACATTTGATTGAAATCTGATAGTTTAAAGAGAAAAAAGGCTGTTATACTAAAGAGTTTAATAATTTCTGACTAAATTGACTTTGAGCTTCACAAAATGTTCATAACCGTATGATTAGTAACAATTTTACGCTTGAGTATACAAAGAGGAAGCTTGTCTTGTCATTAAGTTAAGTGTATTAATTGTTACAAAAGCTTCCTTTTTTGAGTTTCAGTTTTTTCCTTACTTATAGCTCGTTATCATGTACTGCTGGAAAATGTATTTCAGTGATATTTTAGATCTTAGTAGGCTAATGATGCTTTTAGTCTTTAGAAGAAGAAGAATCAAAAACAATTTAGAATCTATGCTGCTTACGGGGGGGGGGATTGACTGAGTCATGTTAATTAACTTTTCCACTTCTTAAATTTCTATTTATGTCTACATTTGATTGAAATCTGATAGTTTAAAGAGAAAAAAGGCTGTTATACCAAAGAGTTTAATAATTTCTGACTAAATTGACTTTGAGTTTCACAAAATGTTCATAATCGCATGCTGTTCTTATTCTAAGAAATCTAAATTTGTAACAATGAGTATTTTATTTTGATAATAAAGGAAAATATAAATATTTATTTAATTGAAAAAAAAATGTTTTACACTACTTTAGACGCCTAGCATAAACTGAATTATTTTCCAAACCCAAAATGCATTTTTGCTACATGCTAAATTTTTGTCTTTTTTTTTAAAGGAAGAAGATACGTGCAATAAGCCCCCTTCTGAAAAGAGGGCAAGATTGAGCGAAGGTATATTAATGCAAGCTGCAAGAGCATCAGTTATCAAATTCGCTGCTAGAAGTACACAAGACATGGACCAGCCAATGCCTGCGAATCTTTTAATGACAGTGTTAGCTCCATGTCAGCTGGAAGGAACTTGAAAAGGGAATGGATTACTTCATATGTCTCAGTTCAGATATAGAAGCCCAGTCAGAATTTGTAAGTATATACATAATTTTTTTTTCTATCCCTATTTTCAAAAATAAGGTAAATTTTCTCAGGCGCATAGCTTTTGATGAGTAAAACTTAAAATTTGTTTCTAAAAACTATTTCATTTTCTTTCATTAACCAAATTAGCGGTATATATAAAGGAATGCTTTTCATGCATTTCTATAACAAAAAAAAACCTTACCTCGTAACTTCTAACCAAGATGCATTCTAATGCAATAATTCCTTTTAAAAACTATCTATTCACTGTTTCTCAAACTATCGTCACACACATACTAAACTGTCACACACATCCGGACTCTTATCAGATCTCCCCATCGCTTTTTAATCTGCTTTGAATTCTAAGTGAGCTTCTTGAAACAGGATATGTATTTGCGATAAAAAGAGTCCTTTGAATAATCTCCGATTATGGCTTTCACATGCAAAGAAAAACACTATTTTTGAACCAACTCAGGCAATTATTTTCGTTGAAGAAAAGATGCATTTGAGAACAGAATTTGAGGCTGTTCTATTTGAACAGTGTTGTGAAGTCTAATATCCCCCAACTCGAAAGGGTATCGATCCTCCTACCTCGAAGGAAGCTCCCGGTTCCCAAGGGTCCTCCCCGGGAGGGGATTGGGGTTTGGGGGAGGGGGGGAGGGGGCTCTAAAAAGGATCATCCAACATTTTAATCGCAATTTAATTGTTGATATGAACGGAGAAAAAAGTTCTTCTCTCTTACAAGTATTTATTTAGCCCAGGTCAAACAAATCCGTTGGCAAAAGAAACAGGAAAATACGGATTATTGAGAAAGTAACAGCACCACCAAGCGCCGACATATGGGATTCGTGTCCATTAACTGAAGCCGAGGAGCAATTGTTCGTACAGCATACTGCGTCAGTTGAACAATGGTCAAATTTCATTGACAGTTATAATGAAGAGGCTCAAACAATTGAATTGGACTCATATTTTGCATTTTTATTTAAAAAAAATTTTTGGAATAAAACCATTAATTTTTTCTAAGAATAAGACTACATTTTCCCGACAAAAAAAAATATATATTTTTTAACATGTTCAGTTGACATTATGAAAGACATAAGGCAATGTAACTTTTTTTTTCTTCTTCTTTTAATTGTTCAGGTGGTGGGACAATGACTATGAGAAATTGACAAAAGTTTATTAACTATAAAATAATGATTATTTTACATAAAAAATAAAACTTTTTTTTTCTACAGATTAAAAATATAGCACTCCCAGTGGCACCATTGAGTGATGAAGCAACTATATTTACAGTACCAATTCTGTCACCACCAGCAGAGTTCAGGGATGAAGCTACACTGGTCCTAGAGAATATGGAGTGGGATGAGGGGTTCCTTAACGATGTTTTTGGGGAAATGGCCAGCCTGGAGGACTTAAGCTGTGATATTGACATGCTTGAGGATCCGGGGTGGACAGATAGTTTCATGCGTGAATATTTAGGTGATGTTACAAGTAAATCTGAACCGGGTCCTCATAACGAAATTCCATCAGAGGACAATACAGGCTGGCTCGACCAATTGTCCCCAAACACCTTGGAATATGTGCTAGGGGACCTCATGCCACATCCCCCCAATACGATTGAACAGACTGGGAGTGGTGTTATTGACAATTCTCTGTCACCCTCCTCCACCATTCCACTTAATAGTAGTAGTAGTAGTAGTAGTAGTAGTAATACAACAGTAGCTCATTTTTCCGGGGACATTTTTAATGAGAACTTTATAATTAGTGAATTGAGTCCTGAACAAACAGGGACAGGACATGAAAATAGTGCTACGTCCCCGGAATTGCCTGATTTTTATCTGTTAGAATCTGCTCTAAGCCATTTGCAAACATACAGGGTAGATTTTAGCCTTCCCGAGGAAAACGCTGGCATTATTTTAACTGACCCCGTGAAAAATCTCCATAGCTATATCGACAGAATTCGAGCACTTATTGATATTCAGATCCAGAATTGGGGAGGTCGAGGGGGAATTAAAGCATCAGTGAACCAAAAAGTTTATTTACAAAAGGGGACATCTGGGGACATTTTTTATTTTCATTTTTCGACAGGCAACCAGACTTTCTACCCAGGTCTAAACGAATTTGAAGACAATTTTTCAACTGGGTAAACAAACTAATTTCAACTTTGGATACATTTAGCGAGAGGGGGAGTGGGTCCACCATTTTATACATTGAACACATGGATCTGAATCTCAGTAGATTTAAAAAAACTTTATTTTAAGGGGAGCGGGTAATCTAAAAATAAAATGCCACCCAGATTTGTCGACTACAGGAGGGGTTCAGGGTTTCAGATTTGACACTGGACTTCAATGCTTTAAGTATGCATTTTTAGTGGCGGCCCATAAGACATTATATAATGAGTCAACAATGAAAAATCTCGACAAACTTGCACGTAACGGTGGAAAAAATTTCCCTAAAGTAAATTTTGACTGTTAGAGGGAAAATATCCGGTGTCCTTTAAAGAAATAAGCATATTCGAGAAAGCAAATGAAAATCTTGGGGTGGGGGTGGTTGTTCTCCAGTACGACACTGAATTTGTAGATGGGGGGAAAAACCGAATAAAAAAGGGGTTTTATACTCAGTGAGGACACCGATGATGGAAACAAATTTTGTATGGGTTATTTACGAACCTCCCAAAGATGTAAATTCTAATGGTCATTTTTTCCCCGTCACAGCAATAAGTCGACTCCTATGTCAAGGCAAGAACAAAGGAGAACGTTTCTATTGCCCCATGTGCCTTTCCCCATTTAGATCCGAGCGAACGTTTTCAGATCACATGGGGCATTGCAAACTTCATGGAAATCAAAGAATAGAAATGCCGGCAGAAGGCAAAGACATTTTACAATTTAAAAATTTTCAAAATTCTCTTCTGCAATCTGATAAAGTGTCTTTGGATTGTGAAACAAGACTGGTTGAGGTATCAGACCCATCAAGGCCAAATATAGTCAAGGAACACAAACTAGTTGCGTGTTCCTATGCGCACGCCCGTCGCGACGCCAACAATAAAATGCTATTGGAAGAGTTTTTTTTGACTATGGACGAGGAGGGCAGTATGGAAAAGCTATTGGTTTCTTTAATAAAAACAGCAAACAGAGCAATTTCACGATTACGTCATACCAATTATCCGATGACATTGTCGGATAAAGAGCAACTGGCGTTGGAAAAGGGAACAATTTTCTGGGTGTGTAGGAGTGCCCTTGCCCCAAAAGACGCGGTGCAGGACCACAATCACCTTATTGACCCCAATTCAACGGGAAAAAGTAACTTTCGGGGGTGGGCTCACAATTCGTGTAATTTAAAAATTAAACAACAACTTTTTCTACCGGTTTTTATACATAACTCTAACTACGATCTGAAGTTTGTGCTACCTGCATTGGCACATCTTCAAAGAAATGGAACAGTGGATGATGATGATGCATGGGTGATAGACAGCTTTACGTACAAAATCATACATAAATCTGCAGAAAAGTTGCTTGTTTTGGAATTTATGTGGAAATTTGTTGAAGCCGGTGTTGAGTACACGAATAAAATTCGCTTTTTAGATTCCTACAGTTTTTTCCCCAAATCATTGAGCGAATTAATTCAAGTGCAGAAAAACGATGACGGTTGCAATGCTTTCCCCCTTCTCAAGCAACAATTTCCAAATGATTTATATGATTTGTTAACGGTCAAGGGCATCTATCCTTATGACCATTATTGTTCCATGTCGAGATTCGCCGAGGAGACTATTCCTTGTATTGAATCGTTTTACGACAGTCTTCACGATCGTAGTTACACCCCCGAGGAATACAGTTTTGCTAAAAAGTTTGGGCAGAGGGAGGGTGTAAAAATGGATTTGACTACTGCAAGCTGTATTTGTCGAGTGACGTGTTAACTTTGTTAGACATTATGTGTAAAAATACGGATAAAATCTATGAGGAGTTTAATCTTGATTTGGGGTATTATTTTTCTTCGCCTCATCTAGTGATGGACCTCATCCTGAAAATTAGTGGGGAAAAAATTGGGCTAATCACTGACATTGATCAGCACCTGTTCATCGAGAGGTCAATGAGGGGGGGTTTTGTTTTTCACGGAGACCGTATCTTGGAAACCGATCCAACGGGAGAGAAGACGGGGACAAAATCAAATGCAGTTTTCCTCGATATGAATTCTCTCTACCCCTCGGCCATGTCCCATTATGCACTACCTTGCGGCGACTATAAATGGCTCAATGACCCTCAAGCTCCCCATTTCCCCAACATTAACAGTGTTGAGGAGAATGGACCGGTTGGATGGTTTTTTGAAATTGATGGAGAGATACCAGTCGAGCTTCACGATTCAGTAAAGGATTTTGTTTTCCCGTGTATCAATAGACCTGTGACTAAGGACTCTTTGAGTCCTCGCAATAGGCGTTTAGTCGAGGTGGACGGATTGCATTGGGCGCCTTCAAAACAAAAACTTATTGCTGACCTTCTGCCGAAAAAAAACATAGTTGTACATCATGTAGCATTAAAATGGATGTGTAACAACGGTTTCAACGTCACAAAGGTTCACCGAGCACTCGAGTTTAGTCAAAAACCTTATTTGAAAACGTTTGTTGACACTTTTGTCGGCAAACGTTCTGCAGCACAGACGAAAGCTGAAAAAGAAATTTATAAACTCATTTTAAATTCGGCTTTCGGCAAAATGTGCGAGAGTGTTCGCAATAGGAATCGTTGTGACGTTGTGACCGATCCAGAACAATGTGCTCGAATTATTGCCGATCCCAATTACACTTCCTTTACAATCATTGGCCCGGACATGGTACTTTTGAATAGGAAAAAAAGACGCATTGTCCTGAATAAAAATATTGCTGCAGGCAGTGCTATCTTGGAGATCTCAAAAAAGCTCATGTTGGAATTCTACTACAATGTGGCTAGGGTACAGTGGCCGGAAAAGGGGCAAGTAGAGGTCTGCTACGGTGACACGGATTCTCTACTGCTCAAAGTAAAAACATCAAATCTAATTGATGATTTGGCGCACGGTGAAATTATCAGTTCACGGATGGACTACACCAATTGGAGTGGTGGTCTTTACCCTGAGCTAGTAAAACGTCGGGCGCCCAATCAGCTTTTATTTTTTAAATCTGAAACGGGTAGTGACTTGATTTCCCGTGGTATGTTTGTAGGTCCGAAGGTGTACTTTATACAGACATACGACGAGGAAATCAAGAAACGTTGCAAAGGAGTACCCACACGCTTTGTGGACAAGAATTTCGACATGAACATTTATAGGAATTGTATTGTTGAAAATACAATTCCACGAGCCAAATTGTTGGCAATTCGTTCATTGAACTACAGGAACTATACTGCAAATGTAGAGAAAATAGCCATGAGTACCATTTCCGACAAGGTCTATGTTTGTCAAGATGGTGTGACCACCCTCCCCCTTGGACACTATTTAACTTCAGACCGGACCGAATGTATTGCCCACAGGGAAAGTCTCGGTTTAAATAAAGTCCTGTAACTAATTTCCTAAAAACCTTTGGGGGGGGCCTCGCGGCCTTAGGGGGGGGGGGCCTCGTGGCCCGGGGGGGGGGGGGGGGGTGGCCGCCGCCAGCGCGGGGGGCGCACCGTCACCAAAGTTATCTTTTTTTTGGACTTAGAGCAGATTTTTTATTTTTTTTTTCATGTGCCATCTCTAATTTAATGTTTTTTTTTTCTTCTCTATAAATAAACAAAAAAAGTGTTTTTTTCTCTCTGTGTGCATCCCATGTAAATGCTGTTGTATTTTTTTATTATAAATAAATTTAAAAAAGTGTATTTTTTCAAGTGCTCTCTCTAATTTAATGTTTTTTTTCTCTATAAATAAACAAAAAAAAGTGTTTTTTCTCTGTGTGTACCTATGTTGTTGTTGTTGTTGTATTTTTTATTATGAATAAATTTAAAAAAGTGTATTTTTTTCAATGTATTGTTACTTTTTTTATGTGCATATAATAAAAAGAAAAAATATGATTTTTTATTCGTCTTTGTCTTTGTCTTTGTCTTCTTCTTGAAGAACAGAGTAGTGGTAGTAGGGAAAAATTATTTAGTCATTAGACAATTGGGGTCTACAGTTAGTTGTCCAGGTGAACTATTGAAAGGAACATGTATCAATTTAAAACACCGTTCAGATCGTTTCTGTGTGGGCCCTCAATGTCGGGCAAAACAACACTCTTAACTAAAATAATTAAAAATTGTGATAAAATGTTTGCGGAAAAGCCGAAAAAATCTACTATTGCTATATTATTTGGCAGGAGTCATACAATAAAATAAAAACAATTGCTGCTGCCATGGGATCGATGCAGATACAGTTCATACAGGGACTTGATGTTTTCAACATTATTGAACCAAACTCTTGGCTGATCATTGACGATCTGGCTGAATCTATTGAACAATGGTCCCAGCAAATGCTGCAATTGTCCACTGTTCGCTCTCATCATGAACAGATTTCCGTTACTCTGGTTCTACACAATCTCTTTCATCAGAGCAAATGTATGCGAACACTTGCTTTGAACTGTACCTACTATATCATCTACAGAGTTGTTCGTGATTCTAGCTCGCTAATAACCCTCAATTAACAAATCTATCCAGGTGCCCCTAAATTTCTGCTCTTGGCATACAATCAGGCAACTAATAAACCCCACGGTTATATCCTGCTGGATCTTAATCAAAATACACCCGAGGATCTGCGTGTAGTCACAGATATTTTCGACAATGAAATTACAGTATATCTCCCGGTGAACACTAAAAAGACCTATTAGTCGCTATCATGACACTGAAGAAACTACATGAAAATAGACATTTGTTTTCAGTTCTAAGCACTTCAAAACCTCAGCTTAGAAAAGCAATACTCAAACACGGTATTGACAATGATTTCATTAATCTAATATCTGAACTTTGTTTAAATTTGACCGAGGGTAATGTTCAACTACCAGAAGTAGTTAAGCAACAGGCAAAGCAACATCGTTCCATTGTACGTACATTGGCCTCTAAAAAGAAAGGAAAGAATTTTAAAAGGAAACGACTTCTTCAGGCGGGCGGTAACTTTTTCACACTTTTACTGCCAATAATTGCAGGACTTGTAAACAGTTTTCTCTAGATGGCAAAACCCTATAAATTGACTCCAATAGAACTGGCTCTCTCACCCGTCGAACACTTTGAGGACAATCTGAGTAAATTCCTCGACAATGAAACTATTGATGATGATAAAAAACTGATTTTACTTCAAGATGCACTTCGTCGAGTGGACAAACACTATCGATCAAAGCCCACTGCTGCTGATCCCAAAAAAGAATCATCTTCTCAAGAGTCTCCTGCTGTTGGAACACAATTAAAGAAGGAGGAATTGGATTCAATTGTATTGAAAATTGGAAATCTAATGCCCCACTCATATCGTGAACAAAGTAAACGACTCCTAATCTATCTCTTGGAAAGTGATCAAATTCAAGTTGAGAGCAATGGGGAAAGGATTATAATTCAGGGCAAGAGCTATAATCTACTTGATTTAATGTATGACATGGTTACAAATCGTAAAGGACTATTATCATTTGACACTCGTCTATACAACTTTCTAAATACATTAAACTTCCCCAAAAGTCTTATTGGCAATAGACAAATTCTAAAAAAATTAAATGAACGTGCATCATCATCAACATTAAAAGATGAACTTGAAGAAGAAGAAGATTTTAAATCAATTTTGGAAAATACTAGCACACCACTGATAGCTAGACAAAAGCGAAGACGTATCAAGTCAACGTCCCCACCACCACCAGCAGCCAGTATACAAAAGGGTAGCGGACGTTACACAACGTGTTTACATTCAAAATGGCTGAAGTTCTGAAAGGTATTTATGAAAATATTGGCGAGGTGGGGAGTTTAAGTTCCCCCACAACTCTTTCCAAAGTCACGGGTGTTCGCCCTAAAAGTGTACAAGACTATCTACAAAATGAGCCAAGTTACACTCTGCATAGAAATCATAGACTTCGTGCCAATCAATATCGAAAAACTAAAGCCTTTTACCCATTGGATATAATGCAAGCAGATCTCTTGACTCTAGATGAGCTTCAAAGACGTCACAATATACCGTACAAGTACATTCTACTTGCAATCAGTGTTTTTAGTCGCTATGCATATGCAATTCCATTGCGATCAAAGAGAGGTGTTGAAGTTGCTCAGGCCATTGAAAGTATTCTCGAAAAGGATTCATATAAAAAAATTCAAACGGATCGCGGTAGTGAATTTGTTAATCCTCATGTTGCAAAAGTACTAGAGAAATATAGTACACTGCTCTATCATACGCACAGTCCTATAAAGGCTGCATTGGCCGAACGATTGATAAGAACTATTCGACTTTTAATTTCAAGATATTGTACATTGAAAAATACGCCGGCTTTTATTCATGATATAGATAAAATCATGTTGATTTATAATCAACGACCTCATCAATCATTGTCCAACTCTACACCAACGGAAGTTCATCATTCGGATCATAATACAATTGACACCTTTCTTAAACAATATTCCAATGAATCAAAAGTCAAGAAGAAGAAGAAAAATAAATTCAATGTTGGTGATACTGTTCGAATTAATAGAACAACTAATGTTTTTGAAAAGAGGAATTACTTGTGGTCCACTGAACTTTTTAAAGTGGCAAAAATCCTAGACACTAAACCCATAACTTATCGCCTGCGTGATACCAAAGATGAAGAGATTCTCGGCGGCTTTTATGACTATGAATTGCAAAAAGTTAAAAATGCTAGTGAAATCTATCAAATTGAAAAGATATTAAAGACACGTACTCGCGGGGGTAAGAAACAGTTACTTGTTCGCTGGCTAGGATACAACTCTGATTTTGATTCTTGGATTGGTGTTGAAGATATTGACAATGCCCAATGATTTCTATGTAACTTTCATGTCCAACGTTTCCGATCCTCTCTACAATGACTTGAATACGACAAGTGATTTTTGGACAAAACTCTCCCCCGCCATCAAATTTGACGGTGCATATGAAGTGGCTCTTGTCGACTGTATTCTCAAAAATACCTATGACATCCTGAGAAAAGATCGTAAATATGAAATAAAAATACGACCGTTTGAATTCGGTGATGAAGGTGCAATGGCAACTTTTGACTCTAATCAGTACCCTATTGCTAACATCCCCTACAGGGAATACAATAACATGCATGAACTGTGTCGAGTTATCAACAAAAAAATTGCAAGTCGAAAAAAAGGCGGTTTCACTTTCAATTACTCGACGGAACAACGGAGAATTCATATTACCAATCCATTTGAGAATGAAAGAATTTTCCTCAATGAGAATTTACGTGAGGTTCTTGGTTTTAAAAACCGTATTATTAAGACAGAAAATTTCAGTGGTAGTGACCATGTTATCTATGCAGACTATGCACCCAGCTTCTCTACGGACACTTGTATATTTCTCTACGCTTCATTTGTGGAAACATCTCGGGTCGGTAATTCAAATGTTCCCCTCCTACGAGTTCTTGAACGAAAAACCAATCAAGAACATGTTCACCACTACAATATAAAGCATCTTCAGTATATTCCCGTAAACACTTCCTATTTGGAACTCTGTCAGTTAACACTAAGAACTGAATTAGGTGATCCAATAGCAATTTCAAAAGGCTTAGCAGTGATTACATGTCATTTTCGACCCATTGTCAACAACAACGACGGTACAATAACCTAAAAAATGAACAATAGAAGAATTCCATTTGTCTGTCCCGATATTGACTGTTATGTTGGTGCTTTGAGTCCACGTCAAATAGGCAATGGATTGGACTACTACAAGGGGCGTACTACAATGTCTGGCTATGGTCTTGGTAGCTGGTTTGCTAGGCTATTTCGTTCTGCACTACCCCTTGCCAGAAAATATCTTGTACCTGCTGCATCAAATTTTGCTGCCTCCACACTACAGGACTGGGGGTCGGGCAAGAATTTCAAGGAGAGTGTTAAGGAAAATATTAGATCTTCAGCAAGAGCCGTTGGTGAACAATTAAAATCTCGACAAAATGGGGAGGGATTGAAAAGGATGCGTTCGCGTCATTCACTCATCAGTCTCCACCCAGGCAGGAAGCAAAGGACATCAACAAGGACTTTGAGAAATAAAACAACGAAGGCCAATAAGCAGCAGCAGCAGAAGAAGAAAAAGAAAAAGATTGTTAGATCAAAGAAGGATTTCTTCTCTTAAGATGACTTATCTCCCCCACAAGGAATCATATCCATCAATCAGTTCCTCATTGAATCTATTCAATGCTGAAAGTGTTGATGTCAGTGTCAAGTATGGCTACTATGAACAATTTCACCCTCAACAACCCCTCTCGGAAAATATACACTTTCAAATATTTTCCAATGAAGACTATTTCATTGATTTGTCATCAACACTTATTGATTTAAATGTTGTGGTGAAGAAAAAGTCAGATAATACAACTCCAAATGCCGGCGATGGTCTCTCCTATGAAAACTGTATTCTACACAACCTATTCAAGCAAATTAATGTATTTATTAATGGAACATTGGTGAGCACTAGCAATAATTTATCCAACTATGCAAGCTACATACAATTTATGATGATGACGCCAAAGGCGCACAAGGAGATGAGAGGACAATCATTGGGCTATGAATATCGAACAGGTGTTGATACTGACGGTGAGTTGACTACAGCAGTGACCCAGGAGTATCATCTAGTTGGAAAATTAAATCATGAGATATTCAATATATCCCAATGGCTACCCCCCAATGTCAAGATCGACATAAAGTTGCAGATGGCCCCATCGAATTTCATTTTGAGAAAAACACTTCCTGCAGCACCCGATGCAAATGTTATTATCACATCGGCAATTCTCCACGTTCGAAAACAACAAGTTATGAGCTCTGTTGCATTGGCAGTGGAAAAGCTAAGAGCCAATGGTAACAACATTAAACTTCTTGTCCCCCATACAATCACCAATCAACGTCACATTGCCACCGGTTCTCGTAGCTATAGCGATTCATCATTTATCAATGGAGAAATCCCATCAAAATTGGCTTTGGCCTTTGTGAAGAGTGGCAGTGCCGTTGGATCCTGGACTGAATCTCCCCATGATTTTAATTTTTTCGGTCTATCTAGTCTTGTGTGCAAAGTGAATGGTATTCCACTGTACACTCTATCATTGACAAAAAATCCTATAGAACTCTGTACGAGTTGACCATGCAATCCCTAGATCATGACTCTCAACTATTTGAAAATGGAATAACCGATTCAATGTTTTCAAAAAATCATGGGGTTATTGTTTTGGACTTGTCAGGCACACAGGATATGAGCATAGTACGAACTGGGAATGTACGTTTAGAGTGTACATTTGCTGATGCTCTGACTGAGAGTATCACGCTAATATCACTGAGTCAATTTGAAACCCATTGGGAAATCACATCCGACGGCAGTGTTCTACTAGACCTTGCACCATGAACACAAATCAAATAATCAATGTATTTAGTATAGATCCATACATGTCCCAGTACAAGTCCTATTGCATACCCTCGGACTTCACTGAAAAAATTCCAAGTGTTAACAATACCCTAATCATTGTTAATAGCAGTCCATCGACTTTGAAGACTGGCCATTGGCTATGCATCTTTCAAACAACGAAGAATATTGAATTTTTTGATCCTCTTGGCCTATCGTATAAATTCTACGTTCCGTACATCAGCAACTTTATTGAAAGCAGTGGGAAAACCATTATTCAAAATCAACGAAGAGTACAGGATTTAACAACTAAGACATGTGGCTTTCATGCACTACTCTTTTTCATGTTCAGATGTCGTGGCTACACCTACAAGCAGTTTCTCAACATCTACGTTGACTTACCTCAATTGAACGACTTTCTAGTGGAGAATATACTTACAAGTGTATTTAATATTGATTTTAGTGTCCTAAGAATAAAATGTTCTAAAGATGTATGTGAAATTGTTTATTAATAAAAAAAAAATTATATACATGATAAAACGACTTTTCTACTCTTTAGATTTCATCCACTACTAGGTATTTGTCGACAACAACTAGTGCAGGTAGATTATCTGAATTCACAGTGTACTGATCCTGATGTAGTGCAATGTCAGGGTCACATTTTCTACAGTAGAGTGTGACTTCACTCTTGTCATATCTCTTTGTATAGTCAATGATACTATTCGCATTCATTCTATAGAATTCACATGTTTCAATTTGCCTATTTGAAGCAATTTCACAAACAGTGTCCTCAAGTGTCGAATCACATTCCGTCACAGCCAAATAAAAATCAGTGGGCTTATAATCATAACACCCAGTGTCTTCACAACAATGACGTAGAAACCATATTCTCTTGTTGTTCCAACAGTTGAATCGTTGACCCGGTTCCTCCTCCCAGAACAATCTAAAACCACGACGATACCAATCTCGTAGCAATAAACTAAAATCACGGTTAGGATTCTTTCCAATCATACCGGGATATGTACTCTCCCACTGCTTACATTTATCATAATGACAATTGGAGCATAGGTGGCCTCTAGGATGAGAGTCACACACCTCTTCAAGACAGGAATTACAACCTTTAATTTGTACAGCATATCCTCTATGCAATTTACACGGGTTGCATAATCTACACTTTTCATCATACTCCTCAATCATTGTGCAATTCTCACATGATGACCAGCTGCCCTGTGTGTACATACATAACGGACATGTATGGAACATTTTGTCATGTGTTAACGCTCTCACTGCCACAATGAAACTGAGCTAGCAACATCAAAAAATTGTCTGAGATAGAGAGAGAGAGAGGAGTAAATCATCCTTCAGCACCATCTTTCTTATGAAAAAAAAAGTCCTAAATTTCTAAAAACTAATGTTTAAAAGCATATCCACAATATCATTTTGCTGTGTCGTGATCAATATATCAATAAATTGTGTAAATGCATTTGGACCACGATGTAGAAGCTTCATACAATAGTCTAATGATGGAGAATCAGTTTTCATTATATCGATAAGCATTCCCCGAGAAAATATCTTCCTTTGAATAGACAACTCTAGAAAATCATCATCTAGAATCAAACGTTTTTCCATAAGAACTAGATTCCTCATGATTCGATCTTTCTCGAATCTATCCATTTTTTAGAGTCCTAACTCTCTCACAACCAACCTCAAACAGAATCTCATTTTTGTACTGTAGAAAATATACACATGTCTACTATAGAAAAAGAAAAAAATACCATTGATTTAGAAACAGTTTTATTGAACATAATTACAATAATAATAATATTCACTGATGCATTTTGTTCTCATCAATATATTTCGATAGGACATCTAATGCTGACCGAAGTTTATTTATATGGAGAATATTTACTTTTCCAGCAAAACACAGCTGCTCCTCCTGCTTAAATTTGCTTAATGATATCACATATCTCGCATACATAATGTCCCATTCAAGACATAGTCTACAGCCAGCAGTTATTTCCACAGCCACATTGGGTACTCGTATATCGTTGCTGCTGCTGCTGTCAGTTCCATCATTAATCTCCAATAATGTAAATGTACCACTCATTTTTTTTTTCTCCACTAATATCCTCTCAAATAAAAACTATTCTCTTTGAATTCAATTCTCTTACTAATATGAATTGTAAAGAAAACTATTCCTTTTATTCAAATCCTAATCACCAATCAAGTTATACTCGTTCCTCTTGGCAAAGAGTGTAATGACATGTTTACCTACCAGAAAAACCGGAAGGAACGTAAAGGCGGCAAAATAGTACCTTGGATTATACTTTCGTTAGGGAGTCTTCAGTTCCAAGAAAAACTGATCCAATCAAGTTGTGGAAGTCTTTTAATATAGGGCTGAGAAATATCTATGCAAAGTTGTCATAAAATTATTGTCCATGCCCGCCACAAATGTCCTTTCTGAGAGTGAATTCCAAGCCTGACTAGCTAATGAAATAGTTCGTGGTAATATACTGTAAGTAATGAGCAACTCGGCCAAACAGCAACCGAAACTGTAAAACATGAATTTTTTATAATAATAGATATATAACCTGAATTGGATTTTGTATACCGACTCCAGATGTATAAAATTCATCAAGATTTATGTACCTGTCAAGACCTACGAGCCTGAGAAAATTTGTATGATTTTTGAGAAAGGATGGGAACGCCCTTAAAAAGTCAATTCATCTTAATAAAGATCACAGATTCGGCATATCAGAGAACCACACTATAAGGGTTTCTAGCTTCCATCTGAAAATCTAGTTCCCCATTTCGTGACCAAACCGATTGGTAGGCAACTAGATTCCTATTCCCTCCCATGCTCCTTTTTTACCAAAGTCATCCGATCAAAATTTTGAGATAGCCATTTTAATCATTTTAGTTGAAAGGTCAAGCATCATGCATCTGGGATGACACGACCCTGCAAGTGCGTGGAGACAAGCATTGTAAGCTATGAAATTTGTCAAGTGTTTACATATAGTTTTTGTTATTGGGAAGTAAACAGACATTTTTGGGGGAGAGTGAATTTTATGTGGGGGGTCTCTAGTGTAGAATTTTCCATGGGGAGGGACGTTTCCGAGGAAGAACTTTCAAATTGATATATACACAGGGGAATTTACCGGATTTCTTATGCAAAATTATTTTTATTTTTTTTTACTTTCTCTTTGCAAATTTAATTTTACATATGGAGATATTCCGGGAAAATTGGCCAGGGGAAATTTTCAAAGGAGTTGAGATCGTCTGGGGGATTTTTCCATAAGGGAGGGGAGGGGGAGATTTTCCGCGGGAGAGATTCTCCATGGGGGAATTTCACGGGGAAAAACTTTCCATTGAAACATTGGAAGGGGAGAATTTCCAGGAAAAATTTCCGGCATGTTTTAAAAAACAATTAGAAATTAGAAGAAAAACAAGTCTTTTCTCAAAGGAAAGTAGGCTAAAAATAATTTTCCTGGCGGAATATGTACGCAAGATGTTTTTTTTGCTGAATTTTCATAAGGGATGGAATTGACTGGGGGATCTTACACGAGAGGAAATTTCCAAGGAGGAATTTTCTTGGGGGGGGGATTTTTCATGGATAAAAAAGACGAATTTTCTGGAACTCTTTGAAAAACGATCGGAAATTAAATAAAAAATTACTTCTACACTAAAACTAAGGTGGAATATTAAAACTTAAAACGAACAGAGATTATCCCGTATATGAGGGCAAATCCCCCTCTTCAATACCTCCCTCCTTGCGCTAGTTTTTTTTTTTTTGTCCCAATTATTTACCAACAAATCCTGAAACACAAGAGCTGTCTAATTAGAGTAAGGAGATTGTTAAAATACAAAAAAAAACTTTGGCATGAAGAGAAAGGTATTGAGGAC
Source organism: Artemia sinica (assembly GCA_027921565.1). NCBI lineage: Eukaryota > Metazoa > Arthropoda > Branchiopoda > Anostraca > Artemiidae > Artemia > Artemia sinica. Next base: position 11,229,653 of record CM051258.1, read on the forward strand.
GGGTTATACTCATTATATACAGAACAATTTCTGTTCTCTTAAGTTTTAGTGTTGCTCTTTACTTTCAGTTGAAAAAATGATTTCTTATTTGTATAATCACTGAAAGGCTGAACCAATTCTCAATGGAAAATATTGACATGTTGCTGATTTGAGTAGCCAAAAATAGCCAGTGGCTTATTTTTCTTTATCATGAGCCCGAGGAATTCCAAATCAGGGTTTTTGTAATACTCGTTCATGTAATAGAAGTTTTTCTATATTTTATTCAAAATTTGGAAAAATATTGTGCAAAATGTTATTGAATTGCTTTGTTATTGAATTTTGCAAAATTCTAAAGGTAATCTGAACAAAAAAAATGATAAGGAATATCGAAATCGATATATCGACTATTGAAAATTGAAAGTAAAAATATCGATGTATCGTTTAATCAAATTATCGCCCAACACTACTCAGGGTTATTGTTAGCTTTAATATTTTGCTTGTATAGCTGTAATCATTAACAATCCAATTCAGGTATAATTAGAAGTATTCACTTTTTTTATGAAGCAAAAAGCATATGCAACCTACCGCTGCAACCATGATTGCATTATATCAATAGATACAGAGCCATTGCCAGGGTTGGTGACACCCGGAGTATTAAAACACCCCCTCCATACTCAAATATAAGCAAAATAGTTGAATCAAAGTTAAAGCAGTGGTGCTGTGAAGCAGTTGCCCTTTTTGTACCCATCCCCTTTGAATAGTTTTGAATAGATGCAATAGGAGCCCATAAGCCTTTGGGAGCCGGCGTCTACCCCCCCCCCCCCGAAAAATACTCTCTCAGATAATCCCCCCCCCCACCGCAGCTGGTTGGTTTTACAATCACTTTCAACTTATAAAAAAGGACTAGACCTTTCAATTTCTGGTATAATGAGCACCCTCCAAAGTTTCTGTGACCATGAAGGGGTGATGTGGATGAGGAAGGGGCCGTCTCCCTCAAAAACAGAATAAATTCTGCTGATTCTGAGGTTTAACGTTGCTCTTTACTTCCACAATAGCAGCGCAGACCAGAAATACTCCCAGAATCATATCATATCAGACTAGATTAGGGTCTTTAATTTATGTTTTCTTTTTAGTTTATGGCTTACAGTTTTAAAGATATTTTTTTTTTATCATAGACTACTTTCACTACAGATAGTACAATGGTTCAAACTAAAATTAAGAATGGATTACAGTACTTAAGTACTATGACATCATGCAACACACATAGCCTCTAGATGACATGCATTGCATACAAGCAGTGTCTCCACTTCAACCGATTTTTCGGATATCTACAGAATTCCCAATGTATCTCCCAACAAATTATCCGCTCACTTCAAAGTCCATCGTTAAAGAACTACTGAAAGGGGTACTTATTCTTATTGCTAGCAGTTTGCTCATTTAGTTTGAAAGAGATTAAATACCTGTCGTGATAATTCAAGCCCAACAGATCTTAACAATGGCTTTAGGAAGAAAGAAAGAGCCACTGTAGCCATTGGGGCAGCAGTCGATAATATGTCGCTGACCAATCTATTTTCGTGAAAATGGTAAAGCATCAAAACCGAGGTAGAATCATACAGAAGGCCAAGACCTCCTCCTAAAAATAACCCGTGCGTCAGATATAATATTCCAAACTGAAAAGATGTACTATTTTATAAATTATACAAATTGTCGTCGTTACAGCAACATTAGAAAGTGTGCTCATGTAGTGTGCTCAACTCCTCCCTCAAAATGTTTCTTCGATTTGTAATGAAGTAACAAAAAGGTATACTAACAAATTTTGGGTCAGGTCTATCAAGTTATTGTTTTAACAACCCCCCCCCCGAAAAAAAAACAGAAATCCTGGATATGGTCTTGTGTTCGCCCAAGATTGTATCTTTTCTAATTAAAAAAAACCTTAGATCTTCACACCTATTGGTCAATCATAAGTTTTTGCGCATTTTTTTACTTTGATATTGTTACTTTGATACTAGTCTTTATAATTTGATGAACATTTGATTAAAAAAAAAAGTTTGATTTTGAAATAAGGAATTTTTAAAAACGAGATACTTTTTTCAATCATAACGAACAAAAATTAATTTAAAAACCGTTCCGAAAAAGAAGTTTTTAAAAGAAAAGTAAAGGCCATTTTAAACTTAAGATCAGCAGATACAAATACCTGTTAAAACTCAAACTCAAAACGACCAGAAATTACTATTAAAGAATAAATGAAACCCAAAACAAACAGGAATTAAATAAACAATCATAGCAAAAAAAAAACATACAAGTAATAATCTAAATGAATAAATAAATCTTAAAGCGAGTAATTCTTAAATTGAATACGCAAATCTAGCTTAACACAAAAAAAAATATTTTGCTATTGAAGCATAAATGAAACCCAAAACGAACAGAAATTAAATAAACAATCAATACAAACAAACATACAATAGATACTAATGTAAATGAATAAATAAATCTTAAAAAGAGTGAAACTTAAATCGAATATGCAAATTGAATTGAAATTGAACATAAATTGAATATTATGACAATTATAATAAAAAACGAACGTAAAATTGTTATAAAAGGCACTTCGATATAGTCAAACAGCTCGTGGTAATGAACTATAAGTAAGGAGCTACCCGGCTCAATAGTAACCGAAACTCTAAAAAATGGAATATTGATAACAGTAGATACATGAATAGAATCGGATTTTTATGCTGATTTCAAGTATATAAGTTTCATCAAGTTTAATCTTAGTCATCAAGAGTTACGAGAAAGCTACCTGAAAAAATTGCCTTATTTTCGAAAAACGAGGGACACAACCTTCGTTATTTTAGATACCAATATAAGCAATATTATTGATAGCAAATTTATTACTGGCTAAAACAGGACAGATTTGTTTATTTTGGACACAATCCTGATTCCAGAAAACAATTAGTCGATTCATATTTGAAACAGAAGTGACCCAAGTCACTTTTCAGCTACATAAGAATGTTTTGTACACCAAAGTATAAAATGCGGCTACAAAGCAAAATTCGACTCCTTTCACAGACTATGCTTATATTTATAGGCAGATATGAGCGCAGAATTTATTTTGATGTGAATTCGCCTTTCAGGATGAAAGGTATGGAGAGGAAGTTAGACTAGAAAAATCAAACAAGAAAAGAATTATCTGAAGCATAACTCCTTATGAAAGGACTGGACCATGGTTTCTGTCAGAGGACCTAATGAACAATTAGGGACCTCCCCCCTCTTCTCTACCAGAAAATGAGCTGTACCGAGACTCCCAAAAGCCCCACTAAAGATGCCTGACCTTACAAGATGAGGGGAGGGAAGGATTAAATTAATACCTGTTATCAGAACATCTAGTAAAAAGGGTCTTCGGATCTCAACCACAATATGTCGCAAACATGAATAAGCGTCCTGATTGGATCTTTTGGACGTCCAGGCACAATCCACCTTCATCAGCGGGAGGCTAAGGAGTCCTTATTTTTATTTCATCAAGAAATCTGACAGAAAAATGATCAACCTCCGCCAAAAATTAGTAATTACGATCTTCTTGAACAAAAACTCTTCTAGCATCAAATGCCTCCTTTTAGAAATGTTAATTTCTGCACCATAACAGTTATTATTTAAGGCAGTGTGTCGTTTGGCGAATATATTCGTTTTCCGTAAGGAGTGATATTTCTTATAGGAGGGGGGAATTTTGGAAAAAATTCAAAAGTAGGGAAATAAATTGAAGTGGGGAATTATAAGACGCGTCTGGCGGTTGTGAGGAGGCTCATGACCCCAAAATCCCACCTTTTTCTATATATTTGTCTGATTCAATTTTAATTTAATAATTGTAGAATTATGCAAAAAAAACTACAATATGCAGGTAATTTTGGCATCTGATCATGTGGCTAGAAAGAATTTAAAAGTGGGATTGCTAGGTGGCGCCAATTATTCTTATAGCCAAATGGGTAAATAGAGGTAGGATACTTTCTTACTTCAAATGGAACTAACCTGACTTAGTTTGATATGACTTTAGTCCACGAAAATTACTTTTTTGAATACTTACGATGTATTTTGAACGACATTTAAACGATTTCTTTTGATTGGGTTGTAGATTTCCCAGCCACATGGAGTATGCTTCATTCTGCAGGAATTTTTTATCATTTTCTCCAAGCGACTGTGCAGGGCTCGAAGTCTGAAAGTACATACGCTATTAAATTCTATTACACTTTTGATTGTTATGTAATTTGGAGTTGATTGTTATGTAATTTATCGTTTAGACTATTATATAACATGGGCGCCCATAGGCTGACTTTTAGGGGGGGGGGGCTTACCTGGTCTAATGCTGTATAATTGAAATCTAAAGACAAAATATCATAGATGCGCGATAGCGCTGCCTAAGTAAAGAGCGATGTGGGCACAATATATTATTTATTTTTATTGTTTTAGACCAGAACTCTTCTTGTAGAAAGAAATGTCATAGAAACTTCAAAAAGAGCTCATGGTGGGCAACCAGCTCCCCCCTCTCCCAGGTCAGCTCACTTCCCCAAACACATTCAATCAAAATTTTGAGATGACCATTTTGTTCAGCATAGTTTAAAGGTCCGGAAATTATGACTTTAAGGATGACAACCCCCCCCCCCCCCCCATAACCTTCAGGGCAAGGGTTGTAAGTTATGCGTTGGGGCAATATAAGATTTTTTATAGTAAGGGTGGTCGTATAAACCTCGGTGGGGGCTCATTTGATCGGTAATCAGAAGTTCTACTGATCTTTTTAACAGTCAAAAGTGATTAGAGGTCAACCAGCCCCCCCCCCCCTACACCAATCATTTCCCCAAACACATCCAATCATAATTTTTTAGATAGCCATTTTGTTCAGCGTAGTTGAGAGGTCCAGAAATTATGTCTTTGAGGATGAGCCCCCCCCCCCTCCATAGCCCTCAGGGCAACGATTGTAAGTTACGCTCTGAGGGCATATAAGGTATTTATAGAAATGGTGGCCGTTATAAACTTCGGAGAGGGCTCATTGGATTGGTAATCAGAAGTTATAGTGCTCTTTTTAAGAATTTAAGTGATCAGAGGGCTAATACCCCCCCCCCCCCCCCACACACACACACAAATACGTCGTATTTTCCCGATACGCATCTGATAGAAATTTTAAGATGGCCATTTGTTGTTGTAGAAACTTCGAAAAGGGCTCATTCGGTTGGAAATCGAAAGAGCTAGTGACCTCTTTAATAGTCAAGTGACTGGAGGGCAACCACCCTCCCCCAGCACCCATTATTTCCCCCAGCACCCATTATTTCCCCCAAACACTTCTAATTAAAATTTCGAGATAATTATTTTATTTGACGTAGTTTAAAAGTCCAGAAATTAAGTCTTTGAGGATGAGAACCCCACCCCCACACAGTACTCAGGGCAAGGGTTATAAGCTATGCCCCGAGGGCATATAAGGTTTTTATGGAAACGGTGGTTGTATATGCTTCGGAGGGGGCTCATTGGATTGGAAATCAGAAGTTTACGTGCCATTTTTAAGAGTCAAATTTATCGAGGATAGCTATACCCCCCCCCCCCAGGTCATATTTTCCCCAAATGCATCCAATAAAATTTTTAGATAGCCAAATGTTCAAAAGTAGTCTAAAGATCTCATAACACGGCCTTTGGGGTTGACACAACCCCAAAAGAATGGGGGTAAGAGTTGTAAGTTATGCCCCGGGGGCATATAAGTTTTTTTATGGAAACGGTGGTTGTATATGCTTCGGAGGGGGCTCATTGGATTGGAAATCAGAAGTTTACGTGCCATTTTAAGAGTCAAATTTATCGGGGTGTAGTTATACCCCCCCTCCCATGTTATATTTTACCCAAATGCATCCGATAAAAATTGAAATAGCCATGTGTTCAAAAATAGCCTAAAGATCTCATAACACGGCCTTTGGGGTTGACACAACCCCCAAAGAATGGGGGCAAAGTTGTAAGTTATGCCCCGGGGGCATATAAGTTTTTTTATGGAAACGGTGGTTGTATATACTTCGGAGGGGGCTCATTGGATTGGAAATCAGAAGTTTACGTGCCATTTTAAGAGTCAAATTTATTGGAGGGTAGTTGTACCCCCCCCCCCCACGTCATATTTTCCCCAAATGCATCCGGTAAAAATTTTGAGATAGCCATGTGTTAAAAAATAGTCCAAAAATCTCATAACACGGCCTTTGGGGTTGACATAACCCCCAGAGTATGGGGGTAAGGGTATTAAGTTATGCCTTGGGGGCATGTAAGGTTTTTATGAAGGGGTGGTCTTGTGAACTTCAGAGGAGGTTCATTTGATTGGAAATGTATAGTTTTAGTTCCATTTTAAGAGTCAAGCATGATGGAGAGAAAATAGGCCCCTCCCCTCTCTAATATCCTCTTTTCCCCAAACACACTCGATCGAAATTGTGAGATAGCCATTTTGTAACCAATAGTCCAAAGAGAATATAAATACGTATTAAGTAATCAAATATAAGAAATATTTAGAAGGACGTTGAACTAAATCAAAATAAACTATGAGCATGTGGACTTTCAAAAAGGTGACAAAGCAATATCTCAAGAATAACTTATAAGTTAGACATTTAAGAGTAAGTTTTAGGGGATTTTGAACTAGCCAGAATGCACCAAGTGTATACTTTTAATACTACCACTACAGTTACTGTAACTAATGACGCTAAGAGTATTAAAGTGAAACTTTTAGGAAGCATTTAGGGGGAGTTCCGATGAAACGAAAAAACTGTATGCATACAGGTTTTCAAAAAGGCATATAAGCAATATCATAGGCAGCACCACTCTATAATAGCTAGAAATATAATTGAAACATTTAAAGAAGCTAATTCGGTTCAAAATTAAAAGTTCTAGTGTCCTTTCTAAGAGTAAAAAGAGATTGGAGGGCAATCAGCCCGCCTTAAGCCGATTTACTTCCAAACACATCCAGTCAAAATTTTGAGAGAACTATTTTGCTCAGCATAGTAGACCGGTACAGCAACTATGTCTATAGGGATATTGGGCATGTCAACCCCCACAATTACACAATTGGCCCATTAGGCTACATAACTAAATTCTACTTTAAAACTAAATAAAAAAGCGTTGTGTTTGCGGTTGCCAATAAGACACTTCAGCAATATATCGAGAACAACTGGGGGTATTAAGTTGAAGCTTTTGGGGCTACTACTGTTACTACATTTGCTCTTACAATTTAAACAAATAAATAGAGTGTAAGAGTATACAGGTTGTCAGAGAGCATAGACAGAATCTTTTGGGAATGATATTAAGTTTTATTTTTTCAGTTCAACTTGAGGAGGCCTAAAATTAAATTAAAAAATACTATTTGTGTCAGGATTAAAAATTGTTGAAAAAGTTTTTCCCAACATACAAATAGCAAGCCAAACTATTATTATTATTATTATTTTATTTATAACCCACTGTACAATAATGTAAAATAGTGGAGTAATACAAACACAAAAAAAAGAAGAAAAAGAACAACGACAATCTAACCACAAATATAATCACTAATAAAAAAAACGGATAAGACTGTGATGTGGGCCCAACCGAAAACTAGCATCCTGACTGATCTTCGCTTGCACCATTTCAAGCGAGGACAGAATTGCTGTTGCACCATAACGACCAACAAGGCGCATATTGCGCACAGCAAGCGGCAAATACAATAGGAACTTACAGTATCTAAAATAATTAACCTTCATTTGTTTCAGATCATGCTTAGTAAAAAGCGGATACAGCCCAGAAGCGGATAAAATCGCATGGTCACAGAAACTACAGTAGAGTTTAGCCAGACCATGCCTATTAAAACGCCCACGGTTTGCAACTATTTTCCCATAACCAGCTTTAAGCTTATCCTTCGAATCACAAATAAATTTACGCCAGATGCTTCCTACGGATTCACATATGGAAATACCAAGCCATTTAATAACAGGGACACTAGGTACCGTAAAGGTGTTGCAAGCAAGGGGAGTAGCAGGGGGATTAACAGCGTTGAAGAGTAAATATTCACATTTCAAAGTATTTAATGATAGGCCTATTTCACTAAGCATAGATCCAACCATGCTAACATTCCGTTCAAGCCTCCTTTTGGAACGACTAATCAGGAGGAGGTCATCAGCATATGCTAAATAAGACACTTCCGAAAAACCAAAAAAACAACTGGAGGGAATATTATTAATCACACTCGAAATACAAGCATTAAAAATATGAGGCGAAAGAACTCCTCCTTGCCTAACCCCGCATATAACAGGAATATTTCCAAAAGCACATCCATTCGATTTCAATCTCAAATATGAATTCGAATACCAAAAACGTAGCAGAGAAATAATCGATGGGTTTATACCAAGCTGATGTAAAGAATAAAAAGCCTGAGGGTGCACAACACTATCGAAAGCTTTAGATATGTCTAAAGCACATATATGTAATGATTGACCTTTCGTTTGTGCATCCTTAAAAAGGAGAGCAAGCACCCGATGTGCATGTTGACAAGAAATCCCCTTTCTAAATCCAAACTGATTAGCATCATAATTCACAAAATCGATAATATAAGGAAGAAGCACATATTCAAAAAGTTTGCTAATATTGCAGGCGACAGTAATAGGCCTATAAGAATCACATTTATTTACATCTTTTCCTCTCTTTACAATTGAGGTAACAGTACCACATAGGAAACTATCAGGCACTAAAGAACAGCAAAGACACATTTGAAAAAGTAGCTGCAAATGTTTTACTAGTTCCCGAGAATCTTTCCGTAAATGAAAAACACTTATACCATCAATATCAATAGACTGAGACTTCAGCCGCCTGATCGAATCAGTAATTATATCAGCTGACACAGGAGGGACGTGCTTTTGTTGCATTTTTTCGGGAAGGCACTTAGCAAGGAGTTGGGAATATCGGCTATGTACAGCGAAATTAACAGGGGAAAAAATATTAGAATAATGTTGGATCCAAGCTGATTGCGGAATATTATCATTCTTATAATCAGTAAACTTAGAAGAATTCGTCACAAACCTCCACTCTTTCGAACTGTTTGGAAAATTAACTCCAGCTTCACGGACGGACCGTAGTTGTCTTTTATAAGCCGTTTTCGTTTTACGTTTAATATCAAAAACAGTACCACGAGAGGGACGCCCACAAGCAATCCAAATCCGTAACCATAGCTTGGCCTGATTTTTCACTTTTTTCAAAAGAGGGTCATAATTCCAAACAAACTTTCGCGTGTTGGACCGAATACGTTCAATTGGGACAGCTACTTGTTCGGTTTTTTTCAAACATAAAATGATTTGATGATAATACGTATTCAATTGCAAACGAGCACTGGGTGAGGTAACTCCGCAACAGAGGAGGTTGTAAGGCACATTAATGGTACTCAGCAGGCTTGCAAGCGTGGCCACATATAGAGGCCAATCACATCGATTCCAATTTCGCCGTTGAAACCACTTTTTTTCTACGGATTGGGGGCATTTATTACTAGTTTAGATGTTACTGACACACACAGAGATATGGGTATGTGGTCATAATCTCTTTCATCTTCATCAACATGGACAGTTGAAGTTGTAACACCAGCAGAGCATACACAGTGGTCAAGGTTAGACCGGGAGCCGCTGGCATGTATGTAAGTAAATGGAAGATCTTTTGTCAGAATCCGGAAACCAAGGGGGAGGCACTCGAGCAGTGAATCGGATCGGGGGGAGGACATTGTCATGTCACAGTTCATGTCACCCATTAGTAGCCAATCATAACCAAGTTTCTCTATACCCTATACCAAATTTTTCAATTTTTTGCACGCTTTAACAAAATGGGTGAATGACGCAAGATTATTCTTATTATGCGGCAAATAAACATTGACTAGTACAAGATCGCCAATCCTGACGGCTAAATAAATATCATCAGATCCGTAACACTGTGGGGAAAGGGAAGAGAGTTTCCGATTCAGCACGCAAGCCAACCCACCGGAGGGACGACCACGAGTTCTTCGGGCATTTGTAGAAAAAACAATGTGGCCGGGGCTACGTCGAAGGAAATTTACGCTCACAGCCGGCAATAAATGTTCTTGAAAAAGGACTACATCAAATGTATCAAGAAGATTATCAATACAAATGTCCTTATCTTTGGTCCCATTAATATTAAAAGAACAAATAGAGATAGGCAAAGATATCATTTGGCAATACTTTTGGTAGCAATAGCACGCAACTTGGGACATCGCAAACTATATGACACATGGTCTCCACCACAGTTAGCGCATTTAGGGGACAACTGACAAGGAGAGTCCTTTGATGATTCGTCGGGATCGGAGCATCGGGAGCATTTCACGACTGGGCTTCTGCAATTGGCAACTACGTGGTCAGGAGAACGGCATCTATGGCAACAACGCGGGATCTGAAGATACTCAAAAACGCGCAAAAATTCATAATCAACTTTCAATCCAGTTTTAATGGCATTGATCTTAGTTGCAACATCTACAAACGAAATTCTGAGCGCATGGGAAGTTCCAAGCCTTGTTACGTCAGAGACTCCAGGGTATTCAGTAAGGCGAGAGATATCGTAATCAGTGCCTATACCCTTTAATAGACCAAAATGTTTCTTTTCGATAAGTTTGGCTTTAGAGTTCGCTAAAACTGAGGGCACAGCCTTGCAAAAATCATTCACGGCCACATTATTGATTCTTACAACAAGTTTATCGTTTGACGACCGTATGCTGCTAATTGCCTCATGACCGGAGATCTTGTCATTTACCTCTCTACGTTTTGCTGGGTTATTTAAAACCTTAGGCACATTCGAGATAACAACTGTGGCTAGATTATCATTCGCGAGGACAGTAGGCAATGCCGGGAAATTCATATCATAATTTGTGAGCTTAGAATCAATAACTTCTAGAGTTCGGTCAATTTTATTAATCTTGGTAGCTAAGCGTGAATATGCTACAGCCGGTATGGTAGGAACTTCAGTTGGAAGTCGAATCACATAAATAGGAATAGTTATGTTCTCAGAATCACATTTCCGGATTAAATCAATCATATCTCTGATATTGTTTGTAATTGCTTTATTGCCAACGCGCTTAGGACAGCAGTCATCTGGAACTGTAGCTGAATAAAGTTCAATCTTTGCAGTTGAAACAGCCGAATTCTCGAAAAAATCAACCGCATGACTCACGATGATATCGTCGTCAATTCCCGCTTCAAAATTCACTTGGATGAAGTTCAAAACAGGCGAATAAACATACCTGCCATTATCGCTTGCAAAACTCATAGTTCGCTTTAAACCAGTTTATCTAGGCAGGCAATTCACATCACGTCTTGTCTTGGCAAGGATTCTTATAGAACAAAAAGCTATAATTTTTTTTATGACAATGACTATGTCAATAAAAAACGAACAGAATTTAAAAAAGCAAAAATTAGCATTACTAGGGCTGACAACCCCCATGCCTTCTCAAGGCCGGAACATAATTTAGGCTTTACTTAAAAAAAAAAAAAAAAAAAATAAAGACTGTGGATTTTCAGTTGAATATAGCTATACTGATATTTATTCCTTAAAGATTAAAATTGTTTGTATTTGTTTAAGTAAAAAAGTGAAAACCTTTAATCACATTTTGTTTTCTGTAAAGCCCAAATTATGTTCTAGTCTTGAGAAGGCATGGGGGTTGTCAGCCCTACTAATATTGTTTTGCTCGTTTCGAGTTTGACTCGGCTATTTATTCTAATTTCTGTTCGTTTTGAGTTTAATTCATTTATTGATAGTGATTTGTGGTAGTCTTACGCTTGGACGATTACTTGACTTCATCTCTGCCCATTTTTGGCTTAATGGAGCTTTTAAACTTATTTTGGGGAAAAAGTTTTTTAAATTATACCAAATATAAGGTAGCGTCATTCATCCAGGGGGGGGGGCTGGATCCCATCCCCTCCCCCCCCCCCTTAGGGGCGCCCATGCTATATAATGACATACAAGACATTTTTTAGCAGAGATACAAAAAATACAGAGACAAATACAGACATGTGGAGTGATAGCTGGTTCGACTTTGATCCATTATATCGTAGTAGCTAACCAAATGGCCCATTATTCATGTTTCGTCTCTTTTAGATCGTTATAGATTCTTATGAGAATTTCCGATGGAAAATAACGATAAAATACATTCACTGCTAATTGATTCGATTTCGATCTATTACATCTTAGTTTTTAACCAGATTGACATTTATTCATGTTTCCAGAAATCTTTTGACATATTTTGTCGTCTACTCAAATAAGCACTTACGCTGAATCTTGTTTCAGGGGAAGGGGGCGAGCAGAATTTCAAAAAAAGATTAAGAATAGCTATGTCCTACGGAAATATAAAAGAAATTATAGAAATAAATGTAAAAATCTCACGTACAAAAAGATCGCGTACTATGCTATGCCTGTCGACAAATTTAGCTTTTTATGCTTTTAGGAGAGTTAATAACCCCCCAATTCACCTGTTTGCTCAGGTGGCCCCGTTCTCAGTAGCACGTAATGTTTCGTAACGGTTCAACAGATGTATTTTCAATAATCCGAAACAAAACTGTTTCGATAAATCACAAACAGAAAATGATTAACTTGTTAAAATGAGAGCAATTGTACTTTTGTCAGGAGTTTATCCAGAACCTTTGAATCTGTATCCTGGTGCTGCTAAAAGATAATTTACTCGTAAAAAAATATGATAGCACGGCTGCTACTACTATCAGCTTATTGCAGATTTAAGCCTTCTAAGGCCAACACAGCTGTATACAAGGATATGTGTGGGGGAGGGAGGCTCAGAGCCTATACTAAATAAGACAAGAATTGGCGACATGAAAAATTATTTCTATTTAATTTCCATTAATGCGGCTTGAAAACATAAATTTTTCTTTATAAAGAATATTACTTTACATTAAATTACATTACGATTATTAGGTATAATTCAATTGAATTCACATTAGATATATAATGTACAAAACAGATTTTTTTTATGGTGTGTATGTAAAAGCATATCATCCGTTTGCAAACTAGATGTAATTACAAAAAAAAACAGAGTACACTAATATAGATTCACATAAAAAAAAAAAAAAACACACCTGCCAATAAAAGGATACAATTAAACGAATAAAGAACTATTTTTGGAAAACTTGAAGGTATAACAGCTACTTTAACTTGTTATCCCTACGAAAAACTCAACGCACCCTTTTGAAGGGGAGCCATAATTTTTTCGGCGTCCCACCTAAAGGACTTATCTAGTATTTCACTGTTACAATTGTCATCGTTCGCTCAGATGTCCTCACTAGGAGGATTAGCAGGGCAATGTATGTTCGGTCAAACTTTCATCCCCCTAATTTTCCTCGCTCAACTGATTTTCCATTTGAGAATAGCTTAGCAAACAACTTCTGGCCACTATTCTAGAGGCGTGAAGTACGAGGGCACGACATTTAGACATGACAGACAACTTGAGTATGAACATATGTGAATGCAATACATGCTACGTCCGATTAATGTCAAATTTTACATGGCAATTTAAAACTGGGCTGCAAATGCACACAGAGGACGAGGTGGGGGGGGGGGACGTCAACACTCATAGACTTAAACGTACCCAGGCACACACAAGAATTATTTTGTTTGGGGAAAAAACTCTCCCCAAACAAAACAAGATCAGTTGGGAGCCCGAAAGTCCTCTCTTCTAATCCCCCTGCGGACATGACTGTATTTACCCTTATAATTCGAAAGTCTACTTTGAATTTTAATCGTCAAATTTGAGGGAGTTGATCAATTGAGTGTAATAATAGGCTACTCTATATCAATAGGACTACCGTCCTTGCAACACACAAAATACGACCTCAGATGAGGCGCGTAAGCAGTGGCTGAGAGGAAGGGGGCAGAAAAGAAACCATGACGCTTGATTTAAGTATAGAATATTTCAATATAGAATAAGAAATCTATATAAAATTAAGGTAAAAAAAAGAAATTTAGGAAAGAAACTTTGATATGGCTGAGAATTCTATTGAAATAACAGGAATTGTAGTTTTAAAAAGCCAATGAAAAAGATATTGAAAACTCAAAATTAAGGATTTTTTTTGTCAGAATTCAGATGGGCATAGACTTGTCATGTAAGCCAAAGCAATATTCATATTCTGGCCTCTAAAGTCGATTCTGATGTTTTTAGCGCGCTATCTGTTAGTGCTTTGGAAATATTGAAAAAGCTTCTAGAGTAGAATTTTAGAAAATTTTGAGTTTGGGGGAAGAGGGATTTAAAAAACATCTTCCCATGACACAAATTGTCCTCTAAAGTCGATTCCGCTGTTTGTAGCGTTCTATGTCTTAGTGCTTTAGAAATATTTAAAAAAGCTTCTAAAGTAGAATTTTGGAAAAATTGAGTTTGGGGGGAAGGGGGATTTCAAGAACATCTTCCCATAACACAATTCTTCCTCTAAGGTTGATTCTGATGTTTGTAGCGCTCTATGTCTTAGCGCTTTATAAATATTTAAAAAAGCTTCTAAAGTAAAATTTTGGAAAATTTTGAGTTTGGGGGGAAGGGGGATTTCAAAAACATCTTCCCCTGACATAGTTTGTCCTCTGAAGTCGATTCTGGTATTTGTAGCGCTCTATCTATTAGTGCTTTAGAAATATTTAAAAAGCTTCTTAAGTAGAATTTTAGAAATTTTTTAGTTTTGGGGAGGGGGATTTCAAAAACACCTTCCCATGACATAACTTGTCTTCTAAAGTCAATTCTGATGTTTGTAGCGCTCTATCAATTAGTGCTTCAGATATATTTAAAAAGTTTCATGAGCGCATGGACCTATAAAAATAAAAACATCTTCTCATAACATAATTTGTCCTCTAAAAACAATTTGGATTTTTTTACTGGTCCATCTCTTGTCAAATCCTTTCCCTAATTAATAAATTAGGCCTACCTAAGATCAGAAACGTAGGTAGTGGAGGGCAACTACGGCCCGGGTCCATCCCCCCAAATGAAAAGTTTTTTGTACGAACTTACTCACCCAACCTTCCTCGAAATAAATTCCTATTTATGTACCTGCCTTAGATGAGTTAGAATTCACTTACAACTGATCGTCCTTGAACAGCACAAAATAGGAACACGCATGTTATTGCGATAATCAATTTCGACATTTCTCTTTCATCAATGATTAACAGACGAAATATTTCTAATAACTAGTGTAATTTCAGAAAACTACTCACTATATATTTTGATTCATGGTTAACTTATCTTGAATTCTGATTGGCTGTTATTTTTGGGCATGCGTACAGAGCAAATGACCGTCAATGACGGAAGTTGTCTCTCACAAAAAAGATAGAATATAGAACAAACTGAATGATGCAATCCGGAATACGACAAGAGCGGAATATGGAGGGTTTTTGTTCTGTATCGCCACATCTTAGGGGTATTGTTACAGGTTCTACGTCCTAGTGCTTGATTTGGCAAAGTTTTCTTGGGTTCTAGAAAGTTCCGAATGTTTTGATTATACAATGGTCATCAGCGGACACAATACCCCCCTCCCTAATTCTGCATCTTTGAGTTATTCGTGTTCGTGATCTAAGTAATCCATGTTTCAGTATATTGTATGTTATCGTAGCTTCAGATTTGTCTCCTTTTTGTTTATTCCTTCCTTTTATATATTACATGTATTTTATGTTTATTAAAACTTTATATTTTTATATCTTTTTCTTAATGCGTGTTACATATTTTATTATTTAGTCTTTTTATTTTATAATTTTTTTTTATTAATTGTGCTCTTCTTAGCCTACACCCTAAACATTAAATAGTAAAATTGGTTCATAAGCAAACTATTCTAAACATCTAAAATTGCATACTGACGTGTACTGTTAGATGGAAAACACACTCATTTCTAAAAGAAATGAGCTGGAAATATAAAATGAAAGCATTTACATGATGGAATGTATTTCTGCTGACCACAAAGCTGGCTGAATTTTTATTTAAAAAGGGATTAAGTATTTTTACTTTCAAGAAACTTTATAAATTTCCTTTTTTTAGGGTCTCTTGCATAATCAAATGATTGCTGCACAGCTGTGACACTCTTCCTCCACCCTAATCCATCCCAAGCCTTACTCTTTACACGTACAACGAAGTTCCAAATTCCTTAAGTCATTTCTTATAACTTCTTCCCAATCAGGATTACCTGATTTTTGGTGGTCCCCGATGGTAATCCTGATCCCAGAAGCATTATCATTGGCAATCTGTCATACTTTGTCCGAAAAACGTGGCCTGTCTATCTCAACCTATCTTTCATTATATCCTATCAGTGGTAGATCCAGGGGCGAGGGGGCATGCACCCCCTAACGTAGTCTAAAGTAGTGTAATTTACTTAATTAACGCAATTTTGCGTGAATTAAACTTGCTCCTAACGCAAATTTATCGGATCAACCTATTTTGCCTCCCCCCCAAAAAAGTCCTGGACCCACCCTTGTATTCTATCCTATATTTCACTATAGGAAAGAGGGATTTGATCAGAATTATCATATAGTTAATTGTTTGATATAGGGTAGATCATACGAGTACCCCAAACAAGTCATTGGAATTTAGATCAAGATCTCCCGTAATGCTCTTTAGAGCAATAATATCAGGCGGTATTTTCTTTATTCAAATTATTTCTCGAAATAGCTACTTTGGGTTTACACTTTCAAAAATAATACTTCATTCATTAAAATACTTTTGCTGAAGTTTTCAAAAACATACTTTTGAACTAGCTTGTGAAGGGCCAAAGCGAAGCTATAAGGATTTTTCTTATTTACTCTTCTTATTTCTTTAGTCTATTATTAAATAGAAAAACAAGTCTTTTCAACTGAAAGCAAGGCGCAGCATTAAAACTTAAAACGGGTAGAAAATATCCCGTATATAAGAGTGGCTACACCGTCCTCAGTCCCTTGTTCTTTACGCTAAAGTCTTAAAGTTTTTTTTTTATGCTGCTCATTCAAATTCAACGGCCCTTGGGTTTCAGGAGTCGTTCTTAAAGGATGAATGAATGATTTTTTTCAGTGATTAAACCCGTACAGAGTATTTCACTATCTAGTCTGCAAAATACAGCATAAAATAACAAAGACTGAAAACCCCGAGCAAAATACTAAACCCCACAAGAAAAAAAAACAAGGAACAACAGTAAGTTGACAACGTTTATTAACACTTAATAGTAAGAAAATGAAAGGGAAAAGGAAGAAGAAAAAAAAAATTATACAATATCTAGTCTCTTCGTTCGGTTCAAGTATTCCAAAACGGCATACCGAGCCTCTTTGATAAACCAGATAACATTAATATTAAAAGTAGTCGAGTAAGAAAAACCTTGTAATTTACGTTGCATTTCAGTTCTTTCATTTTCAAAAAATTTACACTCAAAAAGATAGTGATATAAAGTCTCCTCGTCAACACAATCACAATTGGAACAATTAATTTTATTAATTCTACATAAAAATGAATTTACAGTGACCAGTTACAATTTGTGTTAGTTTATAGTTAGGAGTAATTTTTGTGACTTGTAGAAGGTCAGTATGATCAGTAAATAACTGAAGGGTCCAGGGCTTAACAGCTTGGCAGAATAGCTCATGCCATTTCATATATAGCTTTTTGCGTAAGGTTTTCCGAATTGCATTTAAATTAATAGAAGTAGAAAGGGAATTACGAAATATAAACTTTACTTGCGAGTCCGTATATTGTGAGTGATCTTTGAAATTGTGGTTATTTAAGTTATTGAGGGGTGGCCAGTAGCAGGCCTTCCTCTCTTTAGATATTTGGTGATAGATATCTCTTTGGATCTAAAATCGATAGGAAGGCATCCCGCTAAACCGTTATTGTCTCAGTTTTAGCGGATAAAAAAGCTTTGGAAATTAAAACCATAGAAATTCTTTGGACAGAAGCTAACTTTTTTACAATTTTCTTTTTATTCAGCGCTGACAGCCATACAGGTATTGCATATAAAATAGTGGATTCAATAGCAGCTTTGTACAATTTTCTTAGGGCAAATGGTTTACGACCCCAAGTGGTTCTGGCGGCACACAACAATTTTGTTGAATATTGTTTGGTGACTTTTATTTTACTTTCAACATGATCATTCCAAAGTAATTTTCTATCAAGAATTAAGCCCAAGTATCTCACTTTACCACTTATTGGTATTCTATGGCTTAAAAGATTAATCTGTGGGATTTCTCTTTTCTTCGTAAAGATAATAGCTTCGCATTTATTAACACCGAAATTTAATTTATTTTCATCTGCCCATTTTTCTAACAGTGTAAATATCTTTTACCCGGCTCAATAGTAACCGAAACTCTAAAAACCGGAATTTTGATATCCATAGATACATCAATAGAATCAAATTTTTATGCTGATTTCAAATATATAAGTTTCATTAAGTTTAGTTTTACTCTACAAAAGTTACGCGCCTGAGAAAATTTGCCTTATTTTCGAAAAAAAGACGGAAATACCTCCCAAAAGTCATAGAACTTTATTGAAAATCACACCATCGGATTTAGAGTATCAGAAAACCCTGTTGCGGAAGTTTCAAGCTCCTATATGCAAAAATGTGGAATTTTGTATTTTTTGTCAGAAGAAAGATCACGGATGCGTGTTTATTTGTTTTTTTTTTTTGTTTTTTTTTTCCAGGGGTGATCGTATCGATCCAGTAGTCCTAGAATATCGTAAGAGGGCTCATTTGAACGGAAATTAAAAGTTCTAGTGCCCTTTTTTAGTGACCAAAAAAATTGGAGGGCAACTTGGCCCCCTCCCACGCTCATTTTTTTCCCAAAGTCCCCCAATCAAAATTTTGAGATAGCCATTTTGTTCAGCATAGTCAAAAATATAATAAATATGTCTTTGAGGATGACTTAATCTCCCACAGTTCCCGGGGGAAGGGCTGGAAGTTATGAACTTTGCCCATTGTTTACATATAGTATTGGTTAATGGGAAGTGTAAAGACGTTTCAGGAGGGATTTTTTTCTGATGACAGGGGGGTGTTGGAGGAGGGGGTTAAGGGGGAGGATCCTTCCATGGAGGATGTTTCCTAGGGGGAAGGGTGATTTCTATGAAGGGGGTGCCGGACTTCCCATTATTATTTAAAAATAAACGATCAGAAATCAAATAGAAAAAGCTAGTTTTTTCAACTGAAAGTAAGGAGCAGCATTAAAACTTAAAACAAACAGACATTATTACGCATATGAGGGGGTTTGCCCCCTAGTCAATACCTCGCCCTTTTCGCTAAAGTTTCTTTTAGTAGTTTCAAAAAAGTTATCTATTCTAATTAACCGGCCTTTGTGATTCAGGGGTTTGTGATTCGAACAAAATTCGAACTTTAGCGTAAAGAGCAAGGTATCGACTAGGGGGCAAACTCCCTAATATACGTAATAAGACATACGAATATAGAAGTTCGTTACGTAAGTTAATTCGTAAGTTACGTCAGAACAAAATTTCGAGAAAGCCATTTAGCCAAAAAAGTAAAATTAATATGCAAATTTCGTTTTAATTATACATGTACGGTGAACCAAAATCAAAGCTGCATTAATTCAAAAACGTTCAGAAATTAAGTAAAAAAACAAGTTTTTTTTAACTGAAAGTAAGGAGCGACAATAAAACATAAAACGAACAGATATTATTCCGTATATGAAAGGGGCTGTCCCCTCCTCAATACCTCGCTCTTTACGCTAAAGTTTGAATCTGTCACAAACTTTATTTTTTTAAACAATAAAAAAACTTTAGCGTAAAGAGCGAGGTATTAAGGAGGGGACAGCCCCTTTCATATACGGAATAATTTCTGTTCGTTTTAAGTTTTAATGTCGCTCCTTACTTTCAGTTAAAAAAACTTGTTTTTTTTTTTTATTTGATTAGACCATAAGAACGGTGAGAGTATGTTTCCTTGTGGGCAAGATTTTTGAAGGATACGAGTTATATTATCAGCTTTATCACCATAAGAAACAGATCGATCTGATAGATAACTTTTAATCAACATAACTAGAGGAGTGGGGCAACTTAAATCTAATAAGGGGTGTCATGCATTATCGAAGGCACCTTTGATATCAAAGAGAAGGCAAAGTGTAAATTTCTTCAACTTATTATTTTCTTCCACTGTTGTGACGAGTTTATCCAGAGCATCTACTGTTGATTTACCTTTAACAAATTCAAACTGGTTATTAAAAATCCGATCCTTATTAATAATTGAATCATTCAAAATATATGATAGGACTCTTTCGAATATTTTGCCAAAAAACTGGTTTCAAGCTGATGGGTTCATAAGAAGACGGTAAACCGTCATTAATTCTCCCTCGTTTAGGAATTATTATAATTTTAGAATTTTTCCAATCCCTTGGAAAATACAATATATTCAAACATGCATTATATATTTTAAGTAAAATGGGAGCCTAGACATAATAAATTTTTTTAAATTACAATATTGACAATACCATCTAAGCCAGAAGCTTTAAGTGGTTTTAGAGAATTAATTATTTGAAAAAAAAACTACGTTTTCTAAAGAGTTAAAGAGGCTGAGTCACAAGTTCAAACCTTAAAACGTACAGGGATTAGGAGGTACAGTTGGGGGGCTACCGCCCCCCAAACCCCACGGTTTTGCAGCCTGTAAATAAAAAAAAACAAGTTTTTTAAACTGAAAGTAAGGAGCGACATTAAAACTTAAAACAAACAGAAATTATTCCGTATATGAAAGGGGCTGTGCCCTCCTCAACGCCTCGCTTTTTACGCTAAAGTTTTTATTGTTTAAAAAAAAGAGTTGTGAGAAAGTCAAACTTTAGTGTAAAGAGCTAGGCGTTGAGGAGGGCACAGCCCCTTTCAAATACGGAATAATTTCTGCTCGTTTTAAGTTTTAATGTCGCTCCTTACTTTCAGTTTAAAAAACTTGTTTTTTTTATTTAAAGGCTGCAAAAGCGGGGGGGGGGTTTGAGGGAGTTAAGATTTTAAATAATCACCAGAGGACTATTTTACCTGCTAGACCAAAACGATTTGCTTCAATAATAGCCAATAAAAGGATTATTTCGCAACAGAATAATTAAAGTAATTTCCAGCTTTTTTTTATTTTTCCTCAGTTACTCTGGTGTTCTCACTGAAGTAACTCTATAATAGCATATTTTTCCTACGTGGATTAGTTTGCGTCAATTGCATTTTTTTGTGGTGGTTTTATTGGTTTTTAGTTTTAGCTTGTTTTTTTTATCTTGTTCTTCTTGTGTTTCTTTCGTGCTGAAGACGCCTTGTTTGGATACAGGCAAAATATCCGCGTTGTTTTACATTTTTCGTCTTTTCTCTACACTGGCCGCAGTCTCGTTTTGTTGGTTTTTTTTTTCATTGAAATTTTTCTCTTTGTTGGTTTATTGTTTATATGATTTCTGTTCGTTTTGGGTTTCATTTATTCTGTAATAGTAATTTCTGGTCGTTTTGAGTTTGAATTTTAGCAGATATTTGTATCTGCTGAGCTTAAGTTTAAAATGGCCTTTACTTTTCTTTGAAACACTTATTTTTCGGAATTTTTCTTTTTAATTAATAACAATAAAACATTGGAGCCGTATGGCTTTTACTATAGGCAACGCTATAGCGTTGCCTCTGATAATTAAATGTGTATATATGTCCTTGTATAAGCCTCTGCATTTTACCCTCGGCGGCTACCCAAACAACAGAAAAAAAATGATAATTAAATTTTAACTACTGAGACATTACAAACACACATATGTGTCGAAACAGACCTCCTGAAATAATGAAAGCAAAATGCATCGTTAATGCTGACTCACAAAACACCAGAGCTATGCTCTTTTTACAACTGCTATTAACCCTACCTTTTGATGTTTTCGCAAATTCCTAGACGTATAATAAAAAACAGATGCTAGCCAGTCAACTACACAGTTTCAAAAACATCGTAAACCATACATTAACACACCTCAAAAAGTTTTTCAGACTATATATATATATATATATATATATATATATATATATATATATATATATATATATATATATATATATATATATATATATATAATATATATATATATATATATATATATATATATATATATATATATATATATATATATATATATATATATATATATATATATATATATATATATATATATTATATATATATATATATATATATATATATATATATATATATTATATATATATATATATATATATATATATATATATATATATATATATATATATATATATATATATATATATATATTTATATATATTGTAGGAATATGATCAAAGATTACTAGGTGAGATTTGAAATAATTGCAGACTACCGTTTTTTGCGAATTCTGTAGCGCTTTGCACAACAAACGTCCCCGATAGTCCTTTACCCAGTACAGTCACTAGGATTGCTACATTTTCAAAACTCTTAGTGACAATGAATAAAGTTTTAAATTAATTTTATTATTACCCAGTTCAGTCTTAAGATGATCTGCGTTTCTTCATTCAGATAATCAGTAGTAGGGAAAGAGGTACCATTTTGCCCAGGTTATGTTCCCTGGCAGCTTTCCAAGACAGATTACCAGACTAGTTATTTGGCAGTGTGTAATGTGGTCAAACAGGTTTTGTTCTGTTATTGTTCTCAATTGCACAATGAATGTACTTCATGAGCTCACGTGCACATTCTTAAAAAACTGGTACATTTAAAAAGGGGTAATGAGATTTGCGAATTGGAGTGAAGGATTCGCGAATTTGATCTTATTAAGGTGGAGAAAAAAAGAAAAGAGTTTAGCATTTGCAAATACTTCAATGTGTTGTCAATTTAAAATAGTTTAAAAATAAAAAAATTTAACAAGAAATGGCTGAAAAGTGTTTTGGGGGAGATGGGGTGATTGTGTACTGTATAATACACATGTAATGTTTGGACAGTGTTGTCAATTTAAAATAGTTTAACGTTCCCTTCGTTCCCCCATTTCTGAGGGCAGGGAAGGGGGGGGTCAATTTGGAGGGAAAACCAAAAATACTCAGAATCGAAAATAAATGGGATCTGCCTCAAGGGCAAGGCTCAGAGGCCCCTCCTTCCTCCATTTCTGAGGGCAGGGGAGGAGAGGGGGGGTCAATTTTGGAGGGAAAATCAAAAATGCTCAGAATCGAAAAGAAATGGGATCTACCTCAAGGGGAAGGCTCAGAGGCCCTTCGTTCCCCCATTTCTGAGGGCAGGGGGAGGGGGGGTCAATTTTGGAGGGAAAATTAAAAATGCTCAGAATCGAAAATAAAGCGTGATCTGCCTCAAGGGCAAGGTTCAGAGGCCCCTCCTTCCTCCATTTCTGAGGGCAGGGGAGGGGGGGGGTCAATTTTGGAGGGAAAATCAAAAATCTCAGAATCGAAAATAAATGGGATCTGCCTCAAGGGGAAGGCTCAGAGGCCCTTCTTTTCCCCATTTCTAAGGGCAGGGGAGGGGGGGGGGGGTCAATTTTGGAGGGAAAACTAAAAATACTCAGAAAGTTCATCTTGAATTTCTTTCATTGAAATGCAAGAGTTGGAATATTTCAGTAGTGTTTTGTTGTGCTTTACCTTGTCACTGTTACATTCTCTTAATTTTTCAAAGTTCATTTTGAATTTCTTTCGCGAAATGCAAGAATTGGAATATTTCAGTAGTGTCTTGTCGTGGTTTACCTTGTCACACCTACATTCTCATGATTTTTCGAAGTTCATTTTGGATTTCTTTCGTTGAAATGCAAGAGTTGGAATATTTCAGTAGTGATTTGTTGTGCTTTAGCTTTGCACAGTTACATTCTCTTGATTTGTCGAAGTTCATTTTGAATTTCTGTCGTGAAATGCAAGAGTTGGAATATTTCAGTAGTGTTTCGTTGTGCTTTACCTTGTCACAGTTACATTCTCTTAATTTTTCAAAGTTCATTTTGAATTTCTTTCGTGAAATGGAAGAATTGGAATATTTCAGTAGTGTCTTGTCATGGTTTACCTTGTCAGAGCTATATTCTCATGATTTTTCAAAGTTCATTTTGAATTTCTGTCGTGAAATGCAAGAGTTGGAATATTTCAGTAGTGACTTGTTGTGCTTTACCTTGTCACTGTTACATTCTCTTGATTTTTCCAAGTTCATTTTGAATTTCTGTCGTGAAATGCAAGAGTTGGAATATTTCAGTAGTGTTTTGTTGTGCTTTACCTTGTCACAGTTACGACCTGTTGATTTTCATAGTTCATTTTGAATTTCTTTCATTGAAATGCAAGAGTTGGAATATTTCAGTAGTGTTTTGTTGTGCTTTACCTTGTCACAGTTACATTCTCTTAATTTTTCAAAGTTCATTTTGAATTTCTTTCGTGAAATGGAAGAATTGGAATATTTCAGTAGTGTCTTGTCATGGTTTACCTTGTCACAGCTATATTCTCATGATTTTTCAAAGTTCATTTTGAATTTCTGTCGTGAAATGCAAGAGTTGGAATATTTCAGTAGTGACTTGTTGTGCTTTACCTTGTCACTGTTACATTCTCTTGATTTTTCCAAGTTCATTTTGAATTTCTGTCGTGAAATGCAAGAGTTGGAATATTTCAGTAGTGTTTTGTTGTGCTTTACCTTGTCACAGTTACATTCTGTTGATTTTCATAGTTCATTTTGAATTTCTTTCATTGAAATGCAAGAGTTGGAATATTTCAGTAGTGTTTTGTTGTGCTTTACCTTGTCACAGTTACATTCTGTTGATTTTCATAGTTTATTTTGGATTTCTTTCGTTGAAATGCAAGAGTTGGAATATTTCAGTAGTGACTTGTTGTGCTTTACCTTGTCACAGTTACATTCTCTTGATTTTTCGAAGTTCATTTTGAATTTCTGTCGTGAAATGCAAGAGTTGGAATATTTCAGTAGTGTTTTGTTGTGCTTTACCTTGTCACAGTTACATTCTGTTGATTTTCATAGTTCATTTTGAATTTCTTTCATTGAAATGCAAGAGTTGGAATATTTCAGTAGTGTTTTGTTATGCTTTACCTTGTCACAGTTACATTCTGTTGATTTTCATAGTTCATTTTGAATTTCTTTCATTGAAATGCAAGAGTTGGAATATTTCAGTAGTGTTTTGTTGTGCTTTACCTTGTCACAGTTACATTCTGTTGATTTTCATAGTTCATTTTGAATTTCTTTCATTGAAATGCAAGAGTTGGAATATTTCAGTAGTGTTTTGTTGTGCTTTACCTTGTCACAGTTACATTCTCTTAATTTTTCAGAGTTCATTTTGAATTTCTTTCGTGAAATGCAAGAGTTGGAATATTTCAGTAGTGTTTTGTTGTGCTTTACCTTGTCACAGTTACATTCTGTTGATTTTCATAGTTCATTTTGAATTTCTTTCATTGAAATGCAAGAGTTGGAATATTTCAGTAGTGTTTTGATGTGCTTTACCTTGTCACAGTTACATTCTGTTGATTTTCATAGTTCATTTAGAATTTCTTTCATTGAAATGCAAGAGTTGGAATATTTCAGTAGTGTTTTGTTGTGCTTTACCTTGTCACAGTTACATTCTGTTGATTTTCATAGTTCATTTTGAATTTCTTTCATTGAAATGCAAGAGTTGGAATATTTCAGTAGTGTTTTGTTGTGCTTTACCTTGTCACAGTTACATTCTCTTAATTTTTCAAAGTTCATTTTGAATTTCTTTCGTGAAATGCAAGAATTGGAATATTTCAGTAGTGTCTTGTCGTGGTTTACCTTGTCACAGCTACATTCTCATGATTTTTCAAAGTTCATTTTGAATTTCTGTCGTGAAATGCAAGAGTTGGAATATTTCAGTAGTGTTTTGTTGTGCTTTACCTTGTCACAGTTACATTCTGTTGATTTTCATAGTTCATTTTGAATTTCTTTCATTGAAATGCAAGAGTTGGAATATTTCAGTAGTGTTTTGTTGTTCTTTACCTTGTCACAGTTACATTCTGTTGATTTTCATAGTTCACTTAGAATTTCTTTCATTGAAATGCAAGAGTTGGAATATTTCAGTAGTGTTTTGTTGTGCTTTACCTTGTCACAGTTACATTCTCTTGATTTTTCGAAGTTCATTTTGAATTTCTGTCGTGAAATGCAAGAGTTGGAATATTTCAGTAGTGTTTTGTTGTGCTTTACCTTGTCACAGTTACATTCTGTTGATTTTCATAGTTCATTTTGAATTTCTTTCATTGAAATGCAAGAGTTGGAATATTTCAGTAGTGTTTTGTTGTGCTTTACCTTGTCACAGTTACATTCTGTTGATTTTCATAGTTCATTTAGAATTTCTTTCATTGAAATGCAAGAGTTGGAATATTTCAGTAGTGTTTTGTTGTGCTTTACCTTGTCACAGTTACATTCTCTTAATTTTTCAAAGTTCATTTTGAATTTCTTTCGTGAAATGCAAGAATTGGAATATTTCAGTAGTGTCTTGTCGTGGTTTACCTTGTCACAGCTACATTCTCATGATTTTTCAAAGTTCATTTTGAATTTCTGTCGTGAAATGCAAGAATTGGAATATTTCAGTAGTGTTTTGTTGTGCTTTACCTTGTCACAGTTACATTCTCTTAATTTTTCAAAGTTCATTTTGAATTTCTTTCGTGAAATGCAAGAATTGGAATATTTCAGTAGTGTCTTGTCGTGGTTTACCTTGTCACAGCTACATTCCATGATTTTTCAAAGTTCATTTAGAATTTCTTTCATTGAAATGCAAGAGTTGGAATATTTCAGTAGTGTTTTGTTGTGCTTTACCTTGTCACAGTTACATTCTCTTAATTTTTCAAAGTTCATTTTGAATTTCTTTTGTGAAATGCCAGAATTGGAATATTTCAGTAGTGTCTTGTCGTGCTTTACCTTGTCACAGTTACATTCTGTTGATTTTCATAGTTCATTTAGAATTTCTTTCATTGAAATGCAAGAGTTGGAATATTTCAGTAGTGTTTTGTTGTGCTTTACCTTGTCACAGTTACATTCTCTTAATTTTTCAAAGTTCATTTTGAATTTCTTTCGTGAAATGCAAGAATTGGAATATTTCAGTAGTGTCTTGTCGTGGTTTACCTTGTCACAGCTACATTCTCATGATTTTTCAAAGTTCATTTTGAATTTCTGTCGTGAAATGCAAGAATTGGAATATTTCAGTAGTGACTTGTTGTGCTTTACCCAGTCACAGTTACATTCTGTTGATTTTTCGAAGTTCATTTTGAATTTCGGTCGTGAAGTGCAAAAGTTGGAATATTTCAGTAGTGTTTTGTTGTGCTTTACCTTGTCACAGTTACATTCTGTTGATTTTCATAGTTCATTTTGAATTTCTTTCATTGAAATACAAGAGTTGGAATATTTCAGTAGTGTTTTGTTGTGCTTTACCTTGTCACAGTTACATTCTCTTAATTTTCAAAGTTCAGTTGAATTTCTTTCGTGAAATGCAAGAATTGGAATATTTCAGTAGTGTCTTGTCGTGGTTTACCTTGTCACAGCTACATTCTCATGATTTTTCAAAGTTCATTTTGAATTTCTGTCGTGAAATGCAAGAGTTGGAATATTTCAATAGTGACTTGTTGTGCTATACCTTGTCACAGTTACATTCTCTTGATTTTTCGAAGTTCATTTTGAATTTCTGTCGTGATGTGCAAGAGTTGGAATATTTCAGTAGTGTTTTGTTGTGCTTTACCTTGTCAGAGTTACATTCTGTTGATTCTCATAGTTCATTTTAAATTTCTTTCATTGAAATGCAAGAGTTGGAATATTTCAGTAGTGTCTTGTCGTGGTTTACCTTGTCACAGCTACATTCTCATGATTTTTCAAAGTTCATTTTGAATTTCTTTCGTGAAATGCAAGAATTGGAATATCGTTTCTTCAACTGAAAGTAAGGAGCAACATCAAAACTTAAAAACGGACAGAAAATAGAGGCTGTTAAAAGCATATTGAACCTGTTCATGAGACACCAGTAAAAATTGTGTATGATTCAAAATGGAATAATGATTATTCTACTGATTACGAACTAAGAGAAGACAATAACTCCATTATCAAGAGAGAACTTGGAGAACTATTTTATGGAACAGATTCAAAATTTCCAAAGTTAATCATTGATATTAATAATGTATCATAATATATTTTTGTATTAATATTCTACATAGCATTATTTCATTAAAAATATTACATTGTTATGTGTTCATTATTTTTTAGAGTAAGCTAGCATATCAAGCATTTAGAATATCCATTAAAACATCAGAGATGTAAGAAAAGGGATTTGCGTACATCTATTGTCAGACACACTATTTCCGTAAAATCTGAGCTATTAAGGGTTTTTGACCGTAAACTCTAGTTTTTTGTATGAAAATTATGGAAAATACAATTCTCTGGTTCAAATATGAAACTTAAGTCTATTTTTGGATCGAAAAATAAAACTATTTCCTTAAAATCTGAGCTAATCAGGGTCTTTTTACCGTAAACTCTAGTTTCTTGTAAGAAAATTATGGAAAATACAATTCTCTAGTTCAAATGTGAAACTTAAGTCCAGTTTTGGATTCTCATAATGATGAGGACTGATGGTTCTAATTCAATATTTTTTTTCATAAAACAAACTATTTTTTTTTAACTTCTAAATTATTCAACTTTATTAATTTTTTATCTTTTTCTTTTGTACATATCTTAAAATGACAAAATATCTTTCTTGAATTCACCTCTTGGATACACAATATAGAAATTATAAAAAAAAATGTGATTTCCAGACTTCATTTGCATGCAAGAGATACCGAGAGTTCTATGACTCCTCCCCGCAATGAATTCTAAGGGTTTTATGACTCCTCCCCAAAATGAATTCAAATGCTTTTAGGAGTCATCCCCCTTAGCCATATCTCCATTCGACCTTGAGCAAAGGTATAAAAGTTTGATGAAGTATTTCTCTTCTTAACAACTACATTAATACCTTCCAAGATGATAAGACTCTATGACACAGAATTTATCGGTTTGAAAAAATCATCTTTTGGTGTTATATTTGAATGTGCATTTTTATTATTGTCAATGGAACTTGAAGAAATGACTGTTATCATTGGATAGTGAACTACAACATGTATGAGTATGATAAAAGCTTGTGGAGTACTACATTACATCGTATAAACAGACTGGGATTCTACGATAGAGTGATTACACCACTTAATAATAGTGGTCAGGAACTGAGAAATGTCCAGGAGGAAGTCAGTGAAATTTGCAGCTTTTTCGGGGTTGAAGCACTCTATGTAAAGGGTAATGTACCTACGAATAAAGTTTTAATTCAAAAGTGTGACCCTAGGATTCCACTTTTAATCTAGAAGAATTTAAGTGTCCTAAATTTGAAGGGGTTTATCATCGTCCTGAAGACGAGGTCAGGTTCTTCGCGCACTGGATACCTAAGGTCATACCCGATCGTGATAAATGCATTAGACGTGGTAAAAACTATTCCATATCATGGGACCATCGTTTCTGGATGTTTAAGAGTGAACGTGTGTATGACTATGTGTCATAATATAATTTTGTATTAATATTCTTCATAGCATTATTTCATTGAAAATATATTATGCATTACATTGTTATATTTTCATTATTTTTAGAGTAAGCTAGCATATCAACAGTTTAGAATGTATATTAAAACATCGGAGATTTGAGAAAAGGAATTTGCATACATCTATTGTCAGACACATGAGGTAACATTGACAAAATCTAGGTATCAGAATGAATAAATTCTTTATCAACATCCGTTGTTGGATATGTCATTATGTCATTATGAAAAAATTGTAAGTAGGTAAGTAAGTAAGTAGCAAACTCTTTCTTGAATTCACCTCTTGGATACACAAAGAAGACATTTCATTCAAGAAAATTTGAAAATATTTGTAAGTAAGTAACACACTCTTTCTTGAAGTCACCCCTTGGATACACAATACAGATACTTTATTCAAGAAATTATGAAAAAATCGCAAGTAAGTAACAAACTCTTTCTTGAATTCCCCATTTGGATGCACAATACAGAAATTTAATTCAAGAAATTATGAAAAAAAATGTAAGTAAGTAAGTAACAAACTCTATGCTTTTTCTGCATGAATTGTCGGATATGTTGAATAAAATATGCAAAGTCGACATAGCTTTATTTCATTTTTTAAGGTTAATTTAGACGAGGTTACGTGCGCGCACGTAACCTCGTAATTTCTGTGTCATAGAGTCCTATCATCTTGGATGGTATTAATGTACTTGTTAAGAAGAGAAATACATCATCAAGCTTTTATACCTTCGCTCAAGGTCGAATGGAGTTATGGCTAAGGGGGATGACTCCTAAAAGCATCTGAATTCATTTTGGGGAGGAGTCATAAAACCCTTAGAATTCATTGCGGGGAGGAGTCATAGAACTCTCGGTATCTCTTGCATGCAAATGAAGTCTGGAAATCACATTTTTTTTATAATTTCTATATT
The DNA here is from genome assembly GCA_027921565.1 of Artemia sinica. Taxonomy (NCBI): domain Eukaryota; kingdom Metazoa; phylum Arthropoda; class Branchiopoda; order Anostraca; family Artemiidae; genus Artemia; species Artemia sinica. Next base: position 11,260,015 of record CM051258.1, read on the forward strand.
GTGTATCCAAGAGGTGAATTCAAGAAAGATATTTTGTCATTTTCAGATATGTAAAAAAGAAAAAGATAAAAAATAAATAAAGTTGAATAATTTCGAAGTTTAAAAAAAAATAGTTTGTCTTATGAAAAAAAAATTATTGAATTAGAACCATCAGTTCTCATCATTATGAGTATCCAAAACTGGACTTAAGTTTCACATTTGAACTAGAGAATTGTATTTTCCATGATTTTCTTACAAGAAATTAGAGTTTACGGTCAAAAAAACCCTTATTAGCTCAGATTTTAAGGAAATAGTTTTATTTTTCGATCCAAAAATAGACTTAAGTTTCACATTTGAACCAGAGAATTGTATTTTCCATAATTTTCTTACAAAAAAACTAGAGTTTACGGTCAAAAACCCTTAATAGCTCAGATTTTACGGAAATAGTGTGTTTGACAATGGATGTACGCAAATTCCTTTTCTTACATCTCTGATGTTTTAATGGACATTCTAAACGCTTAATATGCTAGCTTACTCTAAAAAATAATGAACACATAACAATGTAATATTTTTAATGAAATAATGCTATGTAGAATATTAATACAAAAATATATTATGATACATTATTAATATCAATGATTAACTTTGGAAATTTGGAATCTGTTCCATAAAATAGTTCACCATGTTCTCTCTTGATAATGGAGTTATTGTCTTCTCTTAGTTCGTAATCAGTAGAATAATCATTATTCCATTTTGAATCATACACAATTTTTACTGGTCTCTCATGAACAGGGTCAATATGCTTTTAACAGCCTCTATTTTCTGTCCGTTTTTAAGTTTTGATGTTGCTCCTTACTTTCAGTTGAAGAAACGATATTCCAATTCTTGCATTTCACGAAAGAAATTCAAAATGAACTCTGAAAAATTTTGAGAATGTAACTGTAACAAGGTAAAGCATAACAAAACACTACTGAAATATTCCAACTCTTGCATTTCAATGAAATAAATTCAAAATGAACTATGAAAATGAACAGAATGTAACTGTGACAAGGGAAAGCACAACAAAACACTACTGAAATATTCCACCTCTTGCATTTCACGACAGAAATTCAAAATGAACTTCGAAAAATCAAGAGAATGTAACTGTTATATGGTAAAGCACAACAAGTCACTACTGAAATATTCCAACTCTTGCATTTCACGACAGAAATTCAAAATGAACTTTGAAAAATCATGAGAATGTAGCTGTGACAAGGTAAACCATGACAAGACACTACTGAAGTATTCCAATTCTTGCATTTCACGAAAGAAATTCAAAATGAACTTTGAAAAATTAAGAGAATTTAACTATGACAAGGTAAAGCACAACAAAACACTACTGAAATATTCCAACTCTTGCATTTCAATGAAAGAAATTCAAAATGATCTATGAAAATCAACAGAATATAACTGTGACAAGGGAAAGCACAACAAAACACTACTGAAATATTCCACCTCTTGCATTTCACGACAGAAATTCAAAATGAACTTCGAAAAATCAAGAGAATGTAACTGTTATATGGTAAAGCACAACAAGTCACTACTGAAATATTCCAACTCTTGCATTTCAACGAAAGAAATCCAAAATGAACTTCGAAAAATCATGAGAATGTAGCTGTGACAAGATAAACCACGACAAGACACTACTGAAATATTCCAATTCTTGCATTTCGCGAAAGAAATTCAAAATGAACTTTGAAAAATTAAGAGAATGTAACTGTGACAAGGTAAAGCACAACAAAACACTACTGAAATATTCCAACTCTTGCATTTAATGAAAGAAATTCAAAATGAACTTTCTGAGTATTTTTAGTTTTCCCTCCAAAATTGACCCCCTCCCCTGCCCTCAGAAATGGGGGAACGAAGGGCCTCTGAGCCTTCCCCTTGAGGCAGATCCCATTTATTTTCGATTCTGAGCATTTTTGATTTTCCCTCCAAAATTGACCCCCCCCCCTCCCCTGCCCTCAGAAATGGAGGAAGGAGGGGCCTCTGAGCCTTGCCCTTGAGGCAGATAACGCTTTATTTTCGATTCTGAGCATTTTTTATTTTCCCTCCAAAATTGACCCCACCCTCCCCCTGCCCTCAGAAATGGGGGAACGAAGGGCCTCTGAGCCTTCCCCTTGAGGCAGATCCCATTTATTTCGATTCTGAGCATTTTTGATTTTCCCTCCCAAATTGACCCCCCTCCCCTCCCCTGCCCTCAGAAATGGAGGAAGGAGGGACCTCTGAGCCTTGTCCTTGAGGCAGACCCCATTTATTTTCGATTCTGAGTATTTTGGTTTTCCCTCCAAAATTGACCCCCCCCCTCCCCTGCCCTCAGAAATGGGGGAACGAAGGGCCTCTGAGCCTTCCCTTGAGGCAGATCCCATTTATTTTCGATTCTGAGTATTTTTGATTTTCCCTCCAAAATTGACCCCCCCCCTCTCCCCTGCCCTCAGAAATGGGGGAACGAAGGGAACGTTAAACTATTTTAAATTGACAACACTGTCCAAACATCACATGTGTATTATACAGTACACAATCACCCCATCTCCCCCAAAACACTTTTCAGCCATTTCTTGTTAAATTTTTTTGTTTCTAAACTATTTTAAATTGACAACACATTGAAGCATTTGCAAATGCTAAACTCTTTTCTTTTCTTCGCCACCTTAATAGGATGAAATTCGCGAATCCTACACTCCAATTAGCAAATCTCATTACCCCTTTTTAAATGTACCAGTCTTTTAAGAATGTGCACGTGAACTCATGACGTACATTCATTGTGCAATTGACAACAATAACAGAACAAAACCTGTTTGACCACATTATACACTGCCGAATACCTAGTCTGGTAATCTGTCTTTGAAAGCTGCCAGGGAACATAACCTGGGCAAAATGGTACCTCTTTCCCTACTATCAGTGTCGTCAATACAGGAGGGTGAGTATCCCCCCCCTCTTTTGCATCTGATTAAAAACAACGTAAAATGAAAAAAAATCATAGGTTCCTACGATAAACCCTTTGAATAAAAAGATTTTCAGAGGAAAGGTCAGATCACTTTAAAGTTGATTTTTAGGCCTAAAATGTTTTGTTGTTATTATGGCTAGTTTAGAAGGTGGTTATTCAAACAAGATTGACCAACTGAAAAATGTTTGGCGTCGTTTTCATCTTTACTATACTATAGTTCAGGCAACTAATGTGCTATAAGCAGGACTCTCACTCTGTGTTCAACCTTTGAATGAAAAGGTTTTTCAGGGGAAAGGTTAGGTATCCTAAAAGAGGATTTTAGACCGAGATTTTCGTACATGGTCTTTGAAGCGATCTTGACCTTTTCTGCCGTAATCAGAGGAGATATACAATACTGAAGAAAACAAGTCTCGGGCAAAGGTTCATCAGACTTTGCTTGTAGAATCGATAGGTTTGGAAACTTGTATGTTTGTTTTATTTCTCTCCCGTAAATAAAAAAAGGCACATTTTTCGCACAACGGCATGACAACAGTTGAATTGTTCTCTGCTTCCTCCATCAAGTTGTGCGCGTATGTGCATAATGAATTTCGTAAAGACGGCCAGGCCTATCTCTAACTTCTTAAAGACTTCTGATAAGGAGGAAAGAGTTTGACGCTATGTACCTTTAAGGCGATTAGAGACCCTAAAATCATTTTGTCAACCTCAGCATCGGCTGTTTGTCTCAAAGACAAAGGGCCCATTCGCGAATCCTCCCAGGGGACTACGAAATTTTCCTCCCAGGGGAATATGAAATTTCATAGAAAAGACATAGTCCCAAATAATAAATTCATATCTTTTTCCCGCTTTCTGGCACTCTCACCCGTTCTTCGTCACTAATAGCTCGTCCAGACCATTCTTTCTCTAGAAAATTGGAATTAGGATAATCTACTCTTTTATATTTTAAACTAGATTAAAGGTTGTTTATCAATATTTGTTTCGTTTTCGGAGCTCTCTCCAGAAATACTGTGTATACTGTCGTTTTCGTCCCATTTTACTAGTTTTGGATCCTCTGATATACCGACCTTGAAAACAGAAAAAGAGATAAATGTGCCAGTCTACTCTTACAGTCTTCCGCCACATTTTTTTTAAAGAAAGTAGACAGTTTGACGCACTCAAAAAGACGAGGATGTCTAATGGGGGGGGGGGGTTTCAATAAAACTTTCTAATGGGGGGGTTTTCACTAAAATAGTTCTTGTTCTTGTACTTTAAGTTAATTCTTTGTAGAGGAGTTTTTCAGTTAATTATTTATATGGGCAATTATCAGTTAAACTCTTAGTTGACGGTTCGCAAGTGGCTTACCTGAGTGGAGGCGGAACTTCCTGTGTGGGGAGCTTAAACTAGCGAATCAAATAGGGAGCTTGTATTAACGGCCATACTGAGTCGAGATCAGATCGAAAGGTTTCAGGTTCCCTTGAGAGCGAGTGGAGCCACAAGGACTAACTATCTTGAGAAATACTAACATAGAGAGAATAAAATAAGAAAGTAATGTATTTAATTTTACTCACTTAGTCGGTACAGAGCTTGGTGGTAATATCAGAGACACATTGCAGTACAAGACACTAATACAAAATTTTTATCTGGGGCGATACAACGCAAAAGTTAATTCACTGATAATAAGATTTCTCAAAAGTTTATTCTAAATAGACTGCAAATAAACTCACATAATACGATTCACAAGAAATTCATAGTAGACTCTCCTAGGCTAGACTGGCGCAAAATTGCTAAGTCCTGACTATCTGCTTTTCCCAATTTCGCCCTAGGTTACGTTCAGGCGTTACTCCAAAGTACGTTACACTGATTCTTTTGGTTCCACTATATGTCCTATATTACTATTGGATGGGTATACACCAATGGGCTACTTGAGTTTAATTACAATTTATAACTTTAAGATATCACTTTGGAATTTTTCATAACAAGACAGAGTTTTACATTGTAACCTTAATTACTATTTATGACTTTTAAGATATCACTTTAGAATTTTTCATAACAAAACAAAGTTTTACACTGTAGCTTTTTGCTAGCGAGGTGTCACTTAGTTTCCAGAAGGCTTATAATTTATTTCTGTGAAAGTTGTTAAAGGACAATACGATTTAATTACATTGAGATACATAGTTCTAAACTTAGTTTTCAGAACAATGCAATTAGATTATACAAAAATATTTTGTATCTCGAGTGACTATTTTTTTGTATAATAAATTCTACCATCTCTTGATAGTTTGGTATTTCAAGCTCTTAAGATTTAAATTACATTGTTAGTCGCCTGTCATATAAGATTTGGTAAAACTGATATTTATTGCATACCTTGGCGACACAAAGGCGGATTTATTTATTAGATTTTCTGTGGGAAAGATTCTTACAATGTATGTTTGAATTAGATACATTTGTTTCAGTATGTTAAATTGAACGCTTGAGTCTTGCTCGATCTGTAGGTTACTTGAATTTTTCAGGTTCATATTTTGGGTGATTTTATTTTTACTTGGGTAACTTTAATTGGAAAATTTTGAGGTTTTTGAAAATTGATCCCATTACAGATGCTAGACTTAAAAGTCTATACTAGCTCAGCAAATATGCAAAACGACGTTCTCGAACCAAATCCTTATTTTTTCCTCTTTTAAGTTTTAAAGCTTTGCACAACAAAAGTAGTTTTTACACAACTTACTTCCTTAAAATTTATTCAAAAAATTAATGTAAAGAATAATACAATTTGTAGTGATGCTTTTCTACAATTTTCAACTTTTCGAGAGAGCATATTATTTTCTTGCTTAAAAAAAATCCTCAGCATGGTGCGGTTTTTGATTTATCAGCATATTTTTACTCTTTCCCTTGCCCCAAAGCAAAGAAGGTTGTGACACCCTTGTCCACATAAGTGCCAAAGGCATAAGTGTTTTAAACTTTCTTTCTTTCCTCCCCCCCTCCCTGCTTCTTTACCGAAGCTTGACTCCACCACCGGGACAAACCCTAGTTAAAATGACTGATCAAAATCAAATGCTGAAGGTATTTGGAGACATGAGAACTAGGCTTGAAAAGATTGCATCTAGCTTCATGTGCACTTACTGGGTTTTTGGTTACCTTAAGGCCATTTTTTTATACCAAAAATGGCATTGTCTGAAAAAAATGTGGCATTGTCTGAAAAAAGAGAGAAATAGAAAACGAAATGGCTAGCAAAAGAGCGTTACTATGATCACGACTAGATTTTAATGACAATTATCGTATTAAAGATACTATAATGTTAAAAGGAATCATTCGCATAGGCAGACAAAGGTCACTCGGTATCAGACAGCGTGGTCATGCTCGTCAAGACCTACAAATGCAGCACTATGCAAAACATTTTGATTCATAGCAGTGCTGTCACTTGAGGTTGCTTTACCGCTCACTTGAAGTTCACGTTTAACAAGTCCCAGTTCTAGCTACCCCTTGTCGTGGCTTGATATACCTTTTCGCTGACGGTTCAGACCACATTCCACTTTTAATGTCAACACAAGAGTTACCAAATGAATCTACTGACGTTTTATTGAACTAAGATGATTTTGCATGTCAGTTTTGACTTCCTCTAAAAAATAAAAAAGGGGCTCAGCAATGACATTCGGCATGGCAAGGAAAACAATTTTGTATCAATTTTGAAACGTTTGGAAACATTACTGCTCCAGTTGCAGGTTTTAGTGTAGGGATATGGCACCAATACACCAGTATGGCAGAGTCGTCCAAATTTTCAAGATTCAAACCTTCAGATAAAGTTACACTCGATATGAACTGCCATTCCTGGTCCATCTTTGCCTTATTCCATATGCCGGAGGTATAGCGGTAAAAGAGTACTGATGACTACCTAGAGTGGTCGTAACTAGAGTGGTAAAAGAATAGAGGATATCATTTATCTTTTCAGAGAAGCGAAAACGGTCTATAATTGGTTTGATGTTCATATGTGAGGGACGTTTAATGAAAAAAGAGTCCAATTACCTCGTGTGAGTATCCCACAACTCGAGAAAACCCCTTGTAGAGTTGTCAAATGAAAGCCAACAGGTAGGATCCAAAGCAAGGAATATGTATTATTCAACCTGAGTGAAGACTCAGATATATTCATTCCTATATGCATCTTGTCATTTTGCACAGTGTTAAAAGGGATTGCAAAAATTTTTGAATAAATCTTCTAGGCTCTTAGATTTTTTTTTTTACAATTATGACTTGCAAGCAGGGGATATTAATGACAGCAAAATTTCACCACTGTAACCCATGGTTATTTTTCTTTAACAAACCTCTTAACTAACTGATTTATTCCTATTGGTGGTGCAATATCCAATCTAGTTCTGTATGGGAGCACCTGTCTTCTTAACATAGTCTGTCCCTCCATCCAACTGGCTGAAAATAACAGATAATGATCCATGATTGCACTCTAACAGAGCAAGTAAGTCTACCAGTAAATCCATTATGACATTACACAAAGTGACACAAACAGAGTTGTTTGGCTACAGACTGATTTATTGTCTAGTCAAGATCCACTGAGAAAAGGTTAGTTTTTAGGTTCATAAGAAGCTTTTCATGAAAATCAAATGCCAGAGCCTGTTGAGCAATGTTTTTGTTTTTATTCTAATCACACTAGCATGGCTCAGCAAATCTGGCCATGGCATACTTTTCACGAACTTCGGCAAGTTGTCAGTGACCTAATAGTATTTGCTCTTTATGCTAAAGTTTTTTATTGTTTAAAAAAATAGAATTGTGAGAAAGTCAAACTTTAGTGTAAGGAGCGAGGCGTTGAGGAGGGGACAGCCCCTTTCATATACGGAATAATTTCTGTTCGTTTTAAGTTTTAACGTCGTTCCTTACTTTCAAGAACGTTTTTGAATCAATGCAGGTTTTGATTTTGGCTCACCGTACATGAATAATTAAAACAAAATCTGCATATTAATTTACTTTTATTTGGTTAAATGGCTTTCTCGAAACTTATTTAATTTTATTTACGAACGTTTTTATTAGTAATAAATATACGTAACTTACGAATTAACTTGCGTAACGAACTTCTACATTCATATATTTTTAATACGTATATTAGGGGGTTAGCCCCCTAGTCAATACTTTGCTTTGTAAGCTAAAGTTCGAATTTTGTTCCAATTCTTTAAAAAATGAACTCTTAATCACAAAGGCCGTTATTTAGAATAAATAGCTCTTATGAAAGTACTAAAAAATCTTTGGCTGAAAGAGCGAGGTATTGACTAGGGGGTGAATCCAATCATATATGTAATATTTTTTTCCGTTTTAAGTTTTGATGTTGCTGCTTACTTTCAGTTGAAAAACTTATTTTTTTTAATATTTAGTTTCTGATCTTTTTTTAAATAATGCTGGGAAATCCGGCGTCCCCTTCATAGCAATGTCCCTTCCCCCAGGAAAACTTCCTTCATGGAAAGATCTTCCCATAACCCCCGACCCCCCCCAACAGAAAAATCCCCCCTGAAAACGTCTGTATACTTCCTAATAACTAATACTATATGTATTGGTTATTGGGGATTTATATGAAGAGTATACTATGCAGAGGTGTAAACCTCTTCCTAGCTAATTTATATATAATGGGTTGCCTCCGCGTAGTAGCATAATATTTGTAGGTATGAATATATAATAAGTCGGAGGTAATAGGCTTGAGACTGTCTGTGCAGGATTTCGACTCTTGTTGATAGAAGAGCATCGCCAAGTGCTGAAAACCATGTTGTGACCAAGATGGGCCCAGGACTGCACAAAGCCTCCATTCATGGAGGTCCCAGGGAATTCTTGCTGTCCGGTTCTAAGCCGGCTTAAGCACTTCGGTTTAGACTCGAGAAGGTATGTGATCCCCGTCCTGCTCTGGTATCCGGGATCATTGCTTTTCCTGAGGCGAAAATAATTTCAATGATTTAAAGAAAATGAAAATTCGAACTTGGAATGTTACGACATTAAAAAATGAATATCGTATCGACATTTTGACTGACGAACTCAGACGATTCGAACTGGATTTATTAGGAGTTTCAGAAACTCATATCCCAGGGGTAGGAAGCATGAAATTAGGTGATATAGAATTTGTTTACTCAGGCAGGAAGGATGGGGTACATAGACAGGGAGTAGGGCTAATGATGAATAAGGAAGCTGCTAAGTCTTGTTTAGGCTGGGAAGGTATTAATAATAGAATACTAATTGCTCATTTTATGATTAGAAAGTTCAGGGTATCAGTTATAGTAGTATACGCCCCTGTAGAACCGACTGACGGAGATGCTAGTGACTCAGGTGAATTTTACTTACAGTTACAGGAGTAAATAGACAGGATCCCAGGTAGCAATATGATGTTATTACTGGGAGATTTTAATGCCCAGGTTGGTACAAATAGGGATAGATGGCATCCCAGCCTAGGTAAATTTGGTGTAGGAAAAGAAAACAGTAATGGATTCAGACTTTTGCAATTTTGTAGGTATAACAATCTAGTTATAACCATTACGGTGTTTGGTCATAAAATGGCTCATAAGTTAACATGCTATTCACGTAATGGTAAGACAGCAAACCTTATTGATTATGTTATAGTAAACCGAAGACTGGCAGCATCAATACAAGATACTAGGGTATATAGGAGTGCTGTTATTGATGTTAAAAGAAAAGATCACCATCTAGTAGTTTCAAGGGTTAATTTAAAGCTGAAATATCGGAAGGGCAACTACCTCCCGGGAAGTTATGATGTTGGTAGACTCCAGGATGAGAATTTGAAAGAAACTTTCCAGGAACAGTTGAATAATAAACTTGAGAGTTTAAAATTTGATAATGTGGAAGATGGTTGGAATAATTTTAGAAAAATAATTTGTGAAGTTGCTGAAGGGGTATTAGGGAAGAAAGCTAGAACAGCAGCTATGAATATTAGTGAAAAAGCTTTATGTTTAATAGAAAGGAGAAAGGACTTGTACAAGAATTATCTGAGTGATAGATCGTAAGAAAACAAAAGAAATGTAAAGAAAGTGGAGAAAGCATTAAAATATGAACTAATGAGGTGTGAATTGGAGGCCATGGATAAAATTGCCGAGGATCTGGAAGATGCAGCTAGACGGCATAATAGTAAAATATTGTACTGGCATGTTAACAAATTGAGAGGGAGTAGTCAATCCGGACTTGGCCCAATTAAAGATAGGAATGGGGTCGTAATTAGCGATAAGGAAAAAACTAAAGAGAGATGGGCCGAACATTTTGAGAATTTGCTTAACCGAGATAGAGTTGCAGGAACAAATATAGAGGAAAATGAAAAAGTTTTTGATACCTTGGATGTGAAAGAAGATTTGTTTTGCGAGGAGGAATTAGCAACAGAACTAAAAGGATTAAAGAATAATAAGGCTCCAGGTGCTGATAGGGTGGTAAGTGAGTTTCTTAAATATGGTGGCTCTGAGGTTAGAAATGAGTTACTGAAGATTATAGTAGTAGTCTATTAATGATAGGTAGCAGAGTGTCCCCCCATATACCTACAATGATAGATAGCAGAGTGTCCTCCCATATAGCTATAATGATAAGTAGCAGAGTGTCTCCCGCCATACAAGCAGACAGTGTAATGACCGGAATTCAACCACCGTGAAAATTCGTGCTCTGTTCAAAGTGCGTGATGATTCCTTTGTTTGAAATTGTGAAATTCTTTTTGTAATTTAATTTGTTAGGCGTGGTTGACTTATGTTTAACCTTGAACTAATTTACATAAATTAATTTATTATTAATTAATTTACATAATTATATTAATTTACATAATTACATTAATTAATTTTTTTTTTTAATTTTAATAGTTTTTTTATTGATGTCATTTTATTGTACTCTAATGATGATATTTTTTTTCCAATGATATGATTTTTTACACTCTAAGTATCTTCCCATTGATTTATTTGAAATTTGTGTTTGATGTACGAATCGAACGTGAGACCCGTGATTTCCTAAGGTAAAAGAACAAAACGTTAATCGACTGAACCAACAAGCCTTTGAACATATTATGATTTTAGAAATACATCCAATGAATTGTTTCTGGGACATTGCCCAACTGATGTTAAGCCTCAAAATATCGTAACAGGTTCATTCCATTGAACTGGAACAAGTTCAAGCACATTCGATTTATCAATTGGATTTTTGATAGGTGTTAAAAGTGACATGTTTCGGGGCATTTTTATAGCATCATCATGAGAATATGCATACCACGATGATTTGAGATGCATACTAGACAAACAATTTCTTCTGATACTTGGGCCCCAAGTCCTACCCCTATCCCTCAACCCTATCCCTCCACCATCCCTCCAACCCCTATCTCTCCACCCTCCCTCCACCCCCCCCCCAACATTTTTTTTTTAACTTTTTTTATTTGTCAAAGTTCATTTTGGATTTTTACATTCTCTTGATTTTTCAAAGTTCATTTTGATATTCTTTCATTGAAATGCAAGAGTAGGATTATTTCAGTAGTGTTTTTCATGGTTTACCCTGTCACAGTTACATTCTCTTAATTTTTCAAAGTTCATTTTGAATTTCTTTCGTTGAAATGCAAGAGTTGGAATATTTCAGTAGTGTTTTGTTGTGGTTTACCTTGTCACAGTTACATTCTCTTGATTTTTCAAAGTTCATTTTGAATTTCTTTCGTGAAATGCAAGAGTTGGAATATTTCAGTAGTGTTTTGTCGTGGTTTACCATCTCACAGTTACATTCTCTTGATTTTTTCAAAGTTCATTTTGAATTTCTTTCATGAAATGCAAGAGTTGGAATATTTCAGTAGTGTTTTATCGTGGTTTACCTTGTCCCAGTTACATTCTATTGATTTTTCAAAGTTCATTTTGGATTTCTCTCCTTGAAATGCAAGAGTTGGAACATTTCAGTAGTGCTTTGTCGTGGTTTACCTTGTCACAGTTACATTCTCTTGATTTTTCAAAGTTCATTGTGGATTTCTTTCCATGAAATGTAAGAGTTGGAATATTCAGTAGTGTTTTGTCGTGGTATACCTTGTCACAGTTACATTCTCTTGATTTTTCAAAGTTCATTTTGGATTTCTTTCGTTGAAATGCAAGAGCTGGAATATTTCAGTAGTGTTTTGTTATGGTTTACCTTGTCACGGTTACATTCTCTTGATTTTTCAAAGTTTATTTTGAATTTCTTTCGTGAAATGCAAGAGTTGGAATATTTCAGTAGTGTTTTGTCGTAGTTTACCATGTCACAGTTACATTCTCTTAATTTTTCAAAGTTCATTTTGAATTTCTTTCGTTTCAGTAGTGTTTTGTCGTGGTTTACCATGTCATAGTTACATTCTTTTAATTTTTCAAAGTTCATTTTGAATTTCTTTCGTGAAATGCAAGAGTTGGAATATTTCAGTAGTGTTTTGTCGTGGTTTACCATGTCACAGTTACATTCTCTTAATTTTTCAAAGTTCATTTTGAATTTCTTTCGTTTCAGTAGTGTTTTGTCGTGGTTTACCATGTCATAGTTACATTCTTTTAATTTTTCAAAGTTCATTTTGAATTTCTTTCGTTGAAATGCAAGAGCTGGAATATTTCAGTAGTGTCTTGTTGTGCTTTACCTTGTCCCAGTTACATTCTATTGATTTTTTAAAGTTCATTTTGAATTTCTTTCCTTGAAATGCAAGAGTTGGAATATTTCAGTAGTGTTTTGTCGTGGTTTACCTTGTCACAGTTACATTCTCTTGATTTTTCAAAGTTCATTGTGGATTTCTTTCCTTGAAATGCAAGAGTTGGAATATTTCAGTAGTGTTTTGTCATGGTTTACCTTGTCACAGTTACATTCTCTTGATTTTTCGAAGTTCATTTTGAATTTCTTTCGTGAAATGAAAGAGTTGGAATGTTTCAGTAGTGTTTCGTCGTGGTTTACCATGTCACAGATACATTCTCTTAATTTTTCAAAGTTCATTTTGAATTTCTTTCGTTGAAATGCAAGAGTTGGATTATTTCAGTAGTGTCTTGTTGTGCTTTACCTTGTCACAGTTACATTCTCTTGATTTTTCAAAGTTCATTTTGGATTTCTTTCGTTGAAATGCAAGAGTTGGAATATTTCAGTAGTGTTTTGTTATGGTTTACCTTCTCACAGTTACATTCTCTTGATTTTTCAAAGTTCATTTTGGATTTCTTTCCTTGAAATGCAAGAGTTGGAATATTTCAGTAGTGTTTTGTCGTGGTTTACCTTGTCACAGTAACATTCTCTTGATTTTTCAAAGTTCATTTTGGATTTTTACATTCTCATGATTTTTCAAAGTTCATTTTGAATTTCTTTCATGAAATGCAAGAGTTGGAATATTTCAGTAGTGTCTTGTTGTGCTTTACCTTGTCACAGTTACATTCTCTTGATTTTTCAAAGTTCATTTTGGATTTCTTTCGTTGAAATGCAAGAGTTGGAATATTTCAGTAGTGTTTTGTTGTGCTTTACCTTGTCACAGTTACATTCTCTTGATTTTTCAAAGTTGATTTTGAATTTCTTTCCTTGAAATGCAAGAGTTGGAATATTTCAGTAGTGTTTTGTTATGGTTTACCATATCACTGTTACATGCTCTTGATTTTTCAAAGTTCATTTTGAATTTCGTTCGTGAAAGGCAAGAGTTGGAATATTTCAGTAGTGTTTTGTCGTGGTTTACCTTGTCACAGTTACATTGTCTTGATTTTTCAAAGTTCATTTTGGATTTCTTTCCTTGAAATGCAAGAGTTGGAATATTCAGCAGTGTTTTGTCGTGGTTTACCTTGTCACAGTTACATTCTCATGATTTTGAAAAGTTCATTTTTGGATTTCTATCGTTGAAATGCAAGAGTTGAAATATTTCAGTAGTGTTTTGTTATGGTTTACCTTGTCACAGTTACATTCTCTTGATTTTTCAAAGTTCATTTTTTAATTTCTTTCATTGAAATGCAAGAGTTGGAATATTTCAGTAGTGTTTTGACATGGTTTACCTTGCCAGAGTTACATTCTCTTGATTAAGTCAAAGTTCATTTTGAATTTCTTTCATTGAAATGCAAGAGTTGGAATATTTCAGTAGTGTTTTGTCGTGGGTTACCATCTCACAGTTACATTCTCTTGATTTTTCAAATTTCATTATGGATTTCTTTCGTTGAAATGAAAGATTTGGAATATTTCAGTAGTGTTTAGTCATGGTTTACCATGTCACAGTTACATTTTTTGATTTTTCAAAGTTCATTTTGAATTTCTTTCATTGAAATGCAAGAGTTGGAATATTTCAGTAGTGTTTTGTCGTGGTTTACCTTGTCACAGTTACATTCTCTTAATTTTTCAAAGTTCATTTTGAATTTCTTTCGTTGAAATGCAAGAGTTGGAATATTTCAGTAGTGTTTTGTCATGGTTTACCATGTCACAGTTACATTCTCATGATTTTTTCAAGGTTCATTTTGAATTTCTTTCATTGAAATGCAAGAGTTGGATTATTTCAGTAGTGTTTTGTTGTGGTTTACCTTGTCAAACTTACATTCTCTGGATTTTTCAAAGTTCATTTTGTATTTCTTTCGTTGAAATACAAGAGTTGGAATATTTCAGTAGTGTTTTGTTGTGCTTTACCTTGTCACAGTTACATTCTCTGGATTTTTCAAAGTTCATTTTGTATTTCTTTCGTGAAATGCAAGAGTTGCAATATTTCAGTAGTGTTTTGTCATGGTTTACCTTGTCACAGTTACATTCTCTTGATTTTTTCAAAGTTTTTCAAAGTTCATTTTGAATTTCTTTCGTAAAATGTAAGAGTTGGAATATTTCAGTAGTGTTTTGTTATGGTTTACCTTGTCACAGTTACATTCTCTTGATTTTTTCAAAGTTTTTCAAAGTTCATTTTGAATTTCTTTCGTGAAATGCAAGAGTTGGAATATTTCAGTAGTGTTTTGTTATGGTTTACCTTGTCACACTTACATTCTCTTGATTTTTTCAAAGTTCATTTTTAATTTCTTTCGTTGAAATGCAAGACTTGGAATATTTCAGTAGTGTTTTGTCATGTTTTACCTTGCCACAGTACATTCTCTTGATTTTTCAAAGTTCGTTTTGAATTTCTTTCATTGAAAGGCAAGAGTTGGAATATTTCAGTAGTGTTTTGTCGTGGTTCACCATCTCACAGTTACATTCTCTTCATTTTTCAAAGTTCATTTTTGATTTCTTTCGTTGAAATGCAAGAGTTGGAATATTTCAGTAGTGTTTTGTCATGGTTTACCATGTCACAGTTACATTCTCATGATTTTTCAAAGTTCATTTTGAATTTCTTTCATTGAAATGCAAGAGTTGGAATATTTCAGTAGTGTTTTGTCGTGGTTTACCTTGTCACAGTTACATTCTCTTAATTTTTCAAAGTTCATTTTGAATTTCTTTCGTTGAAATGCAAGAGTTGGAATATTTTAGTAGTGTTTTGTTGTGCTTTACCTTGTCACAGTTACATTCTCTTGATTTTTCAAAGTTCATTTTGAATTTCTTTCATTGAAATGCAAGAGTTGGAATATTTTAGTAGTGTCTTATCGTGATTTACCGTGTCACAATTACATTCTCTTGATTTTTCAAAGTTCATTTTGGATTTCTTTCGTTGAAATACAAGAGATGGAATATTTCAGTAGTGTTTTTGTCATGGTTTACCTTGTCACAGTTACATTCTCTTGATTTTTCAAAGTTCATTTTGAATTTCTTTCGTGAAATGCAAGAGTTGGAATATTTTAGTAGTGTTTTGTCATGGTTTACCTTGTCACAGTTACATTCTCTTAATTTTTCAAAGTTCATTTTGAATTTCTTTCGTTGAAATGCAAGAGTTGGAATATTTCAGTAGTGTTTTGTCGTGGTTCACCATCTCACAGTTACATTCTCTTGATTTTTCAAAGTTCATTTTGGATTTGTTTCGTTGAAATGCAAGAGTTGGAATATTTCAGTAGTTTTTTGTCCTGGTTTACCATGTCACAGTTACATTCTCATGATTTTTCAAAGTTCATTTGAATTTCTTTCATTGAAATGCAAGAGTTGGAATATTTCAGAAGCGTTTTGTCGTGGTTTACCTTGTCATAATTACATTCTCTTGAATTTTCAAAATTCATTTTGGATTTCTTTCCTTGAAATGAAAGATTTGGAATATTTCAGTAGTGTTTTGTCGTGGTTCACCTTGTCACAGTAACATTCTTTTGATTTTTCAAAGTTCATTTTGGATTTGTTTCGTTGAAATGCAAGAGTTGGAATATTTCAGTAGTGTTTTGTCATGGTTTACCTTGCCAAAGTTACATTCTCTTAATTTTTCAAAGTTCATTTTGAATTTCTTTCATTGAAATGCAAGAGTTGGAATATTTCAGTAGTGTTTTGTCGTGGTTCACCATCTCACAGTTACATTCTCTTAATTTTTCAAAGTTCATTTTGGATTTCTTTCGTTGAAATGCAAGAGTTGGAATATTTCAGTAGTTTTTTGTCCTGGTTTACCATGTCACAGTTACATTCTCATGATTTTTTTAAGTTCATTTTGAATTTCTTTCATTGAAATGCAAGATTTGGAATATTTCAGTAGTGTTTTGTCGTGGTTTACCTTGTCATAATTACATTCTCTTGAATTTTCAAAGTTCATTTTGGATTTCTTTCCTTGAAATGAAAGTTGGAATATTTCAGTAGTGTTTTGTCGTGGTTTACCTTGTCACAGTTATATTCTCATGATTTTTCGAAGTTCAAATTCCACATTATTGCACAGAAATATCAAAACCATAGGTTAGGTTAGGCTAGCCTACGTACGCGCTCGTACGTAGGCTAGCCTAACCTAACCTATGATTTTGATATTTCTGTGCAATAATGTGGAATTTGAACTTTGAAAAATCATGAGAATGTAACTGTGACAAGGTAAACCACGACAAAACACTACTGAAATATTCCAACTCTTGCATTTCAAGGAAAGAAATCCAAAATGAATTTTGAAAAATCAAGAGAATGTAATTATGACAAGCTAAACCACGACAAAACACTACTGAAATATTCCAAATCTTGCATTTCAATGAAAGAAATTCAAAATGAACTTTGAAAAATCATGAGAATGTAACTGTGACATGGTAAACCAGGACAAAACTACTGAAATATTCCAACTCTTGCATTTCAACGAAAGAAATCCAAAATGAACTTTGAAAAATCAAGAGAATGTAACTGTGAGATGGTGAACCACGACAAAACACTACTGAAATATTCCAACTCTTGCATTTCAATGAAAGAAATTCAAAATGGACTTTGAAAAATCAAGAGAATGTAACTGTGGCAAGGTAAACCATGACAAAACACTACTGAAATACTCCAACTCTTGCATTTCAACGAAAGAAATCCAAAATGAACTTTGAAAAAATCAAAAGAATGTAACTGTGACAAGGTAAACCATAACAAAACACTACTGAAATATTCCAACTCTTGCATTTCAACGAAAGAAATCCAAAATGAACTTTGAAAAATAAAGAGAATGTAACAGTGACAAGGTAAAGCACAACAAGACACTCCTGAAATATTCGAACTCTTGCATTTCATGAAAGAAATTTAAAATGAACTTTGAAAAATCATGAGAATGTAAAAATCCAAAATGAACTTTGACAAGGTAAACCACGACAAAACACTACTGAAATATTCCAACTCTTGCATTTCAAGGAAAGAAATCCAAAATGAACTTTGAAAAATCAAGAGAATGTAACTGTGACAAGGTAAACCACGACAAAACAATACTGAAATATTCCAACTCTTGCATTTCAAGGAATGAAATCCAAAATCAACTTTGAAAAAATCAATAGAATGTAACTGTGACAAGGTAAAGCACAACAAAACACTACTTAAATATTCCAACTCTTGCATTTCAACGAAAGAAATTCAAAATGAACTTTTAAAAATCATGAGAATGTAACTGTGACAAGGTAAACCACGACAAAACACTACTGAAATATTCCAACTCTTGCATTTCAAGGAAAGAAATCCAAAATGAACTTTGAAAAATCAAGACAATGTAACTGTGACAAGGTAAACCACGACAAAACACTATTGAAATATTCCAACTCTTGCCTTTCACGAACGAAATTCAAAATGAACTTTGAAAAATCAAGAGCATGTAACAGTGAAATGGTAAACCATAACAAAACACTACTGAAATATTCCAACTCTTGCATTTCAAGGAAAGAAATTCAAAATCAACTTTGAAAAATCAAGAAAATGTAACTGTGACAAGGTAAAGCACAACAAAACACTACTGAAATATTCCAACTCTTGCATTTCAACGAAAGAAATCCAAAATGAACTTTGAAAAATCAAGAGAATGT
The DNA here is from genome assembly GCA_027921565.1 of Artemia sinica. Lineage (NCBI taxonomy): Eukaryota > Metazoa > Arthropoda > Branchiopoda > Anostraca > Artemiidae > Artemia > Artemia sinica. Next base: position 11,278,261 of record CM051258.1, read on the forward strand.
AACAGTGACAAGGTAAAGCACAACAAGACACTACTGAAATATTCCAACTCTTGCATTTCATGAAAGAAATTCAAAATGAACTTTGAAGAATCATGAGAATGTAAAAATCCAAAATGAACTTTGACAAGGTAAACCACGACAAAACACTACTGAAATATTCCAACTCTTGCATTTCAAGGAAAAAAAAATCCAAAATGAACTTTGAAAAATCAAGAGAATGTAACTGTGACAAGGTAAACCACGACAAAACACTATTGAAATATTCCAACTCTTGCCTTTCACGAACGAAATTCAAAATGAACTTTGAAAAATCAAGAGCATGTAACAGTGATATGGTAAACCATAACAAAACACTACTGAAATATTCCAACTCTTGCATTTCAAGGAAAGAAATTCAAAATCAACTTTGAAAAATCAAGAGAATGTAACTGTGACAAGGTAAAGCACAACAAAACACTACTGAAATATTCCAACTCTTGCATTTCAACGAGGAAATCCAAAATGAACTTTGAAAAATCAAGAGAATGTAACAGTGACAAGGTAAAGCACAACAAGACACTACTGAAATATTCCAAATCTTGCATTTCATGAAAGAAATTCATAATGAATTTTGAAAAATCATGAGAATGTAAAAATCCAAAATGAACTTTGACAAGGTAAACCACAACAAAACACTACTGAAATATTCCAACTCTTGCATTTCAAGGAAAGAAATCCAAAATTAACTTTGAAAAATCAAGAGAATGTAACTGTGAGAAGGTAAACCATAACAAAAAAACACTACTGAAATATTCCAACTCTTGCATTTCAACGAAAGAAATCCAAAATGAACTTTGAAAAATCAAGAGAATGTAACTGTGACAAGGTAAAGCACAACAAGACACTACTGAAATAATCCAACTCTTGCATTTCAACGAAAGAAAATCAAAATGAACTTTGAAAAATTAAGAGAAGGTATCTGTGGCAATGTAAACCACGACGAAACACTACTGAAATATTTCAACTCTTGCATTTCACGAAAGAAATTCAAAATGAACTTTGAAAAATCAAGAGAATGTAACTGTGACAAGGTAAACCATGACAAAACACTACTGAAATATTCCAACTCTTGCATTTCAAGGAAAGAGATCCACAATGAAATTTGAAAAATCAATAGAAGGTAACTGGGACAAGGTAAACCACGATAAAACGCTACTGAAATATTCCAACTCTTGCATTTGACGAAAGAAATTCAAAATGAACTTTGAAAAATCAAGAGAATGTAACTGTGACAAGGTAAAGCACAACGAAACACTACTGAAATATTCCAACTCTTGCATTTCAACGAAAGAAATCCAACATGATGTTTGAAAAATCAAGAGAATGTAACTGTGACAAGGTAAAGCACAACAAGACACAACTGAAATATTCCAACTCTTGCATTTCAACGAAAGAAATTCAAAATGAACTTTGAAAAATTAAGAGAATGTAACTGTGACATGGTAAACAACGACAAAACACTACTGAAACGAAAGAAATTCAAAATGAACTTTGAAAAATTAAGAGAATGTAACTGTGACATGGTAAACCACGACAAAACACTACTGAAATATTCCAACTCTTGCATTTCACGAAAGAAATTCAAAATGAACTTTGAAAAATCAACAGAATGTAACCGTGACAAGGTAAACCATAACAAAACACTACTGAAATTTCCAACTCTTGCATTTCAATGAAAGAAATCCAAAAATGAACTTTGAAAAATCAAGAGAATGTAACTGTGACAAGGTAAACCACGACAAAACACTACTGAAATATTCCAACTCTTATATCTCAAGGAAAGAAATCCAAAATGAACTTTGAAAAATCAATAGAATGTAACTGGGACAAGGTAAACCACGATAAAACACTACTGAAATATTCCAACTCTTGCATTTCATGAAAGAAATTCAAAATGAACTTTGAAAAAATCAAGATAATGTAATTGTGACATGGTAAACCACGACAAAACACTACTGAAATATTCCAACTCTTGCATTTCACGAAAGAAATTCAAAATGAACTTTGAAAAATCAAGAGAATGTAACTGTGACAAGGTAAAGCACAACAAAACACTACTGAAATATTAACTCTTGCATTTCAACGAAAGAAATTCAAAATGAACTTTGAAAAATTAAGAGAATGTAACTGTGACAAGGTAAACCATGACAAAACACTACTGAAATAATCCTACTCTTGCATTTCAATGAAAGAAATTCAAAATGAACTTTGAAAAATCAAGAGAATGTAAAAATCAAAAATGAACTTTGAAAAAAAAAATTAAAAAAAAATGTTGGGGGGGGGGGGTTTGGAGGGAGGGTGGAGGGATAGTGGTTGGAGGGATGGTGGAGGGATAGGGTTGCGGGATAGGGGTAGGACTTGGGGCCCAAGTATCAGAAGAAATTGTTTGTCTAGTATGCATCTCAAATCATCGTGGTATGCATATTCTCATGATGATGCCATAAAAATACCCCGAAACATGTCACTTTTAACACCTATCAAAAATCCAATTGATAAATCGAATGTGCTTGAACTTGTTCCTGTTCAATGGGTGAACCTGTTACGATATTGTGAGGCTTAACATCAGTTGGGCAATGTCCCAGAAAAAATTCATTGGATGTATTTCTAAAATCATATTATGTTCAAAGGCTTGTTGGTTCAGTCGATTAACGTTTCGTTCTTTTACCTTAGGAAATCACGGGTCTCACGTTCGATTCCTACATCAAACACAAATTTCATATAAATCGATGGGAAGATACTTAGAATGTAGAAAATCATATCATTAGAAAAGAAAAATATCATCATTAGAGTACAACAAAATGACATCAATAAAAAAACTATTAAAATTAAAAAAAAAAAAATTTATGTAATTATGTAAATTAATGTAATTATGTAAATTAATGTAATTATGTAAATTAATTAATATTAAATTAATTTATGTAAATTAGTTCAAGGTTAAACATAAGTCAACCACGCCTAACAAATTAAATTACAAAAAGAATTTCACAATTTCAAACAAAGGAATCATCACGCACTTTGAACAGAGCACGAATTTTCACGGTGGTTGAATTCCGGTCATTACACTGTCTGCTTGTATGGCGGGAGACCCTCTGCTACTTATCATTATAGCTATATGGGAGGAAACTCTGCTACCTATCATTGTAGCTATATGGGGGGACACTCTGCTACCTATCATTAATAGACTACTACTGATTATGAATATTGTTTTTGAAAAAGGGAAGTACCTAAAGATTTTAGGAAAACCTTAATTAAGCCACTTTATGAGAAAGTTGATAAAAGTGTGTGGTAATTATCGAGGCATTAGTCTGGTCTCTGTAGGTAGTAAATTACTTAGTAATATGATACTTTTTAGACTAGGAGATGCCGTAGACAAAGCTTTAAGAGAAGAGCAGTGCGGTTTTAGAAAAGATAGAGAATGTGTCGACCAAATTTTCACTCTTAGGCTAATAATTGAGAAGTGCCTGAGTTTTCAAACACCTTTGGTCCTCAGTTTTATAGATTGTGTGCAAGCGTTCGATTCTGTTGATAGAAGAGCTTTAGTAAAGGTTTTATCCTTGTATGGTATACCAGACAAATACATTAAAGTGATTAGTGCTATGTACGAGAATAACACTGCTGCGGTTAAGGTAAGAAATGAGGTTAGCATCTGGTTTTGTATTAAATCAGGAGTTAAACAGGGTTGTGTTCTACCCCCCTTTATATGGATTATTTTGATGGACTTTGTTTTAAGGAGCACAAGAAAGGCAATGGGAGACCACGGAATCAAATGGGAAAAAAGTCTCCTGGACTTGGATTATGCTGATGATTTAAGCATCCTAGATGAAAGTGTGAGAAAAATGAATGAAGTTTTAGAGGTTTTGCGAGTTCAGGGTGCTTGAATTGGTTTGAAAATTAATTTTAGGAAGACTAAGTCACTAAAGCTAGGAATAAGTGAAGATGAAAAGGTGACGTTGGGTAATGAAAAGATTGATCAGGTGGGCAGCTTCACTTACCTTGGTAGTATTATTAGTAAAGATGGTGGGAGCAGTGAAGATGTTAAAAATAGAATAGCCAAGGCTCAGGGTGTTTTTTTACAGTTAAAAAAAAAGTCTGCAAGAATAGGAAGATAAGTCCGCAAACCAAGATTAGAATATTAGAAGCTACAGTGATGACAGTGGTCAAATATGGTTCTGAAGCATGGACGCTCCGAAAAGCGGATGAAGATTTGCTAGATGTTTTCCAGAGAAATTGCTTAAGGGTTGTTCTGGGTACCCGGCTGACTGACCGTATTTCAAACAATAAGCCATACGAAAAATGTGGTTCAATACCACTCTCTAGGGCTATAATGAAAGAAAGGTTGAGGTGGCAAGGGCATGTTGTGCGGATGAAGGATGACAGATTGCCGAAGATTGTTCTTTTAGGCCAACTATCTAGGGCTTTAATAAAAGCAGGTCGTCTCTGTCTGGGGTGGGAGGACGTCATAAAGAAAGATTTAAAGGAAATTGGAACTTCGTGGGCGGTGTAAAAAGGGAGGCTTTGAATAGATTGGGGTGGAGGAGGAGCGTGCGTAGCTGTGTTGGCCTCAGGCGGCTTGGTGCTGCGGTGAGTTGTTAGTAGTAGTAATAATACTATATGTTAACATTGGGTAAAGTTCATAACTTTCAGTCCTCCCCCTGGGGACTTTGGGCGATTAAGTCAACCGAAAAGACACATTTATCATATTTCGAACATGCTGGAGAAAATGGCTATCTCAAAATTTTGGTCGGGTGACTTTGGCGAAAAAATGAGCGTGGGAGGGGGCCTTGTTGCCCTCCAATCTTTGGTCACTTAAAAGGGCACTAGAACTTTTAATTTCCATTCCAATGAGCCCTCCCACGATATTCTAGGACCACTGGGTCGATAGGATCACCCCTGAGAAAAAAAAACAAATAAACACGCATCCGTGATTTTTCTTCTGGCAAAAAATGCAAAATTCCAAACCTCTGCAGTAGGGTTCTCTGATACGCTGAATATGATGGTATGATTTTCATTAAGGCGCTATAACTTTTAGGGGGTCTTTTCCCCTTTTTTGAAAATCAGCCAAATTTTCTCAGGTGCGTAACTTTTGATCAGTAGGGCTAAGATTGATGAAACGTACATATTTGAAATCAGCATTAGAATCTGATTCTTTTGATGTATCTATTGGTATCAAAATACCGTTTTCTAGAGTTTTGGTTACCATTGAGCCGGGTCGCTCCTTACTTATAGTTCGTTACCACGAACTGTTTGATTAGACAAGCCGGCTATCATCACATATAACAGCCTACGAATCACAGTAAAGAGAATATATATCGTAGCACTTTACAGTGCTACGAATGTGGTGATGCACCCAAGGACATAACTTTTTAGGTTTCAGAAATGGTACAACAACAAGATGTTTTAATTTTGACCCCCCCCCCCCCCACCTTCTTCGAAAATTATTAGCTCTTATTCTGCCAAAAGTTTAGTAAAACTGGTATGATGACAAAGGGCTGTTTGGCAAAAATAGTTAGTCTAGCATAATTTGATCACACTGTTTATTTGTCCAAACCACGAGTATCCATAAATTGTTTCCAAGGATACTCGGGAGGGTATCAGGTAATCATAGGCAGTGCAACAGCGCTGCCGAAGTAAAGAACGATGTTGGCATAATGTATTATTTATTATTTTTTTTTGAATTGTCGTAGAAACTTCAAAAGGGCTCATTCGATTGGAAATAGAAGGGGCTAGTGCCCTTATTAATAGTCAAAAGTAATTGGAGGGCACCTAATCCCCCTCCCATGCCCACCATTTCCTGAAATAAATCCAATCAAAATTTCGAGATAGCCAATTTGTTCAACGTAGTTGAAAAGTTCGGAAATGTTGTATTTGAGGATGACAACTCCCCTACAGCCCCCAGGGTAAGGCATATAAGGCCCCGGAGGCATATAAAGTTTTTACAGAAAGTGTTGTCGTAAAAACTTCAAAAAGGGCTCATTCGATTGAAAATTGAAAGGACTAGTGCCATTTTTAATAGTCGAAAATGATTGGAGAGCAACTAACTCCCCTCCCACGCCCACCATTTCCCCAAGGACATCCATTAAAAATTTTGATATAAACATTTGTTCAACGCAATTTAAAGGTCCGAAAATTATATCTTTGAGGATGACCCCCGCCCCATAACCCTCAGGCCAAGGGTTGTAAGTTATGCCCTGGGGGCATATAAGATTTTTAAAGAAAGCGTTGTCGTAGAAACTTCAAAAAGGGCTCATTCCATTGGAAATTGAGAGGGCTAGTGCCCTTGTTAATAGTTGAAAGTAATCAGAGGGTGATTGCCCCCTCACGCCCTTCATTTCCCCAAACCCTTCCAATCAACATTTTCAACGTAGTTGAAAGGTCCGGAAATTATGTCTTTGAGGATGAAAAATCCCCCCAGACCTCAGGGCAGGGCTTGTAAGTTATGCCCGAGGGGCATATAATGTTTCTTATAGAAAGCGTGGTCTTATAAACTTCGGATGGGATTCATTGGGTTGGTAATCAGAAGCTCTACTGCTTTTTTAAGAGTCAAAGTGATCGGAGGGAAACTACCCCCCCCCCCCCTACACGCACGCGTCGTATTGTTACAAAATACATCTAATTGAAAACTAGTTGAAGAATCTGTAAATTATGTCTTTGAGGAAGACCCTTCCGCCCCCACAGCTGTCAGGACAAGGGTTTTAAGTTATGCCAGGGGGGCATATAATGTTTTTATAGAAAGTGTGGTCGTACATACTTTGGAAACTACCCCCCCCCCATCCCCTACACAGACGCGTCGTATTGTTACAAAATACATCTAATAGAAACTTCGAGGTAGCCATTTTATTCAAAATAGTCTAAATATCATATAACAAGGCTTTGTGGGTCGAAACAAACCCCAGAGCCTAGAGGCAGGGGAGTAGAGTAAGGGGTTATATTTTGGGGAGATTATGTTCCATCCTGTGTTATTTGTCCCACTTTACATTCCATGGCACCTTTCCAAGGGTGTGCACAGTATCACGAGTGATTGCGTAATATGACTTACCGCGGGTCAGTCACCTATTACTACGAACGGTACATGCCTTACCAGACGGGTTTCTAAGGTAACACCCATTTTTTTGGGGTCAATCAGAGAGAGAGCGGTGGTTACTCCATATATAATTAGTAGGTTTTTTTAAAAACTTGGCAAAGTATAATGTACTCAAGCATGTTTTGAGAGTTTGATTACATGGAATTGCACAAGGAAAACCCATGCTTGAGACACGTTTGGTGGGTATAATCTGGTTTGGTGGGTATAAAAAAGGGGTAATTAGTGATTGGATAATTTTTAACAAGAAATGACTGAAAAGTGTTTTGGAGGAGATGGGATGATTGTGTACTGTATAATACACAAGTGATGGTTTGCACAGTGTTGTCAATTTTAAATAGTTTAGAAATAAAAAAAATTAACAAGAAATGGCTGAAAAGTGTTTTGAGGGATTTGAGCTGCACGAGGGTTGAGTTGCACGAGGGATCAGTTAAATACGGATTCAGTTACACGGGGATTAGTTAAATGGGGTCGAGTTGCACGAGGGTTCAGTAGCACGGAGGTTCAGTTGTACGGGGTTTCGGTAATACAGGGGTTCAGTTAAATGGGGGTTCGGTTGCACGGGGGTTTAGTTAAATGGGGCTTGAGTTGCACGGGGGTTGAGTTGCACGAGGGTTGATTTGCACGGGGGGTTCAGTTACATGCGGATTCAGCTACACGGGGATTAGTTAAATGCGGTTGAGCTGCATAGTCTCGTTGGGAAAAATTGGAGTTCATACTTAAACAGTTCTATTAAGAGCTATTGCTATGGAAGAGGCTCATTTTTGAATCAAAACTATGCTCTCCCGACTGAAGATACACATTTAATCAGAAAATGTGAAAATGTATACAATTGAAACAGAGATGTGTGTTTTGACGATATTTTCTATATTTTCGTCTGAAAAATAGGAGTTCACGCTTAAAAAGTTCTATTAAGAGCTGTTTTTATGGAAATGCTTTTACAATCGGAAATGTTCGATTAACATTTGCAAAAAGGGGTAATGGGATTTGCGAATTGGGGGAGATGGGGTGATTGTGTACTGTATAATACACAAGTGATGTTTTGGAGAGAATTGTCAATTTAAAATAGTTTAGAAATAAAAAAAAATTAACAAGAAATGACTGAAAAGTGTTTTGAGGGAGTTGAGTTGCACGAGGGTTGAGTTGCACGAGGGTTCAGTTAAGGGGGTACAGTTACACGGGGGTTTAGTTAAATGGGGGTCGAGTTGCACGAGGGTTCAGTAGCACGATGGTTCAGTAGCACGGGGGGTTCAGTTGTACGGGGTTTCAATTATACAGGGGTTCAATTACATGGGGGTTCAGTTGCACGGGGGTTTAGTTAAATGGGGCTTGAGTTGCACGGGAGTTGAGTTGCACGAGGGTTCAGTTGCACGGGGGTTCAGTTACATGCGGATTCAGTTACACGGGGATTAGTTAAATGCGGTTGAGTTGCATAGTCTCGTTGGAAAAAATTGGAGTTCATACTTAAACAGTTCTATTAAGAGCTATTGCTACGGTAATGATTCATTTTGAATCGAAACTATGCTTTTCTGACTGAAGATACACATTTGAATCAGAAAATGTGAAAATGTACACAATTGAAACAGAGAAGTGTGTTTTGACGGTATTTTCTATAATTTCGTCTGAAAAATAGGAGTTCACGCTTAAAAAGTTATATTAAGAGCTATTTTTATGGAAATGCTTTTACAATCGGAAAATGTTTGATTGACATTTGCAAAAAAGGGGTAATGGGATATGCGAATTGGAGGAGATGGGGTGATTGTGTACTGTATAATACACAAGTGATGTTTTGGAGAGTATTGTCAATTTAAAATAGCTTAGAAATAAAAAAAAAATTAACAAGAAATGGCTGAAAAGTGTTTTGAGGGAGATGGGTTGCATGGAGGGTTGAGTTGCACGAGGGTTCAGTTAAAGGGGGTACAGTTACACGGGGGTTTAGTTAAATCGGGTCGAGTTGCACGAGGGTTTAGTAGTACGAGGGTTCAGTGGCACGGGGGTTCAGTTGTACGGGGTTTCGTTTATACAGGGGTTCAGTTACATGGGGGGTTCAGTTGCACGGGGGTTTAGTTAAATGGGGGTTGAGTTGCACGGGAGTTGAGTTGCACGAGGGTTCAGTTGCACAGGGGTTCAGTTACATGCGGATTCAGTTACACAGGGATTAGTTAAATGCGGTTGAGTGGCATAGTCTCGTTGGAAAAAATTGGAGTTCATACTTAAACAGATGGAAAAATGGTACTTGTTAAATATTCGGGTAGACATACGACTAAGAAACGCTTCACTATAAATAAGGCTATCGTGTTTTTCCGAACTTTCAAGGGCTGGGGTAACTATTTAGTTTAAATAATTCTAGGAGGAATTGAGTTTTATGGCTGGTGTGGAAAAATGGTACTTGTTAAATATTCGGGTAGACATACGACTAAGAAATGCTTCACTATAAATAAGGCTATCATGTTTTTCTGAACTTTTTAGGGCGAGGGTAAGTATTTAGTTTAAATAATTCTAGGAGGAATTGAGTTTTATGGATGGTATGGAAAAATGGTACTTGTTAAATATTCGGGTAGTCATACGACTAAGAAACGCATCACTATAACTAAGGCTATCGTGTTTTTCCGAACTTTCTAGGGCGGGGGTAACTATTTAGTTTAAATAATTCTAGGAGGAATTGAGTTTTATGGCTGGTGTGGAAAAATGGTACTTGTTAAATATTCGGGTAGACATACGACTAAGAAATGCTTCACTATAAATAAGGCTATCATGTTTTTCTGAACTTTTTAGGGCGAGGGTAAGTATTTAGTTTAAATAATTCTAGGAGGAATTGAGTTTTATGGATGGTATGGAAAAATGGTACTTGTTAAATATTCGGGTAGTCATACGACTAAGAAACGCATCACTATAAATAAGGCTATCGTGTTTTTCCGAACTTTCTAGGGCGAGGGTAAGTATTTAGTTTAAATAATTCTAGGAGGAATTGAGTTTTATGGATGGTATGGAAAAATGGTACTTGTTAAATATTCGGGTAAACATACGACTAAGAAACGCTTCACTATAAATAAGACTATTGTGTTTTTCTGAACTTTCTAGGGTGAGGGTAACTACTTAGTTTAAATAATTCTAGGAGGAATTGAGTTTTATGGATGGTATGGAAAAATGGTACTTGTTAAATATTCGGGTAAACATACGACTAAGAAACACTTCACTATAAATAAGGCTATCATGTTTTTCCGAACTTTCTAGGGCGGGGGTAACTATTTAGTTTAAATAATTCTAGGAGGAATTTAGTTTTGTGGCTGGTGTGGAAAAATAGTACCTGTTAAATATTCGGGTAGACATAAGACTAAGAAACGCTTCACTATAAATAAGGCTATTGTGTTTTTCTGAACTTTCTAGGGCGAGGGTAAGTATTTAGTTTAAATAATTCTAGAAACAGGTGACTTGAAATGCTTCATTAGAAATAGTTTATTGCTAATGATACCTCCTCGACAGATATTTGTTTTTTTTTGTATTTTATAGCTACTAGCCAAACGTTGCTCTGTGTTTGTCACACCAACTAGTAAATATTTATCGGGGTTTTATTTTTTCTGTTCAATTATTTTCAGTGTGAGCCAATATAATTACCTCATTCTTTTATTCTAACTTAACTTGTAGGAATAGGACTTCTAGAATAAGGATTCATTCCCTCGACTAAATCAGTTTATTCATGTATAATGGTGAACAAAAGACTATTAATTCTCCGTATTCTTCTTCTTCTTATCTAGCTAAACGTTGCGCTGTTTTTGTCACACCAACTAGTAAATATTTATCCGGCTTTTATTTTTTCCCGTTCAATTATTTTCAGTGTAAGCCAATATAATGCTAGAGGGAGTAAAAATGGTAGTTATTTAGTACCCGGTAAACAGGTGACTTGATATGCTTCATTAGAAGTAGGTTATTGCTAATGATACCTCCTCGACAGATATTTTTATGGCTCTAACAATTGTACTCTATGCTTGCCCAAAGACACGATGTGGCTTTCCCACTATTGCTCTATGGCCGGTTATCGACACTACCTAGTTTATTGCATGTATTAAATCAGTATTTTTTACGTAGTTGAATGATAAACACATAAGTCATATCTTTAAAAAAAAGTGAAGATGGAGCATTTTAATAAATTTTGTTCACATAACAAGGTTATTGTAGCATTGAATGCCGACAAGGAGAAGTATTTAAACTATGAAACAAGTACAAGTGGTAGCACTATTGGAAATGCATGCATGCACTGTCATGACAGTAAGGAATTAAATTTCTTTGGAATACCGACAAAATTCAACTCTTATGTTGGTGGTTATGCGAGATTTAGATCTCCAGAGATGATTGCACTCAAAGAGAATGCCAACATAAAAATAATCGTTGATGATAGAGGACAACTCCTTGCTACTGTTGCAGGTCACACATTACCTACTGATACATCCAATCGTAACCTTTCGGGTATTAGCATTCAACGGAAGATCAATAAAAGAAAGGCCTACTCTTCTACTAATATCGTAAACCATATCTTGTCTACGTTCCGAAACTGTTACCTGTGTAAAAATAATGTGATAATAGACAGTGAAATTGCTAGAAAAATAAAAAGGGCATTGTCAGAAAATATCACTAAGGAATATAAAGATGAATCGATGAAAAACAAAGCACCTGCAAACGTTACTGCCATTGATCAAACAGTCAATGAACCAAATAATACCAAAGACGAAAAGCATATTGAGCCTGTTGATGTGCCACCAGTAAAAATTGTGTATGACGCAAAATGGAATAATGATTATTCTACTGATTACGAACTAAGAGAAGACAATAACTACAATATCAAGAGAGAACATGGTGAACTATTTTATGGAACAGATTCTAAATGTCCAAAGTTAATCATCGATATTAATAATGTATCATAATATATTTTTTGTATTAATATTCTACATAGCATTATTTCATTAAAAATATATTATGCATTACATTGTTATGTGTTCATTATTTTTAGAGTAAGCTAGCATATCAAACGTTTAGAATGTCAAATAAAACGTCGGAGATGTAAGAAAAGGAATTTGCATACATCAATTGTCAAACACATGGGATAACATTCACAAAATCTTCGTATCAGAATGAATAAATTATTTATCAGCATCTATTGTTGGATATGTCATTATGAAAAAATTGTAAGTAAGTAAGTAACAAACTCTTTCTTGAATTCACATCTTGGATACACAATACAGAAATTCCATTTCAGGAAATTATGAAAAAAAATTGTAAGTAAGTAACAAACTCTTTCTTGAAGTCACCTCTTGGATACAAAATGCAGAAATTTCATTTAAGAAATTATCAAAAAATTGTAAGTAAGTAACAAACTCTTTCTTGAATTCACCTCTTGGATACACAATACAGAAATTCCATTTCAGGAAATTATGAAAAAAAAATTGTAAGTAAGTAACAAACTCTTTCTTGAAGTCACCTCTTGGATACACAATGCAGAAATTTCATTTAAGAAATTATCAAAGAATTGTAAGTAAGTAGCAAATTCTTTCTTGAATTCGTCTCCTGGATAAATAAAAAAGACATTTCATTCAAGAAATTATGACAAAATTCTAAGTAAGTAACAAACTCTTTCTTGAAGTCACCTCTTGGACACACAATGCAGAAACTTCATTTAAGAAACTATGAAAAAATTGTAAGTAAGTAAGTAACAAATTCTTTCTTGAAGTCACCTCTTGGATACACAATACAGAAATTCCATTAAAGAAATTATGAAAAAATTGTAAGTAAGTAGCAAATTCTTTCTTGAATTCGCCTGCTGGATAAACAAAAAGACATTTCGTTCAAGAAATTATGACAAAATTCTAAGTAAGTAACAAACTCTTTATGGTTTTCACGTCTTAGATACACGATGTAGAAATTTCATTCAAGAAATTATAAAAAAATTCTCATTAAGTAACAATTTCTTTCTTGAAGTCCCCTCTTGGATACACAATACGGAAATTTCATTCATGAAATTATGAAAATATTTGTAAGTAAGTAACAAAATCTTTATTGATTTCACCTCTTGGATACACAATACAGATACTTCATTCAAGAAATTATGAAAAAATCGCAAGTAAGTAACAAACTCTTTATTGTTTTCTCCTCCTGGATATACAATACGGAAATTTCATTCAATAAATTATGAAAAAATTGTAAGCAAGTAACAAACTCTTTCCTGAACTCACCTCTTGGACACACAATGCAGAAACTTCATTTAAGTAACTATGAAAAAATTGCAAGTAAGTAACAAATTCTTTCTTGAATTCCCCTCTTGGATAAACAAAAAAGTCATTTCATTCAAGAAATTATGACAAAATTCTAAGTAAATAACAAACCCTTTCTTGAATTCGCCATTGGGATGCACAATACAGAAATTTAATTTAGGAAATTATGAAAAACATTGCAAACAAACTCTTTCTTGAACTCGCTTCCTGGACAGACAATACAGCAATTTCACTCAATCAGAGACAGCGGCCAATCAGAGACAGCGGAGGTTGCTCAATATACGTTAACTTGATTGGTGATTGGTTACAAACCGCGACGGCACATACATAGTGAGAGAGAAATGCAAAGTCGACATAGCTTTATTTCATTTTTTAAGGTTAATTTAGACGAGGTTACGTGCGCGCACGTAACAAAAAAATGAAATAAAGCTATGTCGACTTTGCATGTCTCTCTCACTATGTATGTGCCGTCACGGTTTGTAACCAATCACCAATCAAGTTAACGTATATTGAGCAACCTCCGCTGTCTCTGATTGGCCCCTCAAAAATGGGTGTTGTCTAAAAACCAGTCTGGTTGAAAAAGTGGAGTTGAAAAAAAAAATGTGTGGGGAATCCCCGTTCGTACTGCTAACTTTTTTGCAATGTGTAGGAACCAGTGGGGAATCCCCGCTCGTTTGGAAAGGTAGTAAGAAAAGGCAAGCAAATAGCATGTAGTTTCAAAACGTATTTAATCACGTGTAGAGGTCCCTTAGAATGAAATTTCTGTATTGTGCATGCAAACGGCGAATTCAAGAATGAGTTTGTTACTTACTTAGAATTTTGTCATAATTTCTTGAATGAAATGTCTTTTTTTTGTATCCAAGAGTTGAAATCAATAAAGAGTTTGTTACTTACTTTCAATTTTTTTTTTATAATTTCTTGAATGAAATTTCCGTATTGTGTATCCAAACGAGGACTTCGAGAAAGAGATCGTCACTTACCTGGAATTTTCTCATAATTTCTTGAATGAAATTTCCATATCGTATTGCGTATCCAAGAGGGGACTTCAAGAAAGAGATTGTTACTTACTTAGAATTTTTTCATAATTTCTTGAATGAAATGTCTGTATTGTGTATCCAAGAGGTGTATTCAAGAAAGAGTTTGTTACTTACTTACAATTTTTTTTTATAATCTATTGAATGAAATATCTGTATTGTGCATCCAGGAGGAGAATTCAAGAAACAGTTTGCTACTTACTTACAATTTTTTCATAATTTCTTGAGTGAAATTGCCGTATTGTCTGTCCAGGAAGCGAGTTCAATAAAGAGTTTGTTTGCAATGTTTTTCATAATTTCCTGAATTAAATTTCTGTATTGTGCATCCCAATGGCGAATTCAAGAAAGGGTTTGTTATTTACTTAGAATTTTGTCATAATTTCTTGAATGAAATGAATTTTTTGTTTATCCAAGAGGGGAATTCAAGAAAGAATTTGTTACTTACTTGCAACTTTTTCATAGTTACTTAAATGAAGTTTCTGCATTGTGTGTCCAAGAGGTGAGTTCAGGAAAGAGTTTGTTACTTGCTTACAATTTTTTCATAATTTATTGAATGAAATTTCCGTATTGTATATCCAGGAGGAGAAAACAATAAAGAGTTTGTTACTTACTTGCGATTTTTTCATAATTTCTTGAATGAAGTATCTGTATTGTGTATCCAAGAGGTGAAATCAATAAAGATTTTGTTACTTACTTACAAATATTTTCATAATTTCATGAATGAAATTTCCGTTTTGTGTATCCAAGAGGGGACTTCAAGAAAGAAATTGTTACTTAATGAGAATTTTTTATAATTTCTTGAATGAAATTTCTACATCGTGTATCTAAGACGTGAAAACCATAAAGAGTTTGTTACTTACTTAGAATTTTGTCATAATTTCTTGAACGAAATGTCTTTTTGTTTATCCAGCAGGCGAATTCAAGAAAGAATTTGCTACTTACTTACAATTTCTTCATAATTTCTTTAATGAAATTTCTGTATTGTGTGTCCAAGAGGTGACTTCAAGAAAGAATTTGTTACTTACTTACTTACAATTTTTTCATAGTTTCTTAAATGAAGTTTCTGCATTGTGTGTCCAAGAGGTGACTTCAAGAAAGAGTTTGTTACTTACTTAGAATTTTGTCATAATTTCTTGAATGAAATGTCTTTTTTATTTATCCAGGAGACGAATTCAAGAAAGAATTTGCTACTTACTTACAATTTTTTGATAATTTCTTAAATGAAATTTCTGCATTGTGTATCCAAGAGGTGACTTCAAGAAAGAGTTTGTTACTTACTTACAATTTTTTTTTCATAATTTCCTTAATGAAATTTCTGTATTGTGTATCCAAGAGGTGAATTCAAGAAAGAGTTTGTTACTTACTTACATTTTTTTTCATAATTTCATTAATGAAATTTCTGTATTGTGTATCCAAGAGGTGAATTCAAGAAAGAGTTTGTTACTTACTTACTTACAATTTTTTCATAATGACATATCCAACAACGGATGCTGATAAATAATTTATTCATTCTGATACGAAAATTTTGTGAATGTTATCCCATGTGTTTGACAATTGATGTATGCAAATTCCTTTTCTTACATCTCCGACGTTTTATTAGACATTCTAAACGTTTGATATGCTAGCTTACTCTAAAAATAATGAACACATAACAATGTAATGCATAATATATTTTTAATGAAATAATGCTATGTAGAATATTAATACAAAAAATATATTATGATACATTATTAATATCGATGATTAACTTTGGACATTTAGAATCTGTTCCATAAAACAGCTCACCATGTTCTCTCTTGATATTGTAGTTATTGTCTTCTCTTAGTTCGTAATCAGTAGAATAATCATTATTCCATTTTGCGTCATACACAATTTTTACTGGTGTCACATCAACAGGCTCAATATGCTTTTCGTCTTTGGTATTATTTGGTTCATTGACTGTTTGATCAATGGCAGTAACGTTTGCAGGTGCTTTGTTTTTCATCGATTCATCTTTATATTCCTTAGTGATATTTTCTGACAATGCCCTTTTTACTTTTCTAGCAATTTCACTGTCTATTATCACATTATTTTTACACAGGTAACAGTTTCGGCACGTAGAAAAGATATGGTTTACGATATTAGTAGAGGAGTAGGCCTTTCTTTTATTGATCTTCCGTTGAATGCTAATACCCGAAAGGTTATGATTGGATGTATCAGTAGGTAATGTGTTACCTGCAACAGTAGCAAGGAGTTGTCCTCTATCATCAACGATTATTTTTATGTTGGCATTCTCTTTGAGTGCAATCATCTCTGGAGATCTCAATCTCGCATAACCACCAACATAAGAGTTGAATTTTTTCGGTATTCCAAAGAAATTTAATTCCTTACTGTCATGACAGTGCATGCATACATTTCCAATAGTGCTACCACTTGTACTTGTTTCATAGTTTAAATACTTCTCCTTGTCGGCATTCAATGCTACAATAACCTTGTTATGTGAACAGAATTTATTAAAATGCTCCATCTTCACTTTTTTTTAAAGATATGACTTATGTGTTTATCGTTCCACTACGTAAAAAATACTGATTTAATACATGCAATAAACTAGGTAGTGTCGATAACCGGCCATAGAGCAATAGTGGGAAAGCCACATCGTGTCTCTGGGCAAGCATAGAGTACAATTGTTAGAGCCATAAAAATATCTGTCGAGGAGGTATCATTAGCAATAACCTACTTCTAATGAAGCATATCGTCACCTGTTTACCGGGTACTAAATAACTACCATTATTACTCCCCCTAGCATTGTATTGGCTTACACTGAAAATAATTGAACGGGAAAAAATAAAAGCCCGATAAATATTTACTAGTTGGTGTGACAAACACAGCGCAACGTCTAGCTAGATAAGAAGAAGAAGAATACGGAGAATTAATAGTCTTTTGTTCACCATTATACATGAATAAACTGATTTGGTCGAGGGAATGAATCCTTATTCTAGAAGTCTTATTCCTACAAGTTAAGTTAGAATAAAAGAATGAGGTAATTATATGGGCTTACACTGAAAATAATTGAACAGAAAAAATAAAACCCCGATAAATATTTACTAGTTGGTGTGACAAACACAGAGCAACGTTTGGCTAATAGCTATAAAATACAAAAAAAAAAACAAATATCTGTCGAGGAGGTATCATTAGCAATAAACTATTTCTAATGAAGCATTTCAAGTCACCTGTTTCTAGAATTATTTAAACTAAATACTTACCCTCGCCCTAGAAAGTTCAGAAAAACACAATAGCCTTATTTATAGTGAAGCGTTTCTTAGTCGTATGTCTACCCGAATATTTAACAGGTACCATTTTTCCACACCAGCCACAAAACTCAATTCCTCCTAGAATTATTTAAACTAAATAGTTACCCCCGCCCTAGAAAGTTCGGAAAAACACGATAGCCTTATTTTTAGTGAAGTGTTTCTTAGTCGTATGTTTACCTGAATATTTAACAAGTACCATTTTTCCATACCATCCATAAAACTCAATTCCTCCTAGAATTATTTAAACTAAATAGTTACCCTCACCCTAGAAAGTTCAGAAAAACACAATAGTCTTATTTATAGTGAAGCGTTTCTTAGTCGTATGTTTACCCGAATATTTAACAAGTACAATTTTTCCATACCATCCATAAAACTCAATTCCTCCTAGAATTATTTAAACTAAATAGTTACCCCCGCCCTAGAAAGTTCGGAAAAACACGATAGCCTTATTTATAGTGATGCGTTTCTTAGTCGTATGTCTACCCGAATATTTAACAAGTACTATTTTTCCATACCATCCATAAAACTCAATTCCTCCTAGAATTATTTAAACTAAATACTTACCCTCACCCTAGAAAGTTCAGAAAAACATGATAGCCTTATTTATAGTGAAGCATTTCTTAGTCGTATGTCTACCCGAATATTTAACAAGTACCATTTTTCCACACCAGCCATAAAACTCAATTCCTCCTAGAATTATTTAAACTAAATAGTTACCCCCGCCCTAGAAAGTTCGGAAAAACACGATAGCCTTATTTATAGTGAAGCGTTTCTTAGTCGTATGTCTACCCGAATATTTAACAAGTACCATTTTTCCATCTGTTTAAGTATGAACTCCAAATTTTTCCAACGAGACTAAGCAAACTCAACCGCATTTAACTAATCCCCGTGTAACTGAATCCGCATGTAACTGAACCCCTGTTCAACTGAACCCTCGTGCAACTCAACTCCCGTGCAACTCAACCCCCATTTAACTATACCCCCGTGCAACTGAACCCCCATGTAACTGAACCCCTGTATAACCGAAACCCCGTACAACTGAACCCCCGTGCTACTGAACCCTCGTACTACTAAAACCCTCGTGCAACTCGACCCCATTTAACTAAACCCCCGTGTAACTGTACCCCCTTTAACTGAACCCTCGTGCAACTCAACCCTCCATGCAACCCATCTCCCTCAAAACACTTTTCAGCCATTTCTTGTTAATTTTTTTTTATTTCTAAACTATTTTAAATTGACAATACTCTCCAAAACATCACTTGTGTATTATACAGTACACAATCACCCCATCTCCTCCAATTCGCAAATCCCATTACCCCTTTTTTGCAAATGTTAATCAAACATTTTCCGATTGTAAAAGCATTTCCATAAAAATAGCTCTTAATAGAACTTTTTAAGTGTGAACTCCTATTTTTCAGACGAAATTATAGAAAATATCGTCAAAACACACTTCTCTGTTTCAATTGTGTACATTGTCACATTTTCTGATTCAAATGTGTGTCTTCAGTCAGAAAAGCATAGTTTCGATTCAAAAATGAATCATTACCATAGCAATAGCTCTTAACAGAACTGTTTAAGTATGAACTCCAATTTTTTCCAACGAGACTTTGCAACTCAGCCGCATTTAACTAATCCCCGTGTAACTGAATCCGCATGTAACTGAACCCCCGTGCAACTGAACCCTCGTGCAACTCAACTCCCGTGCAACTCAAGCCCCATTTAACTAAACCCCCGTGCAACTGAACCCCCCATGTAACTGAACCCCTGTATAATCGAAACCCCGTACAACTGAACCCCCCGTGCTACTGAACCATCGTGCTACTGAACCCTCGTGCAACTCGACCCCCATTTAACTAAACCCCCGTGTAACTGTACCCCCTTAACTGAACCCTCGTGCAACTCAACCCTCGCGCAACTCAACTCCCTCAAAACACTTTTCAGTCATTTCTTGTTAATTTTTTTTTATTTCTAAACTATTTTAAATTGACAATACTCTCCAAAACATCACTTGTGTGTTATACAGTACACAATCACCCCATTTCCTTCAATTCGCAAATCCCATTACCCCTTTTTGCAAATGTTAATCGAACATTTCCGATTGTAAAAGTATTTCCATAAAAATAGCTCTTAATAGAACTTTTTAAGCGTGAACTTCTATTTTTTAGACAAAAATATAGAAAATATCGTCAAAACACACTTCTCTGTTTCAATTGTATACATTTTCACATTTTCTGATTCAAATGTGTATCTTCAGTCGGAAAAGCATAGTTTTGATTCAAAAATGAGCTATTTCAATAGCAATAGCTCTTAATAGAACTGTTTAAGTATGAACTCCAATTTTTCCAACGAGACTATGCAGCTCAACCGCATTTAACTAATCCCCGTGTAGCTTAATCCGCATGTAACTGAACCCCCGTGCAACTGAACCCTCGTGCAACTCAACCCCCGTGCAACTCAAGCCCCATTTAACTAAACCCCCGTGCAACTGAACCCCCCATGTAACTGAACCCCTGTATAACCGAAACCCCGTACAACTGAACCTCCATGCTACTGAACCCTCGTGCAACTCGACCCCATTTAACTAATCCCCGTGTAACTGAATCCGTATGTAACTGAACCCTCGTGCAACTCAACCCTCGTTCAACTCAACTCCCTCAAAACACTTTTCAGCCATTTCTTGTTAATTTTTTTTACTTCTAAACTATTTAAAATTGACAACACTGTGCAAACCATCACTTGTGTATTATACAGTACACAATCATCCCATCTCATCCAAAACACTTTTCAGTCATTTCTTGTTAAAAATTATCCAATCACTAATTACCCCTTTTTTATACCCACCAAACCAGATTATACCCACCAAACGTGTCTCAAGCATGGGTTTTCCTTGTGCAATTCCATGTAATCAAACTCTCAAAACATGCTTGAGTACATTATACTTTGCCAAGTTTTTAAAAAAACCTACTAATCAAGTTACTGTATATGGAGTAACCACCGCTCTCTCTCTGATTGACCCCAAAAAATGGGTGTTACCTTAGAAACCCGTCTGGTAAGGCATGTACCGTTCGTAGTAATAGGTGACTGACCCGCGGTAAGTCATATTACGCAATCACTCGTAGAATCCATAGGTGACTGCCCCGTGGTAAGTCATATTACGCAATCACTCGTGATACTGTGCACACCCTTGGAAAGGTGCCATGGAATGTAAAGTGGGACAAATAACACAGGACGGAACATAATCTACCCAAAATATAACCCCTTACTCTACTCAGGGGTTGTAAGTTATGCAGGGGGTATTTAAGGTTCTTATGGAAGAGATTGTTGTATAAACTTTAGAGGAGGCTGATTTGGTTAAAAATTGGAAGTTCTAATTCTCTTTTAAGAGTCAAAAGTAATGGAGAGCAGCTGCACCCCTGACTATCCCGAATCTGAATAAAATTGTTAGATATATAATTTGATCTAAATAATCCAAAGAACTAAAACAATGACTCAAGGGTTGACACAACCCTCCAGTGCCCTGGGGATAGGGTTGTAAGTAATGGCTTGGGGTCATATAAGGTTTTTATGGGATGGGTGGTCGGATAAAATTCAGATGGGGCTCATTTGATTTTAAATTGAAATTTATAGTACCCTTTTTAAGAGTCAAAAGTGAATTGAAAGCAACCAGCCCCCCCACCCTCATCATTCCCCCAAAGACATCCAATCAAAATTTGGAGATAGAAATTTTGTTCATTGTAGTTGAAGAATCCGTAAATTATGTCTTTGAGGACGACCCTTCCGCCCCCACAACTGTCAGGACAAGGGTTGTAAGTTACGCCAGGGGGGCATATAATGTTTTTATAGAAAGGGTAGTCGTACATACTTTGGAGGGGACTCATTGGATTGGTAATCTGAATTTCTAGCACACTTTTTAAGAGCCAAAGTGATCAGAAGGCAGTAGTATTAGTAGTAGTAGTAGCAGTAACAGTAACAATAACAATAGCAGTAATAGTTGTTGTAGGAGTAGAAGCCGTAGTATTATATGGCAAATTTTGTTATTTGGTTAGTTCACCCCCTCCTCCCCCCCCCAAACAAGCGTTCAAAATTTTAATTTCAGAAACAAAACTGTTCCTAAGATATTGCTGATATTCCCTTTTGATAACCTGCAAGTGGATGGCAGGTTGTCATCCGTAGAACAGAGATATTCTCTGAAAATTTCACCTTCATACCTTCATAGGTTGTGGATTTTTAACTAGCCAAAAGACACTGTGTACATACATTTAATGCTGCTATTACGGTTAATGTAACTAACGACACTAATGGTATTAAGTTGAAACTTAGGAAACGTTTAGGGGGAGTTTCAAGTAGACAAAAAAACTATATGCATGCAGGTATTAAAAAAGCATATAAGCAATATAGGGCAAATAAGGACATAGGCAGCGATGTTCTATCATAGCCAGTAATATCATTGATATTTAAAGGAGCTAATTTGATTTAAAATTAAAAGTTCTACTGCCCTCTTAAATGTCAATGGTGATTGGAAGGCAATCAGCCCTCCTCTTTAGCTCATAACTTTCCAGACACTTCCAATCGAAATTTTATGACTGCCACTTTGTTCAACACAGCTGAATGGTCTAGTAACTATATCTCTAGGGTTATTGGGATGGTCAACCCCACACAGGTATGTAATTTGTCCATTATGCTGAAAAACTAAATGTTGCTTTAAAATTAAATCAAAACGCACTGTTTGTATGCTGGTTGCCAATAAGACATCTCAGCAATATACCAAGAACGACCGAGGGTATTAAGCTCAAACTTTCGGGGCTACTTCTATTACTATTTCTACTCTTAAAATTTTACTAAATCAAAAAAGTATAAGACCCTATTCATATTAATTATTTGAAAAAAACTACGTTTTCTAAAGAGTTAAAAAGGCTGAGTCACAAGTTCGAACCTTAAAACGTACAGGGATTAGGAGGTGCAGTTGGGGGGCTGCCGTCCCCCAAACCCCCGCTTCCGTATATGAAAGGGGTTTTGCCCTCCTCAACACCTCGCTCTTTAAGCTAAAGTTTGACTTTATCACAACTCTTTTTTTCAAACAATAAAAACTTTAGCGTAAAGAGCGAGGCGTTGAGGAGGGCAAAGCCCCTTTCATATACGGAAGCGGGGGTTTGGGGGGCGGCAGCCCCCCAACTGCACCTCCTAATCCCTGTACGTTTTAAGGTTCGGACTTGTGACTCAGCCTCTTTAACTCTTTAGAAAACTTAGTTTTTTTTCAAATAATTTCTGCACGTTTTTGTACAGTTTATAAATTATTATTGCTTGACTAACTGTTAGCTGATCTTTTGAGGAGCTGAATATGGGGGGGCTGCCGCCTCCCAAACCCCCCACTTTTGAAGATTCTTGTGTTAAGGCTTTTAATTCCTGAATACTCAAATCAAATGCAGAGTAATATTTTTATCAGCCGCCCCAGGCCCCATGTTATCAAAGCAGTGGAGACTTACCTGTAACCTGAAGGCCGACTGTTATATTCTTCTGGAGACGCCTGTTGAGCCGAAGGATTTAATAGATTGGATTTAAAAAAGAAACTGAGTTTCTTTTTTAAACTTTAAATTCAATATATAAAAAAATTTCTCTGACGGAGAATCGAACTCGGATCTTCCGCCTGACAGTCAGGAATAGCGACCACTGTACCACAGAGACATTAGATTATTTTTATTCTGTGCGATGTATTTTTGACGCAAGCAAATACCCACAAAACTTGATATTTGGTTTTTGGAAAATAGGGAAGGAAGGATCGAATTGAGCTGAAATTTTGAGGATAAGCTCCCAGGCTCCAGAAAAGCTTATCCACTAGATTTCAGCCCGATCAGACAACGTTAAAGGGGGACTGTGATGGGAAAAATTAACATGGGCTCTTATAGAAAAACGAGGTTTTTCGTAAATGTAAATTCGGGGGATAATTTTTTCGGTCTGAAAATATCAAAAGGCCCTAACAGGTCGAATTCCGCTTCGAATGAGTCCTCATTCACCCGGATCCGTTGCCAACTGTGGGCTCCCAGGCCCTAGGAAAGCTTAACCTCTAAATTTCAGCCCAATCGGACAACGTTAAAGGGGGGCTGTGGTCGGAGGGTCGAAACTTCCGGCCCACTTTTACCCATGAAGATAAAGTCGGAGGGGGTTGAAATTTTGCACGTTTCTTAGTTGGAGCTTGGGCTACAAAATGCAATCACCTCTGTCTCTCTGCGACCGCTAGAACCGGAAATCGCTTAACATTGTGGTGGGTCGCCTCTTTATAGAGGCACAAGTGTGCCTCCTTGATTTCTGCTCGTTTCGAGTTTGACTCTGATATATATTTTAGTTTCTGTTTGTTTTGGGTTTCATTTATTTATTGACGCTACTTTTTGGTAGTTGTATACTTGGTAGATTACTTGATTCTATTTTTGTTCATTTTTTGTTTAATGGAGTTCTTTATGATTGGAGCAATTGGTATTATTGGAGTTATTGGCTTAATTGAAGTTCTGATGAATATTTAAAATCTGATTTATCCAAGTCACTGTCAATCTTTGACTTTAAGTTTAATCAATATAGATTTGTCAGTAATGCACCTTATTGAAAAAAGAAGTTAAAGTCAGGAAAAAAATATAGCTGACAACACCGTACTTCAACGGACTATAATTCAAAATTTATTTTAGCGAGAAGAATAAATCTGTTGAGTATACACATTTACGCATTAGAAAAAAAAATAAACGAAGAAAAAAAATACATTTTAATCAGGCAAAATTCTTAACTGGCAACATCCCCTTTGAACGTACCACAACTCAAAATTTAACGGAACAGCCTGTATTTATGGCTGATTATTATCGACTTCTTGTCAAAATAGTTATATTGCTTCTCAGCCTCATTCATATCAGACTCAAACTCAACTCAATTCAATTTAACCCGGGTCTCCTTTCAAGTCAACCCACATTAAACTGACTCCTCATTTAATTCAACCCTATTCAGCTCAACTCTACTCAACTCAACCCCCACAGTTCAACTCAATCCTTCCGGTGCAACTCAACTTCAATTGAAATCAGCCTTGATTTACTCAACAATACAACTCAACGCTATATCTCTTGTTAAAAAGGCTTGACTTGAAGGAAATTGTCTTTATCCATTAGGGAATTGTTGCTTGTGTGTTTTTTTTTTTTAGTTCATTGAGTGTAACAACTTTTGCAGGGAAAAGTTAATGTACTTGTCATATAGGGTTTTATTAAAACACTCAACATTTTAAGTACCAAGTACACAAAAATAGGAACAGTTTTTGAACCTTGGACCTGTATTAGATCCATTCATGCCTGAAAACCGCGATTTTTTACGTTTTTTTTTTTATTATTATGAAGTTTTTACGACAGCATCACATTTTTACGACAGCACCATGAATCAGCATCGATAAATAAATGAAACCCAAAACGAACAGAATAATAATAAGAATATTTAATAATAATAATATTAGTATTAATAAATCTCTCTCCCGTTTTAAAAGAAACTTTTATCATCCTTTCGTTAGCATCATTGTTCGTATTAATGTAATGAAGAGTTTTTTTTGTCATGTATTTGAATTTTCAATGTGTGTTTGTGCCCTTCTTTTTCTTCTTTTTTCTTTTTGTTTTCTTTAGTGATTACTCCGTCTACTGTACCTTTTTGTACCTTTTTTTGACGGGCAATAAATGAATAATAATAATAAAAATAACCGAGTCACACTCAAAACGAGCAGAAATTAACATAAGTTGGGTGTAAAACCCCTATGCCTTCCCAAGGCCACAGCAAAATTTGCACTTTACTGAAAAAAATATAAATGTTTTTACTTTTATAACTTTAATAAATCAAATAATATTAACATTTTGATTACTAAATATCAGTATATGTATATTAAACTGACAATGCACATTCATTTGTATTTTTTCAGTGAAGTGCAAATTTTGTTCTGGACTTGGGAAGGCATAGGGGTTTTGCGCCCAACTTATGCTAATTTCTGCTCGTTTTGAGTTTGACTCGGTTAATTATTGTAATTTCTGTTCGTTTTGGGTTTCATTTATTTATCGATGCTGATTTGTGGTAGTTTCACGCTTGGTAGATTATTTGATTTTATTTTTGCTCATTTTTTGTTTAATGGAGTTCTTTACTTTTCTTTGAAAAACTTATTTTGTGGAAAATGTTTTTTAAATTAATTTCTGTTCGTTTTATATTGACATAGTCTTTTTAGGGAAAAGAAAATAATACTTCAAATCTTTTCGTTTTTCAAGACTTTATAGTTTGGCCTGCTGAAAAATTTTCAGTAATTTTTAATAACATACACCCTTTTAAAAATCTGGACACAAATAGTACTGTTTAATTTAGTTTCATACCTCCTCTAATTGACCTGAAATGGAAAACTTGATACCATTCGCAAAAAAAATCTGCTTACTTTCTTTGATAGCTTTGATACACTTACGCTATTTTGATTTGGTTAAATTTTAAGAGCAGAAATCGGAGAGTTGGTGTGGGAGGGCGGGAGTGGAAGGGGGATTAGTTGCCCTCAAATCACTTTCAACTATTAAAAAGGGCATCAGCCCTTTCTATTTTCCATCGAATGAGCCCTTTTTGAAGTTCCCACGACAACTCCTTCGATACGAAGTACCCTGGTCTAAACAACAACAGCAACAAAAAATAATATATTATACCCACTTCGATCTTTACTATAAAAATGTCGAGCCTTCCAATTACTTTCGACCATTAAAAAGGGCACTAGGTCTTTCGACTTCCAATCGAATGAGCCCTTTTTGAATTTCTACGACAACGCTTTCTATAAACACCTTATATGCCCCCAGGGCATAAATTGCAACCCTTACCCTAAGGTCTATTAGGGTGGTTGTCATCCTCTAAGACCGAATTTCCAGAACTTTCAACTACGTTAAACAACATGGCTATCTCAAAATTTTGATTGGATGTGGTTGGGGAAATGGTGGGTGTGAGAGGGATGTTAGTCACCTTCCAATCACTTTCGACTATTAAAAAGGGCACAAGCCACTCCAATTTCCAATTGAATGAGCCCTTTTCGAAGTTTCTACGACAACTTCTTCGATACGAAATGCCCTGCTCTAAAGGACAAAATTAATAAATAATACATTGTGCTAACATCATTCTTATATACCCCCAGGGCATAACTTAAAACCCTTGCCCTGAGGGTTTTGGGGGAGTGACCTCCTCTTTACGTAGTCCCCGTTTCTTGTCTCCTTCTCGAGTGTCCCCAATCTTTACTTAGGCAGCGCGCTCGCGCTGCCTATGATTTATACAACAACTTTCTATAAAAACCTTATATGCCCCCAGGGCATACAACCCTTTTATTGAGGGCTCTGAGGGGGTTATAATCCTAAAAGACCTAATTTACAGAACGTCCAACTACGTTGAACAAAATCGATATCTCAAAATTTTGATTGGATGTGTTTTTGAAAATGGTGAGCGTGAGAGGGGCGTTAGTCGCTATCCAATCACTTTCAACTATTAAAAAAGGCACTAGCCCTTTCAATTTCCAATTGAATGAGCCCTTTTGAAGTTTCTACGACAACACTTTCAATAAAAACTTTATATGCCCCAGGGCATAACTTACAACCCTTGCCATGAGGGCTGTGGGGAGAGGGGTTGTCATCCTTAAAGACCTAATTTCCAAAACTTTCAAATACGTTGAATAAAATGGCTATCTAAAAATTTTGATTGGATGTGTTTGGGGAAAAGGTGGGCTTGAGAGGGGGGTTAGTTGCCCTCAAATCACTTTCGACTATTAAAAAGGGTTCCTTGAAGTCCTGGTTGAACTTCCTTGAAGTAATGATATTAGGGCTGTTTTAAAACATTTTTTTAAAAAAAACCTTTCAGTTTTAATGATTGAATTTTAATGTAAGTTTCTTTTATGTTGTTTTTATTCTCTTCGTCTGTTTTGCTGAGGACGGCCCTTGGATATAGGGTCGAAATACTCATTTAAAGTTGCGTTCCACTGTCTTGTATAAAAATTTCCCTGTTGTTCTACTTATTTGTTTATGATGGAAAGGCAGTGTGGTCTTCGTCGCTATTTAACTGAATCCTCATTTAGTTTAACCCTAGTTTAGCTCAACTCAACCCCAACAGTAAAACTCAATCCTTCCGGTGCATCTCAACTTCCATTGAAATCAGCCTTGATTAACTCAACAATACAACTCAACGCTATATCTTTTGTTAAAAAGGCTTGATTTAAAGGAAATTGTCTTTATCCATTAGGGAATTGTTGCATGTGTTTTTTTTTTAGTTTTGGCTACTTTAAGGGACATATGAACAATAGTGTTTGGCTAATCGGATACATAAAGTCTTTCGGCTATATTCCGAAGCATGAGAATATAGGTATCTATTTACAAATCAGTTTTAGATGGATGAAATAAAAAAAAGGTGTTCAACTGAAAGTAAGGCGCAACATTAAAACTCAAATCGAACAAAATTATTCCGTAAGGAGAGCTGCTCCACCTCAGTACCTGTCTCTTCACGCTAAAGTTTTTTAGTACTTTACAAAAGCTTCTTATTCTAATTAACGGCACTTGTGCTTCAGGAGCCGTTCTGAAAGAATTGGGACAAAATACCAAACTTTAGCATAAAAAACAAGATATTGAGGAGGGGGCACCTCTCCTCATGCATGGGAACGATTTCTCTTTGTTTTAATGTTGCTTCTCACTTCCAGTTGAAAAAACCTGTTTTTCAATCAATTTCTGATCCCTTTTCAAATGTTGTCGGGAAATATGCCTCCCCCGCCATGTAAAATCACCCAAGAAAAATTCCTACATGTAAACTTCCTCCCGCATAAAATACCCCCCCCCCCCCGAAAAATCCATCATTACTGATAATTCCCCCCAGCAAATTTCCTGCGGATAATTCCGCCTAGAATACTCTCCTTTGCCTACTTTCATTTGAAAAAAAAAATAATTGTTTTTTATTTAATTTCCGATCCTTTTCAAATAATGCTGGAAATCCTCCTCCGTGAAAATGCTTCCCCGAAAATTTTCCCTCCCAATTGAAATTTTCTCCCGTAGATAAAACCGCCATAGATAATTTCTCCTGTAGAAAATTCCCCCCTCACAGAAAAAACCCCAGGCAATGATAGCTCCATAGAAAAATTCCCCCGGAACATCTGCACATATAAAATTGAGTCACCAAAGAGAAAGTAAAACAAATAAAATTAATTTCGTATAGGAATTATTGCAAATTCCCTCAGTTTAAATTTTTCCCCTGGAAAGATAATTCCCGGAAACTACCCTCCCCATGGAAAAATCTAATCTGGAAAATCTCCAAGCAGAAAATTCCCTCGCCCTGCCGAAAAATGTCTGCATACTTCCTAATAACAAATAGTGTATGTAAATAAAAGATAAACTTCATAGCTTACAGTGCTTTCCCAAGGGGGTTTGTTGGATCAAGTCATTTCCAAAGTCACAGTTATTGGACTTTTGAACTATGCTGAACAAAATGGCTATCTCAAAATTTTGATCAGATAACTTTTGGGGTGGGAGGGGGACTGGTTGCCCTCCACTGTTTTTGGTCACTCAAAAACGACAATAGAACTTCCCTCTCCCAATTTCCTAGGAAAATTGG
This sequence comes from Artemia sinica, assembly GCA_027921565.1. Classification (NCBI taxonomy): domain Eukaryota; kingdom Metazoa; phylum Arthropoda; class Branchiopoda; order Anostraca; family Artemiidae; genus Artemia; species Artemia sinica. The sequence goes on from CM051258.1 coordinate 11,307,572, forward strand.
TTCGATACGGTTATCCCTGGGAAGAAAAAAGAAACAAAACCAAAAACGAACAAATAAATAAATACGTATCCGTGATCTTTCTTCTGGCGAAAAAATACACTTTTCCATATTTTTACACATGGGAGCTTGAAACACCTCTGCAGAAGGGTTCTCTGATATGCTGAATCTGATGGTACAATTTACATTAAAATTCCTTGGATTTTTTTTTTTGGGGGGGGGGGTTCCCATTTTTCGACAATCTGGCAAATTTTTTCAGGCTTGTAGGTTTTGATAGGCAATATTAAAATTAATGGATTTTATATATTTGAAATCAACATAAAAAGCCAAATTTTTGAAAGTAGCCATTGTCACTAAGATTATGTTTTTTAGAGTTTCGTATACTATTGGCAGAGTCACTCCTTTCGAGCAGTTCATTACCACCACTATATATATATAATATACAGTAGAATTATTCCCTATCTCAACCATTATACAAAGCTGGACCGAGACGCAATTGCTTAGGAGAACGTATAAAACATAAGCAACATTAGATTTTTTCACGGGTAGACAAGTCAGATTTCTCTTGAACGCAAAACTTGGCTTAACCTTTGTAACGCTAAATTTTAAAGAATCTAATTTCAAATTAATTTATTCCAATACATATATAAAAATCGTTAAAGAGTAGTGCAATGTTATTATTAGATGTTTTTAGAACTTACAAGTAGGTTTTGAAATCTCAAGTTGGTTTCAAAGACATTTTGAGAAAATTTCTGCGAAAATACGTGCTCCAGGATAATATATAATGAATTGTTGATGAACGAGGACGGACAAGGATATGGGTGGGGCTTTTATATGTGCCAAGACTGTAGTAGCCAAATACTACTGAGGTGTGATTCTACTGTATATTATTCATATACAGTGGTTACCACAAACTGTTTGAAATTTTACAATCGAATAAGGTTGGTTAAACTATCAAATTTAATGAAGTTCTAGTGACGGTTGAGTTGGATTTTTTTCACAAAACTAAGTTAAATGGGGTTTGAAAAATAAAACCAAAAAAGGGTGAGAAAACGAGGATTTTGTCAGCCAGTGGCAAACACACGAAGACGAAAAACCAACAAATATTTTGACAAGGACCTCCCCGAAGTCGTCCTCAGTGCTAAACAAAAAAGAAAAGAAAAAAACAACAAAATCTAACCTTTTGGAGTTTACTGTACAAGATACTGTACACAGAAAGTATTTAGGGTTACATGTGGCTGATTTAAATGTGGTGGAGTAGAATGAGGGTTGAAGTAATTGAATTTTAGTTGAGTGGGTTGAGCTGCATTGGGTTGAAATGGGGGGTTGAGCTTAAAAGATGGTCAAGTTACATAGAATTGAACTGAAAGTTGGTTGAAATGAACAGGCGTTGATTTGGGTGAGGGTTGAGTTTCAAGGATCGAGTTAAAAGGACTTGAGCTGAATGTTGTTGAGTCAAACGGTCTATCTCTCAAGAACAAAATTATGCAAATGAAAATATATTAAAACGGGTACAAAATTTTAGTGCAAGGCAGTTTACAAAAAACAAAAAGGAAACTAGAAATGATGAAAATTCTAATATTTCGGCTTCACGCCTGGAAGCCTTTGTCAACAAAAAAACAAAAAAAAAAACAAACAAGAAACAAACTAAATTAAACAAAAGATATAAAGAAAAGAAAAAAAACTATAAGCAAACTCACATCCTAATTAATAACAAATTTGCACCCTTTTCCCAGATGTGAGACCCTAATCAGGAACAACTAGATATAAGACACGAGCCCATGAATGGATTCTTCACCTCTCTTATTCCACGCACCTTTATTCTTTTATATTAGCACGGTAACAATGCAAAATAATGTCATAAGTCACCTCTCCCCTCTATTAATATCACTTTCCTCGTCGGAAAATTAACTTTTCTTGAACCAGGCTATTAACAGTTTTTTATCGAAAATTGATTGGGAAGTATAATCGATTCACTTATTAATTTACTATCACGAAAATGGTCAAATACTCTTTTGGCAACAAGGCCGCTAGGCATATGCATAGGAATGTCTTTGGGAGGGCACATACTAGGGGTGGGGCAAAGCCGTGTCCAGAGGGGTTGCCAAGTTTGATTCTCCCTCCCCTGAAGTTTATGTCTGACTCGTAAAAACGTAACAAAAATGCATCAAATTTGATATATTTTTGAAGCCTTTTTTGCGTAAAATACCTCCATAAAAATACCCACCTCCCCCAACACAAATCCTTGATATGCCTTTAGGGGGGGGGGTTGTAATTTATGAAAATTAAAAATCTTTAAGAATATTTTGGGATAACTTCAATCACGAGAAGCCTACGTGCCTGTAGACAATAGAATTGTAAAAACGACTAATATTATAATTTTGTTCTCCAGAACATTTTTTGTTTAAAGAAAGAGTTAAAAATCCTCTTCAAAATTGCTTTATTAAAGTGGGAGAAAATAATCAGGTATATTTCAAACCACGGGAAAAGCAAGGATATGTTATGCAATTTCCATTTTCTTTTATAATATGAGTCTTACATATTTCGTTGGTCTTTTTTTTCCAAGAAATAGAGGTGAATGTTTTTGTCGCTTACGGAAATAAAATGCAAATGGAACTATCAGCATCAGGTTTTAAGAATTTTCCGTCTCATATAACATATTATGAAGGAACCATTGTCATAATATCAAATTATGTTTTGTCTTCCTTCACTGTTAAGTCATTCTGCTTGTGGTTTTTGCTTCCGAATTTCAAAATCTATTTGATCCCGCAAAATTTAAACACATCAATGGTGAAAAAAAGGAAGAAATTTATAACTAACTGAAGTTTCAAGCAGAAGGTTATGCGGTGGGTTGGGTACACTCTCAAGGGTGGACACACTCTTGATTTATGGGAGCACATATGTGAAGTATGGTATATTTCTCTAAGAAAATACCGTCTTATTGGTCCCCAGTGGGAGGTGATCAAGCCTCCACGAGGACAAGACCATGGGTAGCGTGGTAGGCAGAGTTCGTATCTGCTCAAGATGTTGCTAAAACTGCTTTAATAAACAAATAAAGAACATACAATACTATGCACACTCGTGAACAGTCTTCTTGAAGCTGTAGAGAACCCGTGCTATAGTCAACGTGCACCGGCTGGCACAGTTGATTTGGAGGTGGCTGCTACACGCTCCAGGTGGTGTCAGAGCTATATTCAACGTACACCGGCTGGCAGAGTTGATTTGGAGGTGGCTGTTACACGCTCCAAGCTCTCCATCTACGATAGATGAGTGGATGTTGCTCAAACTCACCAACGGAGTTCCCCTAATCACTTATTGTCACTGTTGGTTCCAAAGCTGAACTGTCCACAAGTTGTCTTTTCCCCCTTCTTGTCTTCCAAGGCCCAAGAATAGAATTCTGGTTCCATGACCTCCAAAGTAGCCTTTCATTGGCTGGCAGGTTTTAGTCATGGTGACCCACTACCTTGAATAGAAAAGAAGCCAAAACTAAGTACGGACGTTCTAAGACTATGAGATTTAGCATCTGTGTCCAGATTAAAACGGGATACTAAAGATGAGAAGGAAACTGATTCGGGAAAAGCTATTAACGAAGTTATGTATCTGAATTTATTTCTTCAATTCCAATAATGGAAGAAATCACTAATTAGCAATTTTCTCAAAAACTTGAAAAATACAAATGCTAGTTTTTGGCAGAGAACAGCCAGGCTATAGCACACGAGTAAAATAATTGAATTTTGTCAAATTTTAGTTTTATAAAATTCAGATACGATGGAAATGAAGTGAGAATACATAATAACCAACAAGATTTTAATGAAGATAGTAATATATATATATATATATATATATATATATATATATATATATATATATATATATATATATATATATATATATTATATATATATATATATATATATATATATATATATATATATATATATATATATATATATATATATATATATATATATATATATATATATATATATATATATATATATATATATATATATATATATATATATATATACATATACATATATATATTACTGGTGCATAAGTCGGGCTCACCACTATAAACTATATCAAGGAAACTAGTCACGAAACCCGTCAAATCGGCTATTTGCAAGAGACCTCTATAGATAAATGATTGCAAAGCGTTGTTTCTCAATGAGTTACAGGATTTAAACGATTGTTTTTTGGGGTTTAGGGGGGAAAGATACCTAAGTTAGGTTAGGTTACGTATTTGATATATGTTATGCTTTATCCCCCCCCCCCCCCTAATGTGCCAGTAAAAAGTTGAAGGACGACTTTTTTAGCTACATAATAACCCGTTAGATGCTGTAAGCATAATTAATAATTCTATTGGGTATGTTAATAGTGATTCAACCAAAATGAGCCCCTCAGTAACGAGTAAATATGTTTCTAACGTAAGAGAGGCAGTCAAACGGGATGCATATTTTTCAGTGATCCAGTTGAATATTCAGGGTTATTGTTCTTCAATTGACCGTCTAAAACAGATTGTTTCTGATGGGCTACCTGATGTTGTTGGTTTAAGCGAGACTTTCTTTGGATTTGCAAGGTTATAAAATGGAGCGGCTGAATTGACAAAAGATGGCCAAGGGTGGTCTTGCTTTGTATATCTCTAACAATCTCCCATATTCTCTTGGAGTGGATTTATCCAGAAATATCGAAGGTGTCTTTGAGTCACTGTTCGTAGATATTAAATGTGGAGGTAAGGATTTAATTGTTGGTACTATTTATCGATCTCCTTTATCACCTTTCTTATAAAGTGGCTTAATTAAGGTTTTCCTAAAATCGTTAGGTACTTCCTTTTTTTCAAAAATCATATTCATAATCTTCAGTAACTTATTTCTAACCTCAGAGCCACCACATTTACTCCTTTTCATTTTTTGGGAATGCCAAAAAATTCATCAACGAAAGTGTTTAACTCCATTCTGGCTAAGTTCGCTGAAATAAACTGATTTCTAGTTGTTTTATAAACTGACCTCTATTTCTAGGGTGCAAATTGGATGAAGCTAACAGAGGATGACCACAATATACTTAATAATGTCCAAATGAGGTCAATTGTTAAGATATTCGGGGCCCGAGAGTACTCAAACAGAATTGGGAAATAATAAATTTAAATAGAACTATATTGCCATTCTCATCCGTGCACACTGAATTATAACTTATTTGTTTTTGTTTTTTTAAGTTAAAAAATGAAACCTTTGCATTTAAATATGTCTTAGGAAACTAGCAATGCGCTATTTAAGAATAATTAATATTGTTTTACACTTCCTCTTGGAACATTTCAACATTCTGCATATATTTTTAACGCTAAAGTTTTTCTGTGCATTTAAGAAAGGATCTTATTGTTAAATTTAATTAAGATCCCTTTGCTTCAGTAGTCGTTCTTAAAGAATTGGGAGAAAAGTTAAATTTTAGCGTAAAGACCGAGGTTTTGACGAGGGGACTGCCCCCTCATACACATAATAAATAATTTTGGTTTTATATGGGCAGATTTTCACATTGAGAGGGTTTTTTCTGGAGTTGAACTTTCCCCAGAAATTTTAAACGAGGGGGGGGGCTAATTATATATATGTATATATATATATATATATATATATATATATATATATATATATATATATATATATATATATATATATATATATATATATAGTATATATATATATATATATATATATATATATATATATATATATATATATATATATATATATATATGTAATAAATAATAAATAATTTTGGTATATATATATATATATATATATATATATATATATATATATATATATATATATAATTGAAAATTTGTTATTATTAAAATAATTCTAAATTTTTACAAGTTGCTATCACCAACTGTTTTAAACTGGACACTAAAAATCTTTATAGTCTGATAATATTATCATCAATATTAAGTTACCCTTTTCTTGTTGGGATTTTACACGTAAGTTTATGCGATCTTAGATAGCTGAGTTAAGGTTATTGGATATTATAATCTGTTAATTGTTACTTTTCCCCAACTACTTTTAAATATTTTGTAAATAATTGGTTTGACTTGTGATGTAATAACTATTCTGACTTCTGTTGAGTTATTTATTTCATTAAATTATTTTATTGTGATCTCTTATATATTCATATATAACGTCAACCTAGAAAGAATAAGTAATATTGTACCATAATGGCACGTTCAAAATAAAGAAATAATCTTCTAGCTATAAGTCTGGTAAAAATATATACAACTTGTTTTATTAATTATACAGTAACTTCAAAAAGGTTTTCTAGAAAACATTTTGTTTCATCTAATTGGTTAAATCTATATCCGGAGAAATACAATTTTTCTTTGATCTCCAAGTTCTCCTCTTCGCTATTTTCTTGCAGTAACTCTGGATGTTTCAGCACCTCTATCATCTAGAAAAGGAACAGATATCTAGTCTAGAAAGGAATGATCTATTATATTTATAATATTAGATATTTAGATATTAGATACTATTAGATAATATAATATTATATTATCCATGATTGTGCTTCTATGAAAATATGATCTTTTACACGATTTTTCTTTTTTCAGTATAATCTTAAGATATATTATCAAGGCCGTATCCAGGGGGGGGGGGGTTACCCGGTTTGATAATATTTGCTCATTTTGTAATACTAAGGCGGGAGCGCATTTAACTTGGCTATCAGCATCCTCATATACCGGCTCTTTTTATAGATAATATAATAATATATAGATAATATATAAATAATATATAAAGTCAGTTTTAAAGATAAAACTGACTTTAAAAATGAAATATCACTAGGCCTGAGCCTGATTGCCCGAATCTTCATATTTGGGTCAACATGCAAAATCATTAAAAACAGACCTAAAACTTGAAAAAAAGGAAAAATATTTCCGGTTTTCAAATAATAATTATTTTAATTATTATTTGCAATGCATAAATCTTTTGAAATTGTGAATATAAAAACTTAACCTATACTATATACTATATAATAATATACTATAGTAATAATATATATATATACTATAGGATAATATAATATAATATATTAGATAAGATAATATAATCTAATATAATATTAGATACTATTATATTTAGTCTCAAAGTTAATACACACCTCTTAGTAAATTAATTGATAAGTCTTGTAATTTTTACAAGCAATATGGTATATACAAACTTTATCATTACATACGCCTAATATATAAGATCATAAATTCCATATAGAACCCTAGAAAATTTTTATTTGGGTTCAATAAGACTGACTCTGGGGAAGACTTTTTATATTTAGGTAATTTACCTTCACTTCAAAATTGATTATGCAAAGAATATTCAAACTTTTAATATTGATATTTTTAGAACTGAAATTTTTAATACTTGTAATTTTTTATATTTGATTCAATTTAAAACTTTTCCCTAGGATTTAAAAATAGATGACATATACAATACGTTTTCCTGTTTTTTTCAGAATATTCTTGAACAGTAATCCTAAATTTATTCAAACGCTCCCAGACTATTATATCATTAGTATTTTTTACTATTTTTTATTATATCATTTTTTACTATATAAAACAAACATAACGTTAATCAAGCCCTTACCAAAAATACATATTAAAATGAATCAAACAGGTATTAATTGGAAAACTCAATTCAACTACCGTATGTATTATGCTATTATGTTTCGTACTAACGAGTTTCAAAAAATTCGCAAAAGTTAACAAAAAAAACAAAAAAAACATTTTTATAACGGAATCACTGTTACTGGGGGATTAACAATTAACTATTGATTCTAAATACAAACTCTAAAATGGTAAAATTGGTGACATTTAAGGCATTTATGTTTGTGTCAATATCAAAGCAGTACAGAAAATTAGTATTCAACAATTTTTTTGCAATTCAACATTAAAAAATTAACCTCTTAAGACTGTGTTTTAATTCAATTCTTTCTTTACAACAATCTTCCTCTATAATTGATAAACAATATATTTGCAAACTAGCAATACTTTGAACAAGGGTAAATGCAAAAGTAATAAATTAAATGGTATTATTGAATTTTAATGGTATATCTACTTTTTTAATATCAATTTTTCATTTTATTATAATAAAATACTCGATATCTAGATATCTAGATTGAAATATGTGCCACTATTATACTTGAATATGGCAATAATCATGGAATTAATTTACTAAAGCAGCAATATACCTAGACATTACTTTTAATACTTTTCAGAGTTTTTCTTTCCGAGACTAGAATATTTAAAATAAATCTCAAGTGACTTATTAAGTAGAAATATGTCACTACTTGAAAAGTATTCGTCCTTTGAATGTTTTGAATTAATGATGATTTTCTGACTACGTTGGCTCTGCAAATTAATGCCATTATCAAGGTCGAACTCGAAATCCCGTTTTACGTTTGCTTTTCAAAACCAACCCCCATCACGGGATCCAAGTTTTTATAATTAATTTCCTTTTAAAACGTCGACTTATATCTTTATAATCATTCCACTAGACATGTCCAGTGACGATTGCATTTAAATTTGTTAAATAATTAAAACGATCAAACAATAATGCACTAACCCATTCAGCCTTGTGCTCCCTCTTCTGAATCATTGTCCTTGTATTTAATTTTTTCAAAACTTTGGTTCGATATGAAGTATATCCTTTTCGGAGCCACTCCTCTTCATTCATTTTGACTGCTGCAAAATGAAATTGAGTTGTTATTTATGTACTAAATGAATAATCTTCCTTTTATATTAAGGGGATATAAATAGGTAATGTACATAACCTAACAATTGAGATAGGAATTGGATTTGTAATTCCAACGAATAGTCTGTTAAGGGAGGTCTAAAACAAATAAAATTTAACGTTTTGGTTCAGTTTCCTCAGCGTTCACCCCCTCTCCAAACTGACAGGAATATTGACAACCTGAGATGAATACAGAGTTATGTCACGCCAATTTTGAAACAAATAGGAGAGAGTGTAATTATGAGTCTTTTATACACATAATTTAGGCTGAAACTCGACCATTGCAAAAAGTTTCATATCACTCAAATATTGTACTTTAATTAAATAAATTGTTCTAATTTATTCGTTTCTTATATTGTTCCAAACATATCAACCTGTCACACTTACATATAGAACAAAAATAAAAACATTATATCTTATTTTAGCATTAGTTATAAATCTATATTTGCATTATTTCTTACTTATGCATATTGTATTTGTACATATAATTTATTTTATTTTTTATCGGAAATAGAGTAAACCTTTATTCTGTAATCAGGAATATATTTTATAGTGTTATAAGAAGTTGTACAAAGAGAAAACTCATGACTAGGAAGATTTATTTCCCTGAGCGAGAGATATATTAGAGACAGAATTAAAGCAGCACAAATTATTAACCCCTAGATTAGTGATAATACATTTTCTTAAAGTCATATGTTATGCTATAATTAATTTAGTATGCATTATAAAAGCATTTGGGAATAATGGTAATGTATAAGGATTTCTAATAACACTCTCATTAAACCCGTTTCAAACAAAAGCTCCAAAAATAAACGAGGGAATTATTAAAATATATACTTTCTTTCAGTAGGAGACAAATTCATTATTTAAGGAGAACTTTTGAAATTAAAAAGAATGTAGATGAAATTATAAAGAGGAACATTGTGCTTGTAAGTAGGATAAGTAATTGTTCCTTGCGCTTACATTCCTCGCCTGCATTCAGTGAGCTGTATATGTTTTGGGCCAATCGTACCGCGTCTTCTTTTTGGCGGAAGATCCTCCATCTTTCGCTATCCAGGTTTCCAGTCGCAATTCATCTTGTTTAGTTTCAAATACCCCTCTGTGTTTTCTCTAATGTTTTTTATTCTAAGTAAAATTTTCAAAGCTCCCACCTAAAAAAAAATTAATTAAAAATTAGTCCAGTCAAATATATATAAATATGAAAGTAAAGGTTGAATATAGTAATTCTATTGGATATGAATTATAAATATCGATAAAATTCCATATTATAAACTACTTTAAAATCAAGCTGTAACATAAATAATGACAATGTTTAATTTAACAGGTTTATATAGACCATAAAAATAGCTATATAATACAGTTACAAAATTAAAATGTTTAATCTATAAACGTTCAACAATAATAAATACTACTACATTAACTAACATTAAAGAGACGATACATTTTATCACATTAAAAAATAAGTTGAAACATGAACGAAATTATAAATGACATCAAAAATGAAAACAACATCAGTTATTAAAAATGAAAACAAATTTATTTTGTAAACATAAACTATAATGTTAAACAAAATTAAAAGAAACATATAATATAATATTCATAGATTTTCTTGCCTTGATCTTAAGGAAAAAATTACCTGCATTAAGAAACTCTTGCACAGAAAATATTGTACAAAAGAGGTACTCAACATCTATAATGCGGCCTCTCAAAGATTGTTCTCAACAGATTCCTGTTTTGTCCACAGTTGGCTTCTCAACTCCAGCAATGAAACAATATTGGTCTGCTTATTTGCAAAAAAGAAATTCAATAACATATAACGTTGGTTTATCTTTTTTATTTATTTATTTTTTTTTTAATGATGGTGCCACCCAGGTTTTGTATTTATTGGCTAGTTTTTATCCCCAAACCCTTTTTTGCGTCTATAATAATTAATATGATACGTAATTATTTATGGTACTTATATGATATAGCGCCGACCTAATATTCTTCATCTAATTACAACCTGTTACTCTCACGCTCAATCTTAAAGGAATATACCTAAGTATGATAAAAATTTAACACTTTAGAAACAAATTTGGGCTATATATTTGCACAATAGGGGTGGAGGGGGGGGGGGTGGTTACTGGCTCTAAATGTCTTATGTATTAAGTACAATTATTTTGCATATTATGAAGCAAGAATTGTTTTGTAACTTCACACTGTTCAAATATTTTACCCCGTCCCCCCCCCTAATGTGCAAATACATAACCCTAATTATATCTCCAATCAATTCCGTCACTTCTTTTTGTCTTGTCTAACGCTAAGCTAAAAGAAACTAACGGGAAAAAACGGTTCTACATTGTGTCAATGGATGAACAACTTGAATGGTCGGCGTTATATCATACAAGTACCTTATTTAGTTTTTTTTTCTTTTTTATTGCTTAGTTTGACAAGTTTTGTTTCCATTTCTTAATTGATATTTTCCTGTTTAATTGTTAACTGCAAAATGGTTATTAATTGTCATTTTTCGTTTTCTTTTTGGTGGCCTTTTTCCAATTTTGGTGTTAATTTTTCCTATTTCTAACCCGAAATTCAAATACAACCCTTCGAAGCTTGTCAGAGCGATTAATTGAAATAAATGTCGTATCTTCCTTTATTATTGTATTTTAGTCTAAATTTAGACTTCATTAAATATTAGGCAAAGTCAAACACATATAAAGAAAATAAATATACATTTTAACCATATGTAAATTTATTGAAGTAGCTTGATTTAAAATATTTCTTAATTTTCTTTGTTGCTCTACATTCAATGATTGCCCTAATTAGAATCTATGATTCTATGAAATATGTACTAATTATGCATCAATTGGCTTCGAATTGCTAAAACCTATTTATTAAAAACTCTACTTTTATAATTATGTTCTATTTTGAATTAATATATCAAATACTGTACTAATTAAATATCATTTGGCTTCGAATTACTGAAAAAGTGATTTAGGTCACAACTTACTCGAATTTTCATTGTCACGTCTCTTTTGCCAATTTCTTCCATTTGGACAAGTACTTGGTCGTGATCTTCTAATTTTACATAGTTTAGCACTTTGGTAAACAGACTTACCTCAAATTCAGCTTTGTTCATCTGGAATATATCATTAGCATAGATTAAACAGTAGCTATGGTAAAATCAAAAATTCCAATGTAAAATAATGTAACCAAAATTAGTGAATATTAGATGTCTTATATTAAATAATAACACTAGGATAATTAAATTATAAAATAATAATAGCATTAATTAAATAAAAATAGTAACGGAAAGGTATTCAATGTGGTATCATCCTACATAACATAAGGAATTAATTATTTACTTTTAGGATACGATAATCGTTTTATAAAATGTAAAATCATCCGTTACGTCCTATAGGAATTTACTACCGCACGTTGCTGCTTCCACCATAGTCATTACACTGACCTTTGCAAAAGTTTTTTTCTTATCCTTAATATTAAATAAAAATAAAACATATTTTTTCAACTGAAAGTAAGGAACAACATTAAAACTTAAAACGCACAGAGATTTTACTACGTATATGAGAAGGTTCACCCCCTTTTCAATACCTCACTCTTTACACTAAAGTTTGAATTTTGTTCCAATTCTTTAAGAATGGCCCCTGAATCACAAAGGCCATCTAATTAGAATAAATAGCTCTTTTGAAAGAACTAAAAAAAACTTTAGTGTAAAGAGCGATGTATTGACGAGGGGGCCAGCCCCCTCATATACGGAATAATTTCTATTCGTTTTAAGTTTTAATTTTGATCGGGTGACTTCGGAAAACAAAGAGCATGGGAGGGGGCCTAGTTACCCTCCGGTTTTTTGGTCACTTGAAAAGGGCACTAGAACTTTTAATTTCCGTTCAAATGAGCACATTCGCGATATTCTAGGACCACTTGTTGTACCGGGAGTAAAACACGATGTATTTGAAATACCAAAATAAAGTTCCTTTCTAAAGATAATTCCGATTTCTTATAATTAAGCTAAATCTAGTCGCAAAAATGAAAAGTCCTTAATCAGCAAAAAGAGAAATTGCATTTCTAGCTTCAGTCAGACAACGGCGCTAGTCGTTCGAATTTCGCTAAGATAATTGTAGCAAAAAAAATGCAATGCATACAATTTCCAAGGAAGTTTAAAAGGCAAAAAAACTGTGTGAACTCCTGAATCATCTGAAAAATCTTTAAGAGATTATTGGACGAGGATTCGCGTCCTTGGGGCACGTGAGCCAATGGCAGGCAGTCCCTAGGGCGCAGGACGAAAGAACTGCGTTTGGGAGTGGGGTAAATGTGCCTTTTTAATTTGAATCTCTATCCAGCTCTGAAACGATGAGTACGAAATTATTTTGGCTACCGTTATTATAGAAGTGACCCGTTGCTGTACAACTAAGTATGTAAGTTCAATAAATCTATTGTCCCTTTTTATATGTGTTTGTTTCTCTTATATGTCTGAGTCTAGTCCGATAATAGGTAACTAGTTCGCCAGTCTCCATGGTAAATGCTCCCAAAGGAATCTGATCTCCAGATAGCTCAAGAAAGAAGAAGCCACATTTGTATGTCTACATATTCAATTTTCTCTCATTAATTGAGAGCGGCGCTAGCCTAGTTGACACAATCTCCAGCGCCATAAGTGGCGCTATAGGAGAAATCTCTATCGCCACGAGCAAATCTTTTCTATCACTACAAATATAACTTCAATGGTACAAATGGCGCGGTCGGTAGGATGTACCGGGAGTAAAACACGATGTATTTGAAATACCAAAATAAAGTTCCTTTCTAAAGATAATTCCGATTTCTTATAATTAAGCTAAATCTAGTCGCAAAAATGAAAAGTCCTTAATCAGCAAAAAGAGAAATTGCATTTCTAGCTTCAGTCAGACAACGGCGCTAGTCGTTCGAATTTCGCTAAGATAATTGTAGCAAAAAAATGCAATGCATACAATTTCCAAGGAAGTTTAAAAGGCAAAAAACTGTGTGAACTCCTGAATCATCTGAAAAATCTTTAAGAGATTATTGGACGAGGATTCGCGTCCTTGGGGCACGTGAGCCAATGGCAGGCAGTCCCTAGGGCGCAGGACGAAAGAACTGCGTTTGGGAGTGGGGTAAATGTGCCTTTTTAATTTGAATCTCTATCCAGCTCTGAAACGATGAGTACGAAATTATTTTGGCTACCGTTATTATAGAAGTGACCCGTTGCTGTACAACTAAGTATGTAAGTTCAATAAATCTATTGTCCCTTTTTATATGTGTTTGTTTCTCTTATATGTCTGAGTCTAGTCCGATAATAGGTAACTAGTTCGCCAGTCTCCATGGTAAATGCTCCCAAAGGAATCTGATCTCCAGATAGCTCAAGAAAGAAGAAGCCACATTTGTATGTCTACATATTCAATTTTCTCTCATTAATTGAGAGCGGCGCTAGCCTAGTTGACACAATCTCCAGCGCCATAAGTGGCGCTATAGGAGAAATCTCTATCGCCACGAGCAAATCTTTTCTATCACTACAAATATAACTTCAATGGTACAAATGGCGCGTGTCGAAAATTGGAGGAAAACTGCGAACTAGTTAGGCCATTTAAACTTTGTAATTCAAATTTAATTTTTGGAAAGATACAGACATATAAGAAAATTGATTAGGCCTATAACCGCTAGGCTACGATAGGAAACCCCTTATATCTCATAGGAGATAATAGCCTACCCCAAAATAGGTTAAGTAAAATTTTAAGTTGATATAAACGAAAAAAAAAAAGAAAAAAAAATCATGGACGATCTAAATGAATTACTATTAGTGCAAAAGTTAGTCGCAAAAAATATAGAGATTGCAAAATCTATCCCGGAATACAATGGTCAATCAGATATTGACGAATTTAATATCCAATTGACCCAGTTTGTACAATTAACAAAAACAGACGTTGGAGCGTTAAAAGACATGCTGCTTCTACGATTAAGAGGCCAGGCCTTAACCTTTCTAAAACAGGTCGAACATACCATAGGAAATAACGCCAACTTGCCAATAAATACGGTTGATGACTTGTTAAAAGCATTCAAAGAGAGATTTATAGAAACCAGTTCAATAAATAAATTAAAACATGGAGTAGTGAACTTTGATTTTTCACAAAATATAAGGGAATATCTGGATAATATACGCATTTCTGTAGAAGCAAAATACGGAAGTGGTTCTGGGCAACTGTATGAAAAAGTCATACTAAATACCTTTTTGCAAGGGCTACCCCCAAAACTATATAGAGTAGTAATATCCAAGAATATTCAGACGTTGGATCTTGCAGTCCAAGAGGTAGAACGACTAATTGAAGTTGATAAAATGGTTGCTAATCATAGTAATACGAAAATAAATAGCTTAGGCGACTCAAACGCGAACCCAATCTTCAAGGGCGATCAAGCATCCCCCAATTTCTTTTCAAGGGATAACTCCCCAGTAGCACAAAGAAACAAAACGCCAGAACCCGCTAGGCAGAAAACAGTACGTTTTCAGCCCATTAACCCTACAATAATAAGATGCTATAACTGCAATCGTGTTGGCCACATAGCAAGAGAGTGCCACTACGTCACCAATCCCATACCAAGAAATGCTGTCGGTAATACGCAAAATTACGGTAACCATTTGTTCAGAAGAACAAATTTTAGCACCGGTCGTGCAATAGGCTATAGCCAGGGGGGATTGCGCCAATCAGTACCTTATAATGCGTACCAACCAAATTTGTATAGCCCTTTCCCCAACAGGCAAATTAATTACCGGTTTGAAAACCCAAATACTCGCCAAGGTCAATATAATGTGAGAATGCAATATAGAAATCATGAAAATTTGCCGATGAGAAATGAAAATTTTACAAGCCAACGGCACTGGCAGTCAACGCCAGCAAATGGCACTGACACGAGACATCCACGCTACCATAATAATACATGGCAAAGACAGGCAGACGTAAATCATTTAAATATGCCTACGGAACCTAATACGTCTGAATATCTATTACAGGCACCGACAAATGAAATAAATTCTCAGGGAAACGCTTCAGGCCCCTCAGAAACATAAGTTGGACCCCGAGGGTGCCAGGGATATTTAATAGGTCCAAAGCAATACTAGTGCCTTCTTGTAGTGATATTATTAACAAGTTACCTATATTTAATGATTTTTGTGTAGAAAACGTTTACTTTACGGCCTTAGTTGACAGTGGAGCTACTGTAAATATCATAAACTCTTGCGTATTTAATACGTTGCCTCTGCACATTAGGCGACAAAAGAACCCTAATAATCCCAATTTAACAAGTGTTACAGGCCATAAATTAAATGCAAAAGGGTCAATTTGCCTAAACGTAAAAAGAGACAATAGAACATTCATGACAAATTTTATTATATGCGATAATCTCCCATATGAAGCTATTATAGGGGCAAATTTTCTAAGGTCTAATAGAATACTATTAGACGTAGCCAACGAGAGGTTGGTCTACCCAGCTAAGGTGGGGAAAAAAATTTCTACCTTAAGAAATCGTAACAGAGGTTACGAAGATAACATAACAGTAAACAAAATTTCTAGTGGTATAATGTCGAAGTATTTTGAACCCCATGTCTCGCAAAGACATGGCATAATTAGAAATTTGTTCAGTTATCCTGAGAGATATCGCAGAAATAAAGTAAATTTAAATAATAACAGTATTGAATCTGCGAAAATAAAAATAGGAGATATGCGACAGTACAGATCAAATGAAATTAAGAAAATAGTGGAATTGTGGAAAAACATAGTAAAACCCAACGTGACGCCACAAGATGCCGCAATGGCGCAGCATAGCGCCAGCATGAATCTAATAAACAATGAAAATGAAGAGAAATATTACGGATTTGCGATAAGGAAAACAAAAATCCCTCCCAAAACGATGCAAAAAATCCAAATATCACAAATGATCGAGCCAGTAATTAGCAAATCAGAAATATGGTTTGCGACACCGTCTGAAATACCTGAAAATCTGTTATGCGAGGAACAGATTATATCTTATGACAAAGGGGAAGGTTTTATTTGGGTAACCAATAACCATGAAAACGATACAATTACAATTAAAAAGGGGACTTGTTTAGTCCAAATCGAGGTTTTAACGGAAAATGATTTAAATACATGGGAAAATTCTAAAAGAAACCTAGTTAACGGTATTAAAACTTCAAATAACGAATATCCTTTGACTAAATCGCAATTTTTAAACAAATTTAAAATGGATCATATTACGGATATGGAACTTAAGAAAAAATTGTGCGAATTATTATGGAATTTTAAGGATGTATTTTCTGCATCTGAAAATGATATCGGGCTGATCCCATTTTACCAGCATTCAATTTTAACGACTGGTAATCCCGTAGCAAAACAGCCATATCGTGTGCCATATAAGCACAAAGAGTGGTTAAAAAATAAAATCCATGAATTAGAAAGGAACGAGATTATACGCCCAAGTATAAGCCCGTATAGCGCACCAGTGATCCTAGTACCAAAAAAGAATGGAGATTTTAGGCTCGTTGTAGATTATAGGGCTCTCAACAAACAAGTAGTTAGCGATAAATTTCCTCTACCAAGAATAGACGAAATTCTTGACTCAATTTCAAGCAAAAACAAAATTTTTACTTCTTTGGACCTTACCCAAGGCTACCACCAAGTGAAAATAGCCGAAAAGGATATCCATAAAACTGCATTTTCAGCATCCGAATATGGATCTTATGAATACTTGAGAGTACCATTTGGGCTTAAAAAAGTTCAAGCGCGTTATGTAGACCCCTATTGCACCTGTTAAGAGGATTAAAGAATATAATTCATTTTGTCGATGATATTATATGCGTGGGGGAAAACACTGAGCAACACTTGGCAACTTTAGCTAAGGTGTTCGAGAAGTTCAGGCAAGGCAATTTAAAATGCCGGCCTGAGAAAGTAAATTTATTTCAATCCAAAATTAAATATTTAGGAGTAGTAGTAACCCAGGGAAAGATATCCCCAGACCCTGATAAAATAAAATGTGTTGAAAACCTCAAGCCCCCCAGAACTATGAAAGAATTAAGGGGAATTTTAGGACTTACTGGCTACTTTAGAAAATTTGTACGCAATTATTCCCAAATTGCGAAACCCCTCACGGAATTAACGAAAGGAAACTCCCATAATGTTACCTGGTCCCAGGAAGCTCAAACTTCCCTAGACCGTCTCAAAAAGGCACTCACTTCTGAACCAATTTTATCACTCCCTGATTTCGAAAACGGAAAATTCATCGTTACCACTGATGCTAGCTCAAAGGGCATAGGCGCTATCCTTTCGCAAACAATCCCAGTAGAAAACCCTAACCCTCTACAGGGAACGCCTAAACAAATAGAAAAAGTTATATGCTATTCAAGTAAAACTTTATCAAAAGGCGAAAGTAGTTATTCCGCCACAAACTTAGAATTACTATCTATTATCCACCACTTGGACAAGTTTAGACATTATTTAATTGGTGGAAAGTTTATATTACGATCAGACCATAAAAGCTTGCAGAACCTGCGCACATTTAAAAACCCCACGGGCATTCTAGCTAGATGGATTATGAAAATCCAAGACCTAGATTATGAATTTGAACATTTAAAGGGAAAACAAAACGCAGCTTGCGACTTTTTGAGTAGATACCCAGAAAATGATCCGTTGGAAACTGAAGAAAATGAAGTTAATGCTATCAATGCTAAAAGCAAACATGGATGTAAGAAAAACAAAGTCAAAGACGCAGTAAAAGAAAATAAGATTAACTATTGTCCCTTATCTTTGGAAAATATAAAAAGAAAGCAAAAAAAGGACGAAATGTGTGTAGCACTAATTATTTATTTTGTGAATGATGAGGCGTTACCGGATAAATTCAAAACTCTTAGAAAAGAGATAGATAATTTTTACTACGACCTTGATGAAGAAATACTGTGTAGGATTGTGACTGCTGAGACAAATAGAAACCAAACCTCGATAATACCTGTGTTACCACAAAACTTGATAGGGCCTGCATTTGAATATTTTCATTCGGACACAGGTGGACATTTAGGAGTTATGAAAACGTTCCATAAGTTAAAACAATACTTTTACGTACAATCGGCACTGACAAAACTTAAAGAATTTGTAAGTACATGCGAAGCATGTAATTTGAGAAAAATCCCCCCAGCTTATCCAAATCCTCCAATGGGAAGGGTCCCAGTAGCAAAGTACCCCTTCGATATTATCTCATTTGACCTATACGGGACAAGTGGAGGCTTACCTGTTTCTAGCAGAGGCCATACTTGTATTCTTTCGGTTGTGGATCATTTTTCCGGATTTACTTTTGCAAAAGCATTAAAAAATCAAGGTGCTTATGCCACAAGTAAGGCATTAGCAAAATTATTTTTACAATTTGGCATTCCTAATAAAATTTTGAGCGACAACGGGAGCAATTTTGTTGCAAAAGTAACAAAAGATTTAATGAGTTTCCTTAATATAGAGAAAATGGTGACAGCGCCGTACCATCCACAAGCTAATGGCAAAATAGAAAACAGACATAAAATATTTTCGAACGTTCTAAGTATTCATACAAAAGACAATAGGAGCGACTGGGATAAATTCTTACCTTACTTAACTAACGTAATCAACACTGCTTATTCCGAAGCAACCAAAGACAATCCATTTTATTTACTTTTTGGTCGTGATTTTAGAGTCCCATATGATGAGATTATTGAGTCTCGGCAGTATTATAACGACTCAGAAGATTATAAACAAGAATTCATAAATAGGATGAGGAAAACTTATAAAATAGTTAGGCAAGAGTTGGAAAAATGTAAAATAAACCAAGAACTAAGAAACCAACCCAAAGTTAAGGGGAATATAGATTTCAAAGTAGGAGACTTCGTTTACCTAAAGAACGAGGCGAAAACGGAAGGAAAAAACTTTCCAACAAATATTCTGGGCCGTACAGAATAGTCAAAAAGTACGATAATGAATATACCTTCAAAATGGAAAACCCCGATAGTGGAAGAACTTACAAGGCGCATGTTAGCCGAATAAAAAGAGCCAAATTTCCAGAGAGATGGGTATCACAGCCCTCCTCTACTGATTCATCAGATTCGGAAAGTGAGCCCCCTAGGTCAAGATTGGCAGAGCTAAAACCTTTCAATTTTAAACAAGATTATTTTGAAAATGAAAGTGATGAACAAAACTTTGAAGAATTTTTGGCTATGGAAAATCTAGTTGTTCCAGAGAAAAAATCCCTAATACCAGTAAGAATAAGAACGCCAAAACTCCAAAAAGTTATTCATCGTCTAGCGCGGGAGATTTAGATTATACAATATCTCCAAAAACCCAATTCTTCCCCGATAGAATCTCGACCCCATGTCCCCCCAAAAGATTTCCAGACGATATGGTTTCCCCTACAACACCAATAGAAAGGCCCCTGTCTTTACAGGAAGAATTAAACAGAGCTGTAGAAACCCCCGGTATTACTGTAAAGAAAACTCCTCCCAAAGATTTAACTAAAACAAACCTGCGAGAAGCTATGGATTTAATAAATTTTCCCATAAAAACGAGTCTAAGTACATTGCCCGGGAATAAAACTCCAAAGGATGACCAGCAAGGTCAATATCATGATATAACTGTGTCCAAGGTCAAACCTAAACACGACTGGACGTGGACTTCACGGAGGGAATCCCTATTGCAAAGAATGCCCCATCCCCCTGAAGACATGGCCTTCAAACAATGGAGGAACCCCGCAAAAACTATTGATTCCTCCCAAAGCTCTCAAGAATCTTTCAAATCCCCCGAGTTGAGAACTCAAGGCGAGGACTTAGGGAATAAACCTTCTACTTCCAGGGGAGTAGAAATTTACGAAGGAATGGCAGGTGATACCACAAAAAGTGCCACCTCTAAAAGTTCCAATCCGGATTCGTCAGAAACTAGTTCCGAAGAGTCTGATGGTGAATCAGGCCAAATAGTAGCTAAAGAAATAGGGAAATCAAGGCCGACCTCAGCAGCCGCACACGGGAAACAAACGAAATTAAAAGGGCAAGAATTTTTGAAAAAACAATACAAAAAGTTTGACCTTATTTCGCTAGACAAACCGAAAAAGAAAAAACCGCAAGAAACAGAGGAGAAAATAACGACACAGTCAGGTAGAACGGTTAAAAAACCTGACAGATGGAAATATCCCTAATTAATGTAAAGACAAATTTCAAAGATATGAATTTAACACCATAATAAATTCAAAAGTGTGCAAGTAAAGTTAACCAAGTCAATATTAATGGAAAAAAAATAAATAAATAAAATAAAATGATACGAGTAATGTCAAAACGTTGACGATCACAGAAAATAACCAAAGGTAGGAAGCTAGTGGTCTACTGAAAACGACAACTGGCGTTGGACCACGTCTTGTGGGAAGCCTGGGGAGGAACTCAAGGCCCATGATTGTTTTTTGTAATTTTTTTTGTGTAAACGATCGTAGGAAGGAATATTTCTCAGTCCTTCAAGTGTAAGAAATTAGTATTCTTATGCCAATCAGGGCCAGTCAAAGCAATACTTAAAGGTTGAATAGAAACTTCAGTGAGCTAAGTTTTCGTTTTTGGATCTGAATGCTTTGAAAGAGAAACAGAGAGTTTACTTTCTTATAGCTCCGAGGCGAAAAAAAAAGAAAAAAAAAGAAAAGCTTTTTAATTTCATTATATTATATCAATGACGTATGCTGTCCTACGGCTCTCTGTTAAACATTACTTCCAAAGAGAAACAGAGACATTAATGTCTTTAGCTCCTTGGCGAAAAATTTAATTCCACTAGTTTATATCTATGACATATACAATAACAGAGAGATCACTGTTCTATAGTTCTGTGACAAAAAATGTCCTTTAATTTCATTGGTTTATCTATGACATATATTGTGCTCTAATTTTGTGAAATATTTTCGCAAGTCAGTCACGTTATATCTTACCTATACTGACTCAGGTCTCCCTTAGATTTTCTATGAAAAATCGACCCATGTCCTAACCAAGATGGATATTATCAAAAAAAAAAACAAGAAATTATCAGTACAGAAGCGTCTAATTATATGAAATATTTTATCTTAGTGCAGATTATAATTATTTTAGGCCTACCAGTATAATTATGCGCCGCAAGTTTGCTTATTCATGTGTTTCTTACTCGAGAAATATAATGTTTCTTACTCGAGTAATATATGTACCAATAGCCAACTATTGGTAACTATAACCAAACAACCTATCGGTACGTTTATATGTAGAATTTCACGGCGGATGTGAAATTATATCTCAATAATAACATGTAAAATTTTAAAACCATTTAATCAGTTAAGATATATGGATTGAAACCCTGTGTATGTCCAATGGCGACTAAGTAAAACCCACAAGGAACTCCCTATTAATGTGAAGGTGTTTCTCGCTTAACGGATTCTAATAAGACTTTAATATAATATTTATTTATTTAGTGCTGAAGGATTTGCTTAAACAATAGCCTTCTAAAAAGATATTGATGTCAGTTCTTCATTACGCTTATATTCTTTGCCAAGCATCAACTGGAATCTACGCGGGCAAGCTTGGAAATCCTGCATCTAATGACCTTATTCGAAAGGCGAATACGAGGCACCAATGTTTACTTGCAATTACGGAAAAATCCTGAGACTAAGAACCTCGGCATTTCAGCCGTTAAACCCGGAGCCCCATGAGAACGTCTAAGCCAAGAAATAGGGAAGACATCAGAAAACTAGTGGGTATAGAGGTCTCCACTAGTCCTTGTTATGTCTTGTTCCCTCATTGTAGTATCGTTTGCGTAAAACCGTGCGGTTATGACGCTGCACATGCGTTTCTTAAACAGCACGGACTTGCGCGAACAATGAAGGCATGAAATAAGTCGTAAAATTAGACCTCAAACTTAATAATGTAGGGTAAATAACGTTTATTTAATAAGTATTGGAGAAGTATATAAGCCCTTTATCGATGTCTCCGTTCTCAAAATAAATTTGAAAACATCTCTGTTTTAAATTTTTAAAATTTTCATTGTGAGTACTAATATTAGTGTATTTATTTAATTCTGTCTCATAGCTAAGAAATTATAACCCAATTAATGCGTGAATTATTGTATGTGTATTTACTTCAAAGAACATGTGATTCTGCCGCGTTGTTTTTATTACAGGAAGTAAATGGCAAATTGGTTATTGAGCATTACAATAAGCTGCCCAGTACAGATACGACCCAGTAGCATCTATTTTCATCATATCTCAACCAACGAAGAGTACTCACCATAACTCCAGGCAAGTTTCATCCCAGCTTCGTCTACGAAAACAACAGTTGCCTTCGATCGTCGTTTCTTCGACTATGATATGTATCAGGTAACACTATATTTGAACCTCAGTATAAAGTGCTTTAACGAACTATATAATCACATAAATGCTGAGAACCCCATCAATCAGAACAAGATAAACGCTATTTAACGATATTTGAAGTTAAGAGATACTTAAAGACATTTGAAGATATTTGAAACTGAAGTTAGAGACAATTTGAAGTTTAATTCTGAGAACCCCATCGATCAGAACAAGATAGACGATATCTAACGATATTTGAAGTTGAAAAATACTTACAGACATTTGAAGATATTTGAAGATGAAATTAAAGACAATTTGAAGTTTAATTCTGAGAACTCCATCGATCAGCACACGATAAACGATATTTGAAGTTAAATGACACTTAAAGACAGTTGAAGATATTTGAAGCAGAAATTAAAGACAATTTGAACTTTAACTCTGAGAACACCATCGAGCAGTACAAGATAAACGATATTTAACGATATTTGAAGTTAAATGATAGTTGAAGATATTCGAAGTTGAATTTAAAGACAATATATTAAGAGAGTCACTATAGTATGACGACAACCCGTTTCAAAAGGCACAAATGAACAATTTTATGCGAGAATACATTCTCTATGTGCCTCTAAAGTCCTAAAAAATGATATGCTGAGAAGAAAAACACCAACACCTGCAGTGGGAAGAATCATTTCTCAGTTGACTATTAGAACGATATTTAACGGTCATTTCCCAGTTGACTATTGGGGAAAACTTACCGTGTAAAGACAACTAGACTCGAACTGTTCCATGAAGAAACCATAACGTAAGTGCTTCGAAATTTTCGCCAGGACAAAAGGAGTGAAGGACAGTAATTTACAACAAAAGGGTGTAGTACACTAAGGACACGAAAGGTGATGAATAGATGTGAAGCTACACGTTGCACTTCCTAATAACTTTGACAATTCAAAAATCCCAATAGTGAAAGTGTTTTAATGTCATCAGTGAATATGATGAACCAAATATTGTATGTTATAAATCATTCATGTATGTACCACAAGTAGAATTAGGTGTAGTATTATCATGTCATTCATTTAATGTAGCGTAGATAGAATGTAGCATGCCATATAGACAGCAAAATCAAAAAAAAAAATCTTTAGTATAGTAGCTAGCCTAGAACCATGAATAATCTTAGTCCGGTAGATGAATTTTAGATAGGGATGTAGAATAAAATAAGAAAAGTAATAGAGAAAATTTTTAGCACTCCTGATTAAGCCATAACATATATATAAAATAATTATGTAAAAAAAAAAAAAAAATAGTTAATAAATGGCGAACATTTAAAAAAGCCCAAAGGCGAGCAGTTACTAATGACGGGACGTCATTAATTGATGGGAAGGGTGATATGTACCGGGAGTAAAACACGATGTATTTGAAATACCAAAATAAAGTTCCTTTCTAAAGATAATTCCGATTTCTTATAATTAAGCTAAATCTAGTCGCAAAAATGAAAAGTCCTTAATCAGCAAAAAGAGAAATTGCATTTCTAGCTTCAGTCAGACAACGGCGCTAGTCGTTCGAATTTCGCTAAGATAATTGTAGCAAAAAAAATGCAATGCATAAAATTTCCAAGGAAGTTTAAAAGGCAAAAAACTGTGTGAACTCCTGAATCATCTGAAAAATCTTTAAGAGATTATTGGACGAGGATTCGCGTCCTTGGGGCACGTGAGCCAATGGCAGGCAGTCCCTAGGGCGCAGGACGAAAGAACTGCGTTTGGGAGTGGGGTAAATGTGCCTTTTTAATTTGAATCTCTATCCAGCTCTGAAACGATGAGTACGAAATTATTTTGGCTACCGTTATTATAGAAGTGACCCGTTGCTGTACAACTAAGTATGTAAGTTCAATAAATCTATTGTCCCTTTTTATATGTGTTTGTTTCTCTTATATGTCTGAGTCT
Source organism: Artemia sinica (assembly GCA_027921565.1). Lineage (NCBI taxonomy): Eukaryota > Metazoa > Arthropoda > Branchiopoda > Anostraca > Artemiidae > Artemia > Artemia sinica. Next base: position 11,332,620 of record CM051258.1, read on the forward strand.
AGTCCGATAATAGGTAACTAGTTCGCCAGTCTCCATGGTAAATGCTCCCAAAGGAATCTGATCTCCAGATAGCTCAAGAAAGAAGAAGCCACATTTGTATGTCTACATATTCAATTTTCTCTCATTAATTGAGAGCGGCGCTAGCCTAGTTGACACAATCTCCAGCGCCATAAGTGGCGCTATAGGAGAAATCTCTATCGCCACGAGCAAATCTTTTCTATCACTACAAATATAACTTCAATGGTACATTGTCACCATACGATCACCCTTGGAAAAAAAAACATGCATCTGTGATCTTTCTTCTGGCAAAAAACACAAAATTCCACATTTTTGCAGATATGAGCTTGAAACCTCTAAAAGAGTGTTTCCCCCTTTTTTCAAAAATAAGGCAAATTTTCTGAGGCTCGCAACATTTGATAGGTATAACTAAACTTTATGAAACTTATACATTTGTAATGAGCATAAAAATTCAATTCTTTTAATGTATCTATTGGTATCAATTCCGTTTTTATAGTTTTGGTTACTATTGAGCCGGGTCGTTCCTTACTTACAGCTAGTTACCACGAATTGCTTGATAATACCAGGAAATTCTTAGCCGTCCCAATTGAGGGAAACTCTGAAAGATTGTTCCTGCTTTATGATGTTATCTATAACAAACTTGTAGCCCTTGGTCAGTATAAGCTATTGCCTAGGTTGAGGCTATGAAAGTAGACAAGCCATTCTAAACCATTCATTAATTCCAAGCATCTGGAAAATCTTTCCCTATTATTACAGCATGAATATGCAGAAACTAGCGAGTTTATAAAGCTTTTAATGCTGCAATACATGTTGGCAGCATGAACTAGAAAGTCTCTGAGAGGTATGTCTTCTGCTTGCGGAAACACCTATGTGAAACCACGTTTTCTCGCAAATGAGACGGATGGTTTGACATTGTCACTTACCTTAAGGTAGGGAATTTCTTTCAAAAAAATGTCATACTTTGGCCTGCAGCAACCCTTACAACAGCTTGTTTATAGCCTAAACCTTCTTCAGTTGTTTCTAGAGGGTATTTCAAACGCACTTTTGTCTTCTCTTTCCTTGGCATCTTGTGATGTCTTTTTTGCAAGCTAGAAAAATTGTATAATATGAATATTATAGTACTAAGTAATATTACTACTATCGCCATGCAGTTCATAAAAAAGGTTAGATCTTGCAAAGACAAAAGAGAAAAATCTCGTCTCTCATCTTCCCGAAGCAAAAATTGCCGAGTAAGGTCCCTGCTCGTTTTATTTTACCCTAAATATCTTTTATACATGTCTTGCAGGACAAGAACATCTTTTGTCTTCTCATGAATGTTTTCTTGTCCCCTAAATGTTATTGATCCAGTGTCCCTGTTTCAATCTTTTTTTGCAACAGCACGGACCAGGAAGTCCTGCCATCTTCAATCAAATTCGGTATAAATGACAAATATTTGCACAATAGATGTCCCTGCTTATTCAGCAATCACCAGGCACAAAAAAACATCACAAATGCGAAACTGATATTCAATCTCTCTTGATTTCCGGGAATAATTCTAAGTCTCCGCTGTTATAGTAACGTTGAACCCAAAAATGAGCAGAATTTGTTCTGACTGGGAGTGGGACTGCCCTTCCTTATCCCAACCTCCACCTTTTGGTTGTAAAAAGTTCGAAGGATGCTCAATTGATCAGGAATTGATAGCTCAAAATATTCGTCTAATTAGCTTCTTCGAATCTTCGTATCAACTCTGCTTTATGGCCAAGTCTTGAAGGGGAAATAAGAAAATCACCAACTCTAGGAGTTACCATTGAAGAAGATTTTACAAAGAACTTGAAGCTAATAATTGAAAACCAATTAATTTTACATCTAACATGAAAGTTATTGTGCAGATGCAAGTACCCGGATATGATATTTTTCCCCCGAAAAAAGATCATAAAATAAATATATCCAGAATTTCTAATCAAAATAATCTTTACAGAGCCTAAAACACTTCAGTAACCTTTTTTTCGGAATGTATGTCATAAGGTACGTCCAAATACTATGGCTATAAAAACTAGTATAAATATATCTAAAATTAGAGCTTGTGCTCCTTTATTACTCCCCATAAGATTGGTTCACCCCCCCCTTTCCTTAAAAAAATGGAGAATATAATAAGATTTTAATGATGTGAAAAATTCAAAATCAACAGAACTTTCGGTTATACAAAGGCCAAGGACAAAAACCGTTGACCTTTGTTGAAAACCACTGCCCATATTGCAATCCTGGGTACAGCATTAGTTGAAGCATGATACAGGGAGAAAACCCTGAAAACCAGGAATATTTCCAAGATAGTTAAAATAAAAGCAACACACTAATTTCAAATGCAGACTCCATTAAAGGAAGATCAATGCCCCAAGTCAAACTATAATCACATAATGATAATGAACCAACATTTATGGATGATGTGTCTCCTTCAGTAATTTAACGTCCTGCTTGTGCTCAAGAAACCCTAATTTAAAAAAAAAACATCTAAATTTTTACTCTGATAGACCTTTTTACTCTGAAAGTTTATACGTAATCTTGTTTTACCTACAAATTTGACTATGACATGGCTTGAAAGAAAGGTTCTTTTGGATTTATTTTCTCTCCATCCCGTGTGTCCTAAGACCTCTCTTATCACCGCATGTAATATAGCTATGGATTGGATTTATATATTTTACTATTATTTATTATTCAGGAATCATTCATTAGAATTAATTAGAAAATAATACGCATTTTAGATTGCTAAGGCAGACTTAAATGAACTGTAAGTCAGTTGCCTTATGGTGCCTCTTCCTAACTTTATGTCATGTTTTTGCGTCTCTAAGAACTAATATATAATGCGATTAGTGACATTTTACTGGGAAAAGGCCATTTCAAGAAAAAATCTCTTGAGCAAATATATTTCATAATTCACTTGAAAACCATACCTACGATTGATTTTGATATATAAAAAAGGATAAACATCCGGAGCCATTGCTGGCGCAAATGGCATCGAATCGACGTTTAAGTGTCAGGTTTTTTTTTTCAAACAGTTCGTGGTAACGAACTGTAAGTAAGGAGCGACCCGGCTCAATGGTAACCGAAAGTCCAAAGAACGGAATTTTGATACCAATAGATACATCAAAAGAATCAGATTTTAATTGTGATTTCAAATATATAAGTTTCATCAAGTTTAATCTTACCCATCAAAAGTTACGTGCCTGAGAAAATTTGGCTTATTTTCGAAAAAAGGGGAAAAGACCCCCTAAAAGTTATAGAACCTTAACGAAAATCACATAATCATATTCAGCGTATCAGAAAACCCTACTGTAGAGGTTTCAAGCTCCTATCTACAAAAATGTGGAATTTTCCATTTTTTGCCAGAAGAAAGATCACGGATGCATGTTTATTTGTTTTTCTTCTTTTCCCCAGGGGTAATCGTATTGACCCATTGGTCCTAGCATATCGTAGAACGGCTAATTGGAACGGAAGTGAAAAGTTCTCGTGCCCTTTTTAAGTGACAAAAAAATGGAGGGCAACTAGGCCCCCTCCCACGCTCATTTTCTTCCCAAAGTCACCCAATTAAAATTTTGAGATAGCCATTTTGTTCAGCATAGTCGAAAATCTAATAAATATGGCTTTTAGATGACTTAATCCCCTACAGTTTCCAAAGGAAGGGCTGCAAGTTATGAACTTTGCCCATTGCTTACTTATTGTATTGGTTACTGGGAAGTATACAGACATTATCAGGAAGGATTTTTTTTCTGGTGGGGGGGGGGGGGCTGGAGGAGTGGGTTACTCGAAAGAATATTTCCGTGGAGGATGTTTCTTTGGGGGAAGGTACATTTTTATGAAGGGGGCGCCGGATTTCCAAGCATTATTTAAAAAACGATCAGAAATTAAATTTAAAAAAAACAAGTTTTTTCAACTGAAAGTAAGAAGCACCATTAGAACTTAAAACGAACAGAAATTATTACGTATATGAGGGGGTTAACCTCCAAGTCAATACCTCGCTCTTTACACTACAGTTTTTTTTAGTGCTTTCAAAAGAGCTATCTATTCTAATTAAACGGCCTCTGTGATTCAGGGGTTTGTGAATTAAACAAAATTTTAAACGTAAAGAGAGTGGTATCGACTAAGGGAGAACCCCTCATATACGTAATAACATATACGAAATAAAAAAAAAACAATAAAAAAACAAGCGATACGGCTCAATAGTAATCGAAACTTTTAAAAACGGAATTTTGATGTCGATAAATGTATCAAAAGAATGGACTTATAATGCTGATTCTAAATATATAAATTTTACTAAGTTTAGCATTACTCATCTAAGGCTACGAGCCTGAGAAAATTTACCTGATTTTTTAAAGAGGGGGGAAACATCCCCTACAAGTGAAAGAATTTTAATGAGAATCACACCGTCAGATTCAGCGTATCAGAAAACCCTATTACATAGGTTTCAAGCTCATATCTGCAAAAGTCTGCAACTTTGTATTTTTTTCCAGAAGAAAAATATACGAATATAGAAGTTCGTTACGTAAGTTAATTTGTAAATTATGTCAGAACCAAATTTAGAGACAGCCATTTAGCAAAAGAAAAGTAAAATTTTTATGCAAATTTTGTTTACTTATTCAATGACGGTAAGCCAAAATAAAAGCTGCATTAACTAAATCAGAAACGATCAGAAATTAAATAAAAAAAAACAAGTTTTTTAAACTGAAAGTAAGGAGCGACATTAAAACTTAAAACGAAAAGTAATTATTCCGTATATGAAAGGGGCTGTCCTCTCCTCAACGCCTCGCTCTTTACGCGAAAGTTTGACTTTCTCAAAACTCTATTTTTGTTAAACAATAAAAAACTTTAGCGTAAAGAGCGAGGCGTTGAGGAGGGGGCAGCCCCTTTCATATACGGAATAATTTCTGTTTGTTTCAAGTTTTATTGTCGCTCCTTACTCTCAGTTTTAAAAACTTGTTTTTTTTTTTATTTAATTTTTTTACAAGGACGACCAGCAAGCTTGTCGCACAACCTTGCTGCGTCGGAGATCAAACCCAGGGCCCTGCATTGCCAAGAAGAGCATCCATCTACTGTGCTACAACAAGGTGATTCAATTTGATGAACATATTATTTTTTGGTCGAGCATACCAGAGCAGTCCTAAAAATGGTGGAAACTTATAAGACTAAAAAGTGGTGTTAGTGTAGAATAGAAAAATCACCAACGCCATCAAACAATTTTTGAGTTTTGTCTGAAACAAATTGTTCCATACTTTTTTTATAAGGCACTTTAAATGCAGAAGAGGGTAAAGAAAGCATAATTCTGGAGCCATTAGGCACATCAGTAGCCTACTGTTGACATTTTAGGGTCAACTAACCTGTCTAACCTACCAGAATTTTCTTATGCTAACCCAGGCCCACTTTGTGCTGAGTGTATTCTGACTTAAAATTATTCTTGAAAATAAAAAAAAATGATGATTAATTATCAAAGATAATTTCGTAAACCACATTGTCCTGCAATAACAAAGAACAAAAACTAAAGAAATGAATATCGGGAATAGGGTTTAATAAGGCTTACGAAAATACTGGTCAGAATAAGACGAATATTTCGGGAGGGATTATTCGGGTTTCTCGGAAATATTTTGGGTTTAGGGTTCCGAATTACTTGTTTCGTTTCGTCCAATGTTTTTGTTGGCCTTATAAATCCGTAATTTCTTTAATATTTATTCTTTGTTGATTAAGTTATTACTTAGAGAGGAATTTCAGCTTTAATCCATGTGTACTACAGATTAATCTTATCAAATTTCTTAATTTCTTTAAAATTTTCTTATTTGTAATTAAGGCGACGAGAGCTTGTATTGAAAATTTTGCAAAAGTGTTGGAGTGAGACAAACTCTGATTGCATGCAGTGGCACTATTCGTCAAAATGTATGGAGGGGAAAATATGTTATTAAAATTTCAGGGTGGGGTCAATTTTATAGCTTTTCCTGATTTTTTTAATGAAAACAAAAAGACAGGCATTTTTTAATGAAAAGACCCCAAGAAAGCGTATTTTCAAAATCTTCCGGGATAGGGGGGAATAGGCAGGACAAATACATCCCTTGACTCCTTTTTCCAACTGATGATCTGATTTTAAGCTTGGATGCAGTGTTCAGAACGTACTAAAAGTAACTCATAAAACAAAAAAAAATTATTTTAGATTCAAGAACCTTACACATCACACATAAAAAAAGTTTTACGCATAGCGTGCAATAAAAGTGGGTGAGGATTTTCTAGATGTTTTTCAGAGAAAGTGCCTACGGATTGTTTTGGGTAATGACTGTATTTCAAACAGTAAACTGCACAAAAAATGTGGTCCAATCCCACTTTCTAAGAATATAATAAGAGAAACGTTGAGATTGCTAGGGCACGTTCTGCGGGTGAAGGATGAAGCTTGTTGAAGATTTTCCTTTTTTACCAACCATATAGGGCTAAACAGAGAGCAGGTCGTCCATGGTTGGGGTGGGAGTATGTCGTAAAGAAAGATTTAAGGAAAATGAAAAATTCCTGGGAGGGTGTAAGGAAGGAGGCTTTGTAGGAGGGATGTAGAAGGAGCGTATTTAGCTGTATTGGCCTCAGGCGACTTTTTGCTGTGGTGAATTGTTAGCAGTATTAGTAGAAGTAGCAGTATTAGAGTAAACGTTAGTGATTAAATAAGTTATCACAAGCTAAAACCACTGTAACCATAAACCATTCTGTCAGATGTTGTCCAACATGCTTTGAAAACATGCCTTAATGCCGAAAAATCATCAACAGTTTGCTCAAGAATTTTGAATTGAACAATTTTTCTCAAATAACAACACAAACTAGATATATTTTGACCACAAATAAGCTTGAATAGATTGAATAGCTTAAATAGCTTGGATATATTGTTACGATTTAGACACTTAATTATATTTACGTTTGAACAAGCAAAAATTGTTTCTTAAATATAGTTGTAGCTATACCTTTTTTTCCTGGGTCAAATTTGGTACTTCCCTTGAAAATCAGTCTTTTTAGCATTAAAAACAAATTTATATTAGCGATTGAATAGTCAAAGTAAATACGGATACTATTTTAATCTGGGGGGGGGGGGGCAACTCAGAAGTAAAACAGGTATACTTTACGAATGTAAAGAATTTTTAGGTTAAGTCCAAAGAATCTTAAGATCCTCCCCTCTGCTTTCCTGCTTGGCTCAAAGTAATTAAGTGATTTTGAATAAATACCAATTTATTTTTGCAACCACCTTCTGACGTGACTGACTCAGTTCTAACTTTAGCAAATCAGATATTACACCAAAACGATTATAAGTCCTAGAAACTAGAAAATTTTCATGAAACATTTGGAATGACAACCAGCCCTTGTACATATTAATTACGAAAATACTTTTTCTAAAAAAACAGGTTTTTCAAAGAAATGTAAAGAGCTTCATTAAATCAAAAATGAGCAGAAATAGAGTAAAAAAATCTTCAAAGCATAAGACTATGATAAATCACCATCAAACTCAAAACGAGCAAGTCAAACTCAAAACGAGCAAAAATTGACATGAGTAGGGCTGACAACTCCCATGCCTTCTCAAGACTGAGTGTTTGTGGTATTTTCTGCTGGCACCAGTGTTCGTGGTATTTAGCCACCAGTGTTATAGCGGTAGGCCACAACGCCACTGGCGTGATAATATACGGGTGTCACCACTTATTGGAGGGGAAAGCCCCAGCCCCAAAATGTAATGTGATGCCGTGTCTACCACACCGGTTCTGCAAATATCGGGTTTGGTACTACCTGATTTACAGTATACTCTGTCCCAGGGTATGATAACGCGATCGAGTGGTCAAATGGCCACTTTCTAAAGCCAAGTGTGCCCGCCATGGGTTACGGCTAGAAAATCTCTAACTCTCTCCTTGGAGGTAACAAACCTCCCTGTCAATATAATAATGACGGTACCTCGTAGCTCTATTCCTACCCTGCCTGGGTTACGGAAACTAATACACAGTTTGTAGAAAATACCTTACTTGTATTCTTCCAAAAGGGTGACAATAATCACACAAAAATATATCTCCCCGAACGGGGTCTAAACGCCAACTAAATCAAAATAATATTTTGTACACAACTGTTGAAAGATCTTAAGCCGAACCGGCCAGCCATGACAAAAAAACCAACAAAGAGAAAAATCTCTAAAAAAAAAAACAAACAAACGAGACTGTGGCCAGTGGAGAGAAAAGGAAAACAACAGAAACAAAACAACGCGGATATTTCGCCTGTATACAAACAAGGCGTCTTCAGCACGAAAGACACAAAAAAAAAACAAGATAAAACTAAAAACCAATAAAACCACCACCAAAAAAAAAAAAAAAAAAAATGTACAATCTGCGCAAACTAATCCACGTAGGGACAAGATGCTAAAATAGAGTTACTTCAGTGAGGACACCAGAGTAACTGAGGAAAAATAAAAAAAACTGTACATTACTTTAATTATTCAGTTGCGAAATAATCCTTTTGTTAGCTATTACTGAAGCAAATCGTTTTGGTCTAACAGGTAAAATAGTCCCCTGGTGATTATTTAAAATCTTTACTCCCTTATTGACAATTGATTCACTCTTTAGAAGGTTATCATAAATTGGGTCAATATTTAAATTACCCGTGTCCCTATTTATGGAGAGGTTAGCAAACATATGTTTTTTAATTTCTATGGCTTCCCTGGCCCATTGGGTGTACCCCTTATCATTAGAAATAGCCAAGGCTTCATCAAATTTTACAAAATGGTCTGGTTGAAGCCAAATATGCTCTGCTAAAGCTGAAACGAAAGTTTCTGGAGGCTTGCTTAATTGTAGGGTTTTTTCTATTGAATTACGGTGTTCAATAAACCTTTCAACAAATTGTTGGTGAGTCCTACCAATATAGAACTTCCCACAAGAACACGGAATTTTATACACCCCACTTACTAAATTTCCCCGAGTTAAATCCTTACCAGAACTAAAAAAACTACTCATTGGCCTCAGCGATTGGAAACATGTATCAATACCAAATTTACGTAAAACCCGTGAAAGTTTCTCCCCCAAACCAGGTACATATGGTAATGAAATGAAGCTTTTTGATACAACTAAATCTAAAGACTGAGAAACCTCAATAACCCTACTACTATGTTTGGCCCGTCTATTTTCAATTATTTTATCAATGAACTTAATTGGATAACTATTACAAAATAAAATATCCCTCAAGTATAACAATTCTGAATCCAGAAATTCCTGGGAACAGATTTTAAAGGCTCTATCCACTAGTGAAATTACAACCCCCCTTTTCACCGACATAGGGTGGCAAGAATGAAAATTTAAATACCTATCATTGTGCGTAGGTTTTCTGTAAATCGAGAAAACTAAATGGAAATCCCTTTTAATTAATAAAATATCCAGAAAAGGTAATTTATTATTATCCTCAAATTCAACTGTAAATTTAATATTATTATCAAAACTATTTAAATGTTTACAAAAAAGGTCTAAGGAGTCCAACCCATGTTTCCAAACGCAGACCACATCATCCCTGAACCTACCCCAGAAGCAAGGGGAGATTCTAAAACTGTTTATAGCGGAGGTTTCAATGGCATCTATGAATAGATTTGCCAATAAAGGAGAAAGAGAAGCCCCATAGGTAACCCAAAAATTTGTCTATAAAACTCCCCTCGAAAACCAAAATAAAAAGAAAATTCATTTACCAGCATAATTAGTTTCATAATGACATCAATATCCAAACTGGCTAACGTCACATCCTGTATTAAATGAAAGTGTTTTTCTAATTTACTTTTTAAAATATCCTCGCACCTTTTTAAATCACAATTTGAATACATGGACACAACATCAAAACTGCAAAGAATTGAACTCTCCTCCAACGTGAAATTGCGCAATTTATTAGTAAGATCAGTCGAATTTTTTAAATATGATTTTTGTGTTACCAAAAGTGGACGTAAAGCTACCGACAACCATTTTCCTAATTTTGAAACAGGTGACAGAAAAAAAATGACTCCTCAAGAACTCAGAGCTGAGATCGTAAGAAAACTAAACACCTTCAATATGAACTTCATTGGTAAAGACATTTCACAAAAAAATGACATTAAAATCCTTTCTGATTTGAAAAAGGATAAATTCCTTACTATCACCAGAGCCGATAAGGGAAACACGATCGTAATTATGAACACTGAAGATTATAATAATCAAATGAAATCCATTATTTTGGACACTATTACATACAAAAAACTTGATTTTGATCCTACAGATAAATATGTAAAATCAACAAGAAAGGAATTAGAGTCAATGAAAAATAATTTTCACATTACCCCACAGTTTTATAACAAATATTATCCTAGGGGTTGTTCGGCACCCAAGATCTATGGTCTACCTAAGATTCATAAGACTGGATCCCCCCTCCGCCCCATTGTGTCAACTTGTCTGTCACCTGTTTCAAAATTAGGAAAATGGTTGTCGGTAGCTTTACGTCCACTTTTGGTAACACAAAAATCATATTTAAAAAATTTGACTGATCTTACTAATAAATTGCGCAATTTCACGTTGGAGGAGAGTTCAATTCTTTGCAGTTTTGATGTTGTGTCCATGTATTCAAATTGTGATTTAAAAAGGTGCGAGGATATTTTAAAAAGTAAATTAGAAAAACACTTTGATTTAATACAGGATGTGACGTTAGCCAGTTTGGATATTGATGTCATTATGAAACTAATTATGCTGGTAAATGAATTTTCTTTTTATTTTGGTTTTCGAGGGGAGTTTTATAGACAAATTTTTGGGTTACCTATGGGGGCTTCTCTTTCTCCTTTATTGGCAAATCTATTCATAGATGCCATTGAAACCTCGGCTATAAACAGTTTTAGAATCTCCCCTTGCTTCTGGGGTAGGTTCATGGATGATGTGGTCTGCGTTTGGAAACATGGGTTGGACTCCTTAGACCTTTTTTGTAATATTTAAATAGTTTTGATAATAATATTAAATTTACAGTTGAATTTGAGGATAATAATAAATTACCTTTTCTGGATATTTTATTAATTAAAAGGGATTTCCATTTACTTTTCTCGATTTACAAAAACCTACGCACAATGATAGGTATTTAAATTTTCCTTCTTGCCACCCTATGTCGGTGAAAAGGGGGTTGTAATTTCACTAGTGGATAGAGCCTTTAAAATCTGTTCCCAGGAATTTCTGGATTCAGAATTGTTATACTTGAGGGATATTTTATTTTGTAATAGTTATCCAATTAAGTTCATTGATAAAATAATTGAAAATAGACGGGCCAAACATAGTAGTAGGGTTATTGAGGTTTCTCAGTCTTTAGATATAGTTGTATCAAAAAGCTTCATTTCATTACCATATGTACCTGGTTTGGGGGAGAAACTTTCACGGGTTTTACGTAAATTTGGTATTGATACATGTTTCCAATCGCTGAGGCCAATGAGTAGTTTTTTTAGTTCTGGTAAGGATTTAACTCGAGGAAATTTAGTAAGTGGGGTGTATAAAATTCCGTGTTCTTGTGGGAAGTTCTATATTGGTAGGACTCACCAACAATTTTGTTGAAAGGTTTATTGAACACCGTAATTCAATAGAAAAAACCCTACAATTAAGCAAGCCTCCAGAAACTTTCGTTTCAGCTTTAGCAGAGCATATTTGGCTTCAACCAGACCATTTTGTAAAATTTGATGAAGCCTTGGCTATTTCTAATGATAAGGGGTACACCCAATGGGCCAGGGAAGCCATAGAAATTAAAAAACATATGTTTGCTAACCTCTCCATAAATAGGGACACGGGTAATTTAAATATTTACCCAATTTATGATAACCTTCTAAAGAGTGAATCAATTGTCAATAAGGGAGTAAAGATTTTAAATAATCACCAGGGGACTATTTTACCAGTTAGACCAAAACGATTTGCTTCAGTAATAGCTAACAAAAGGATTATTTCGCAACTGAATAATTAAAGTAATTTACAGTTTTTTTTATTTTTCCTCAGTTACTCTGGTGTCCTCACTGAAGTAACTCTATTTTAGCATCTTTTCCCTACGTGGATTAGTTTGCGCAGATTGTACATTTTTTTTTTTTTTTTTGGTGGTGGTTTTATTGGTTTTTAGTTTTATCTTGTTTTTTTTGTGTCTTTCGTGCTGAAGACGCCTTGTTTGTATACAGGCGAAATATCCGCGTTGTTTTGTTTCTGTTGTTTTCCTTTTCTCTCCACTGGCCACAGTCTCGTTTGTTTGTTTTTTTTTTTAGAGATTTTTCTCTTTGTTGGTTTTTTTTGTACACACCTGTTCATAGGGGCAGCATTCAACAGCAGCAACATTTAAAGAAATTTAAACTAAATCTCTTGTGAATTATTATCTCAATTAATTAGTAGTTGTACCGAACGAATCGTGCTCAAATCCTCCTCAGGGCCATACTGTGGTGTTTCTTTTGAAATTTTCCCCATAGTAGAGTGCAGACGGTTTGTTATCATTGTTATATCTTTTCTTGTTTTTAGTTTTGTTTTAGTTTAAAGCTTTTTCCAATAGGCAATGATTAGAAATCCTCCAAAAAAAAGTCCCCCCAGATCCCACCCCAAATACCAGGGAAACTGATACCCATATTGGCTTGTCAAGCTCACTATCACAAAGTTCACATGATAGCTCCAATTCTGAGAATAGGACAATGATCAGTGTAGGGGCCAATGTCACTATAAATGATGATAATGGGATTCAAGAGGTCCTTTCTAGAAGCTCTAAAAAAAGGAAAAAAATCTCCCAAATCAAAAGCATTTCCCCTCTCCCTGCCCAAGATCCTCCCTCCCAAAACTTAGGGTTTTACCTTAAAATTTCTCCTATTACCCCCTTTGAAATAAAAAAGATTACTGCAATTAGAGTTGCAATTTTCAAACTGATAAAATCAATGTTCTCTATTAATATTCACCGTGATGGATCTCTGCTAATAGCTGTCCAAGATCAAAAATCCGCAGACACAATAATTAATCTAAAATCCCTTCTGAATACCCCAATTAATGCATCTAAATGGAACCCAAAAGAATCCCCAACAAAAATAGTAGTTTATAATGTTCCCCCAGAAATACCCATTCAGGAGTTAAAAGAAGGGCTCTCAGATAGGGCTGGCAACACAATCCCAGTCGAAGATGTTACCCAACTTGGTAAACCTAACGCTAATGGCCTAAAAACAAGTAGATCCTTCTTATTTACACTGAAGGAAAAAATTAATATCCCAGAAAAGTTATTCCTATTTGGGCAAATCAAACCGCACAAGGATTACAAACCAAAGCCTATCCAGTGTCAGAAGTGTCTCAAACTGGGACACACAACAAACAAATGCAATAAAATTCTCCTAGAGTGTAGTAATTGTAAAGCATTCCATCCTAAAGAGTTGACAACTTGCAACAAAACTCAGCCTACATGTATCAATTGCAAAGGCCCACATGAATCTACCAACAAATCACTATGCCCTGCATATAAGAAAAGAGCACTAACACTACAAATAGCAACAGAGAAGGCAATTCCATACCCCTTTGCAGCAATGGAAGCAAATGCTGCCCAACAATACCAAATAAAGCCTGTAATGAAACCAACCAAAACCCCCAAGTCAAATGCCCCAATGCATCAAGTACCCCGTATAAAACACCATCCTCTAAGCCCCCTAGCTCACATCCCTATCAGAAGGAATCACCAAGTCAACAAGCCTCTTTGCCCGGTGAGATGAGGTCAGCCTGGCACCCCCTCCCAAGAAGAAACAAACCAGAAACACTACCAGGAATTAATCCCTTAACTGACAGACAGGATGCACAATCAAACATGCAATCCTCAAATATATGCTTATTCATTCTAAACTGTAATGCAGTTCAGGCCATAAACATACATCAACTACAGAAAACAAAAATCATTGCAGAATTGGCAAAAATCTACATCGCTGATGATATGCTCATTCAAGCCAATAAAGATCTTGCTTTACTTTTAACAAAGCTGAACATTGATACACAGTCATATGAAAAATAAATCAACAACACAACACATATCAATACTCCAGTGGAATGTAAGATCACTCACAGAAAATAAGCTAAATGAACTAATATCTTTTATGAATAATAATTACATTAATATTGCTTGCCTCAAGGAAACTCATTTAACCCAAAATCAACAAATTAAGTCTCTGGGATATACTATCCTGAGAAAGGATAGATCATCAGAGAGAAAAGGAGGTGGAGTAGCTTTAATAGTTAATAATAATATTAAATTCTGTGGCATCAACTTTCCAGATTTTGCAAATGATGTTGATGCAATTGGTATCAGTGTTTGGCTGAATAATACAAAAACCTACATAATAAGCTTTTATAACCCTAATGGCCAAACTAAATATGCCATGGATTTCTTTATTATATAAATAATTCTAATATGTTAAAAAATATCATTATTTGCAGAGACTTCAATGCCCACAGTCTTTTGTGGTGGAATAAACCAGCAAATAAAGCTGGTAAATTGATTGAGCATATGACTTCAAATAATATTGAATTAGCTGTTGCTACCCCTCCAAACCTGAATACATATTTCAACCCCAAAAGTGGCAGATTCTCTACAATTGACCTAAAAATTGTGTCATTAAATATTTTGAATAAAATTTGTATAAACAAAATTGATAGTCTATGTACTGACCACTTGGCTATAGTTTGCTCCCTAAATGAACCTGCTGAAACCCGATCACACACCTCAAAATATATCAACACTAAAGCAAATTGGTCTATGTTCCAAAATAAGCTAAATGATGAAATTACAAGTCTTACCCAAAATTCATGCATTTCAAACACAACAGTTGACACACATGCTGAAGTCTTGGCATCTTTACTAATCAAAACAGCTAATCATGCTATCCCCAGGACAACACCCAAAAAAACCTTCCCTAAACACATTCCCAAAGCATGGTGGACAAATGAGTGCCAAAATAAATGGAGAACAAAAAATTCAGCTAGGAATGCATTCATAAAAAAACCATCACCTACTACATATTTAAAAAAAATACAAGCAGAATCTAATCTAAAAAGGACTATAATAGATGTTAAATATAAATACTGGAATAATTTTGCAAATAATCTCTCCAGAGAGACACATGAGCCAATTATACATAAAGTCATAAGCCACATCTGTGGGAAAACGACTTCCCCCCAACCCACTCCTGTATGAGCTTATACGTAATAATACCCATTATGACAATGATAATGAAAAAGCTAAGCTATTTGCAACTCTATTTGTTAATAAGCTAACATCAAATACTCAAAGCAAAATATCCCCACTTCCTATGAACCCAAGTTACCAACCACGCCCAGGATCCGAGTATATAACTAGTCCATTTTCAATCCAGGAAATGAATAATGCAATACATCATATTAGGACATAAACTAGCGGCAGCTATGACAATATACACCCTACATGGATAAAGAATCTCACCCCTTCATACAAACAGGAACTGCTAAACTGTTGTAATCACGCTTGGGCATCTTCTATGTTCCCCAATATATGGAAATGTTCGTCCCTCCTACCAATCCTAAAGAAAAATAAACCCAAAGATAACCCTGAGTCCTAGAGGCCCATAATGATTACTCCTGTGATGGGGAAAATAATGGAGAAAATGATCTATTACAGACTCCTCTGGTTTGTTGAAATAAATAATATGATCTCTCACACTCAAACTGGATTCAGGAAACACCACTCCTCAACAGATGCTTTCATTTTGCTAACAAATGCAATAAAAGAATCATTCTCAAAAAATAATGTCCTAGTTGCAGCTTTCCTAGATTTTGAAGGGACATATGACAATGTGAACCACCAAACCCTTTTAAACAAACTTACAAACCTTGGACCACCCACCAAGCTAGTATCTTTTATAAAATCTTTCATAGAAGTGCGAAGTTTCATTGTTTGTGTTGGTTCAGCCTCTTCACCCCAAAAGACAATAACCAAAGGCCTACCTCAGGGAGCAGTCCTCAGTTACCTCCTTTTTGCCCTATATCTCTGGGACATGAACCTCCCCCACACGAATCTACAATATGCTGACGATCTGGTGCTATGGTCATCTGGCAAAACCTCTGAGATAGCACAGTCAAATCTGCAAAAGTCACTTTTCCAATTTGAAAAATTCTCTCAACATTCAGATTTTCCCATTGCACCTACCAAGTCAAAAATAATCCAATTTCACCGAAAGCGGAACCATGTTAATGCAAAACTAACTCTAAATGGAACAACTATTCCAGAAGATAATCATATTAATTACCTAGGTCTCATGCTTGACCAAAAACTCAATTTCCACCTCCACATCACAAACACAATAAAAAAAATGCTATAGAAAAACAAATATACTAAAAGACTTCTTTCCACACCCTGGGGCTGTAAGGAGAAAACCTTACTCCAGTTTTACAAATCACATATAAGACCCCATATTGACTATGGCTCATCGTCTATGGTGCATGTGCAAAGACCCAGATGCAAAAAATTGAAACAACACAAAATGATATAATACGTCTGATATTTGGTCTTAGGAAACCCACAAACACCAGGTTTCTGCTTATGGAGAGTGGATTAACAACAATAAGGGAGAGACGTAGCTTTCTCTTGACAAAACATCTTACAAAAATTGAATCAAATAGCTCACACACCCTACATAATTTTTTGAGAAATCCAGCCATGTATAGAGGCATTGCAGATGAGTATGCGAATATTCAGAAGAAGTTCCCTGTACCAGCAAAGTCTATCGCACCTACTTTCCCACAATCCCCTCCATGGAATTGGTCAATTCCCATAATAAATACTGATTTCTCAATGTGGAATAAAGATTTAACCCCCATTGCTTTTGTCCAGAAAAAATTTGCTGAACTTAATACAATTACTTATAAAAACCACTAACAAATATTTGTTGATGGGTCAAAATTGAATGAAAAGGTAGCAAGTGGTGCTTTCCATCCTCACCTGAAAATTGCAATGGGCGAGAGATTATATAATAATGTATCTATAATGTCTGCTGAGTTAAATGCCATAATCATGGCATTAGAATACCTTAAGGAAAACCAACCTTTGATTGCAAATTCAAATAATATTATAGTATATTCAAACTCTTTATCAAGCCTTGAGTTGCTGGCCTCAGCTCCTCAGTATAAGTTTGACATTGACACTTATCATTGTCTCAGCATTATAGATAAACTTGCTTCAAGTGGCATAAGAACTTATTTTCAGTATATTCCTAGCCATTCTGGCATAAGTGGTAATCATCAGGTTGATGAAATAGCAAAAATGCTATAAACAGTGACCAGCCAAGTGGGAGACCAATCCAGATTCGAGATATTTCCCGATGGAGGCTATCAGATATTAATTTTAAAAAGAATAATCCTATCCTTTCCCCCTTTCCCAATAAGTATTTTTCTAAAATTTACCATAGAATTCGTTCTGGAACAAATGGACTAAATTTTCTTGCATTCTTGTATAAGTTTTCTAATTCAAGTGGTTCAATTCCCCTGTCCCCTCTTTGCAGGCATTGTAATATGAATAATGAAACAATTGGCCATTGCCTATTTGAATGTAATATGCTGACGTCTGCACAACATACCTTGCTTTGTAAACTGTTAAAATGCTTCAAACACCACAGGATATCACTATCAGCCAAGAGCCTAGCCAACTATACCTGCACACAGAGCATAGAAATAGACATCTACCATCTCATAATTGAACTCCTAGAGTCGAAAGATCTACTGAAAGATATCTGAAAGTATCTAATAATTATGAGACAAACAAGGCAGTAGCCCTGTAGCCCACAGATTGAAGCAAAAGGAAAAGGGCTAAATAGTACTACTGAAAAGCCCGCCTGCTGTTAAATAGAAGAAGAAGAAGTCCTAGAAACTAGAAAATTTGTCATGAAACATTTGGAATGACAACCAGCCCTTGTACATATTAATTAAGAAAAAACTTTTTTCTAAAAAAACAAGTTTTTCAAAGAAATGTAAAGAGCTTCATTAAATCAAAAATGAGCAGAAATAGAATAAAAAAATCTTCAAAGCATAAGACTATCACCATCAAACTCAAAACGAGCAAGTCAAACTCAAAACGAGCAAAAATTGACATGAGTAGGGCTGACAACTCCCATGCCTTCTCAAGACTGAGTGTTCGTGGTATTTTCTGCTGGCACCAGTGTTCGTAGTTTTTAGCCACCAGTGTTATACCGGTAGGCCACAACGCCACTGGCGTGATAATATACGGGTGTCACCACTTATTGGAGGGGAAAGCCCCGGCCCCAAAATGTAATGTGATGCCGCGTCTACCACACCGGTTCTGCAAATATCGGGTTTGGTACTACCCTATTTACAGTATACCCTGTCCCAGGGTATGATAACGAGATCGAGTGGTCAAATGGCCACTTTCTAAAGCCAAGTGTACCCGCCTTTGGTTAAGGCTAGAAAATCTCTAACTCTCTCCTTGGAGGTAACAAACCTCCCTGTCAATATACTAATAACGGTACCTCGTAGCTCTATTCCTACCCTGCCTGGATTACGGAAACTAATACACAGTTTGTAGAAAATACCTAACTTGTATTCTTCCAAAAGGGTCACAATAATCACACAAAAATATATCTCACCGACCGGGGTCTAAACGCCAACTAAATCAAAATAATATTTTGTACACAACTGCTCATAGGGGTGGACCTTTGCTTGGCCCAGCCAATCATCACAATCCCCATTCAAAACCAATTCTACCTCTTAGCTTTATCTTTCAATGACTTCAAGCCAGGAAGTACAAAAATAGAACTTACTTCAAAGCTTACTTATTGCGACGCCTCTAACTTAGCAACGAGAATTTAACCTGTCTTTTGAAATTATACTATAAGCAAATGTAATTAAGAAAAGGAAAACAGGTCATTTATCTGAAAGGAAAAGAAACAGGGGCGGAACCCCAACACTGAGCTTATGAATTGGGTCATTCACCTCACACTCTAGGCAGGTGGGCCCCCTATTAGGCTATAGATGCTGGTTGGCTTGCGAGCTCAGGCTACTTCTCGGTAAACTCAACATTCTATTTATTATTTTGCTAGAGCAACTGCGGGCGAGCGAGCTCTGGCATGTGGACGAGCTCTGTTAGGCTTTGGACTGGACGCTTATTTGCCTGCATTTCCAAGACTTAACGGTCTTGTGTCAATTCTAAAATTTTTTCAACCTGCCTGAGACTCTATGCCTCTCCAAAAGCTAACGCACAAGTATTTGTCCAATTTCAGAATCATGGCTAATCCCGCCGTTTTCCCAAGCCTTTTATCAAAAAACTGAGAAAACTATAAATCTTTTCGTTTGCCTGCAAGTCCAAGGGACTTTTCTGTTATGTGTCAATCCTAAAACACGGTAGTCTGCTTGAGACTCTAAGCTGGCAAGCCTATTAGGCTTAGGTCACTTATTGGTCTCCGAGTCCAAGCAAATCCAGTCCCTCCCTTTGCATATAAGTCCAGTTGACATTGTCAGTCATGAGTCAACCCAAAAATCTCGATCCTCCTTAAACTTCAATGACTATCTACCTTAGTTCTACCCTAAAATGGATGGATAGATGATAGACTATCTATCAACAAGTAAAACTGACATCATTTCTATACATTTCTCAAAAAGCTTACGCCAGCTGTGTCTCTCACTCAGACTATCTGTCTTGGCTTTTTCTCCAATTAGCCATAGATTGATGGCAACTTGATTTTAATTCAAATCATTCAAAGCCCTCCAATAATTTTCGACTATTAAAAAGGGCACTAGAACTTCCTATTTCCAATCGAATGAACCCCTTTCAAAGTTCCTACGACAATTCCTTCTATACGAAGCGCCCTGGTCTAAACAAAAATTAATACATAGCTCTCACATCACTCTTTACTTTAGCAGCGCTATTGTGCTGCCTATGATTTATCCTTGGTAGAATTATGACTTTCCATTTGTATCTCCATTCCAGTTTGAAGAAGAGCTAGTTTGTAAAAATAAATACTGTTGTATTTATGTATTAAATTAAAAAAGTGCCACAAGTTGCTGGTAATGTTTGATTATAATTTAGTGTCCCAGGAAACGTGTCTTTTCAATCTGTTTTAATCTGTTCAAGCGCGTTGTGGTGATGCATATTTTGTTCCTTTTGTACTACCACACGAGGTGGTATTGAAGGTGGTTTTGAAGTACAAAACATTTCAAAACCTCTTGGAGGGTGTCAGGATAAAATCAAAATTTGAACTGGGTACCAGAATCTGAAAGACGAGTGGAGATTGGATACTCCCTCAAAGTAAGCAAGAGCTATAGCTGAACTGAGAATTAGTCAATAAGTACAGGAACCAGGGCAGGTTGCAAAATAAAGTGCCAAGTGAGCAGAGTGGAACAGATAGAGCCATATTGGGGCTGAGACCATAAGAATGTTTTTTGGTTGGCTTCTGGTGGGACAGGTAGTATTGCAATGTCCAATCCCTCAGGGAGCAATATTTCTACTTGGACAGTGACCTGGCCTTTGGAAATGAAATTCAAGGGCTCTATATGGCTCTGTAGCCTGGACCATAATGAAAACTCAAGTGTGCTGAATTGCAACAATTGTGACATTTGATCTGTTGTGTTTGCTTCAACATATCTGATGATGAGTATGCTCTGTTAAATAAAATGGAAGATATATGTGGTTTCAAATGGATATGTCCATAATGCAAGGTTGCTGCTCATGCAGTCACAAGTCCTTTGTATTTCGCAGCTACTATCCAAGACATTACACAGGTGATATCACAAGGTATGTCAAGCTTCCAGGCAAGTCTTTTAAACAAGATTGTGCAATCTGAGACCACACTTAGAGCAGAACTTACTGCTATCAAGGACAAGGTGAACAGTGTTCAGGCAGATTTATCATCCAAGTGCGGCGCTGGCGAAACTAAACAGATCGTTCAGGCAGAGGTCCAGGCTCTGAGTGTGAACCTCCAGCAGTCCCTTGAGACAGAAGTACGTAAAATAATCCGTGCCAAAAAAGATCGCGACATGCGTAAGAACAACTTAGTTGCCTATGGCAACTTAATCCCAATGTCAAGCACAGAAGATGATGCAAATACTGTCTGAAACTTCCTGTCGAGCGAGTATGGATTTGTGTACCGGGAGTAAAACACGATATATTTGAAATACCAAAATAAAGTTCCTTCTTTAATTCGGACTCCTACAATTAAGCTAAATCTAGTTTTAAAAATGAAAAAGTCCTTAATCAGCAAAGAAAAGAAACTGCAGTCTTTGGATTTCGCTAAGACAGTGAGCAATAAGAAAAGTGCTACGCACAATATTTTTAAGGAAGTTTAAACGATAAGAACCGTGTGAACGCCTAAATCATCAAAAATATTTAAGACGTATTATTGGACGAGGGTTCGCGTCCTTGGGCCACGTAAGCCAATGGCAGGCAGTCCCTATAGCGCAGGACGAAAGAACTGCGTTTGGGAGTGGGGTAAATGTGCCTTTTTAATTTCAATCTCTATCCAGATTTGAAGCGATTAGTACCGCAAATAATCTCGGTCACCATTTTTATTGTCATTGAAGTGACCCGTTGCTGTACAACTAAGCATGTAAGTTCAATAAATCTATTATCTTTTTATATGTGTTTGTTTCTCTTATATGTCTGAGTCTAGTCCGATAGTAGGTAACTAGTTCGCCAGTCTCTATGGTAAATGCTCCTAAAGGAATCTGATCTCCAGATAGCTCAAGAAAGAAGAAGCCACATTTGTATGTCTACATATTCAATTTTCTCTCATTAATTGAGAGCGGCGCTAGCCTAGTTGACACAATCTCCAGCGCTATAAGTGGCGCTATAGGAGAAATTTCTATCGCCACGAGCAAATCTTTTCTATTACTACAAACAATTCTTCAATGGTACAAATGGCGCGTGTCGGAAATTGGAGGAAAACTGCGAACTAGTTAGGCTGTTTAAACTTTGTAATTCAAATTTGATTTTTGGGGGGATACAGACATATAAGAAAATTAATTAGGCCTATTGCCGCTAAGCTACTACAGGGAAACCCTTTAGAATATCTCATAGGAGATAATAGAGGCCCCCAAAATAGGCTAAGTAAAATTTTAAGTTGATATAAACGCAAAAAAAAAAGATGGAAGAAATCAGTGAGTTATTAATAGTGCAAAAGTTAGTCGCCAAAAATATAGAGATTGCAAAATCTATCCCGGAATACAATGGTCAATCAGATATTGACGAATTTAATATCCAATTGACCCAGTTTGTACAATTAACAAAACAGACGTTGGAGCGTTAAAAGACATGCTGCTTCTACGATTAAGAGGCCAGGCCTTAACCTTTCTAAAACAGGTCGAACATACCATAGGAAATAACGCCAACTTGCCAATAAATACGGTTGATGACTTGTTAAAAGCATTCAAAGAGAGATTTATAGAAACCAGTTCAATAAATAAATTAAAACATGGAGTAGTGAACTTTGATTTTTCACAAAATATAAGGGAATATCTGGATAATATACGCATTTCTGTAGAAGCAAAATACGGAAGTGGTTCTGGGCAACTGTATGAAAAAGTCATACTAAATACCTTTTTGCAAGGGCTACCCCCAAAACTATATAGAGTAGTAATATCTAAGAATATTCAGACGTTGGATCTTGCAGTCCAAGAGGTAGAGCGACTAATCGAAGTTGATAAAATGGTTGCTAATCATAGTAATGCAAAAATAAACAGCCTAAACGACTCAAACGCGAACCTAATTTTCAAGGGCGATCAGGCATCCCCCAATTTCTTTCCAAGGGATAACCCCCCAGTAGCACAAAGAAACAAAACACCAGAACCCGCTAGGCAGAAAACAGTACGTTTTCAGCCCATTAACCCTACAATAATAAGGTGCTATAACTGCAATCGTGTCGGCCACATAGCAAGAGAGTGCCACTACGTCACCAATCCCATACCAAGAAATGCTGTCAGTAATACGCAAAATTACGGTAACCATTTGTTCAGAAGAACAAATTTTAGCACCGGTCGTGCAATAGGCTATAGCCAGGGGGGATTGCGCCAATCAGTACCTTATAATGCGTACCAACCAAATTTGTATAGCCCTTTCCCCAACAGGCAAATTAATTACCGGTTTGAAAACCCAAATACTCGCCAAGGTCAATATAATGCGAGAATGCAATATAGAAATCATGAAAATTTGCCGATGAGAAATGAAAATTTTACAAGCCAACGGCACTGGCAGTCAACGCCAGCAAATGGCACTGACACGAGACATCCACGCTACCATAATAATACATGGCAAAGACAGGCAGACGTAAATCATTTAAATATGCCTACGGAACCTAATACGTCTGAATATCTATTACAGGCACCGACAAATGAAATAAATTCTCAGGGAAACGCTTCAGGCCCCTCAGAAACATAAGTTGGACCCCGAGGGTGCCAGGGATATTTAATAGGTCCAAAACAATACTAGTGCCTTCTTGTAGTAATATTATTAACAAGTTACCTATATTTAATGATTTTTGTGTAGAAAACGTTTACTTTACGGCCTTAGTTGACAGTGGAGCTACTGTAAATATCATAAACTCTTGCGTATTTAATACGTTGCCTCTGCACATTAGGCGACAAAAGAACCCTAATAATCCCAATTTAACAAGTGTTACAGGCCATAAATTAAATGCAAAAGGGTCAATTTGCCTAAACATAAAAAGAGACAACAGAACCTTCATGACAAATTTTATTATATGTGATAATCTCCCATATGAAGCTATTATAGGGGCAAATTTTCTAAGGTCTAATAAAATACTATTAGACGTAGCCAACGAGAAGTTTGTATACCCAGCTAAGGTAGGGGAAAAAATTTCTACCTTAAGAAATCGTAACAGAGGTTACGAAAATAACATAACAGTAAACAAAATTTCTAGTGGTATAATGTCGAAGTATTTTGAACCTCATGTCTCGCAAAGACATGGCATAATTGGAAATTTGTTCAATTATCCTGAGAGATATCGCAGAAATAAAGTAAATTTAAATAATAACAGTATTGAATCTGCAAAAATAAAAATAGGAGATATGCGACAGTACAGATCAAATGAAATTAAGAAAATAGTGGAATTGTGGAAAAACATAGTAAAACCCAACGTGACGCCGCAAGATGCCGCAATGGCGCAGCATAGCGCCAGTATGAATCTAATAAACAAGGAAAATGAAGAGAAATATTACGGATTTGCGATAAGGAAAACAAAAATCCCTCCCAAAACGATGCAAAAAATCCAAATATCACAAATGATCGAGCCAACAATTAGCAAATCAGAAATATGGTTTGCGACACCGTCTGAAATACCCGAAAATCTGTCATGCGAGGAACAGATTATATCTTATGACAAAGGGGAAGGTTTTATTTGGGTAACCAATAACCATGAAAACGATACAATTACAATTAAAAAGGGGACTTGTTTAGTCCAAATCGAGGTTTTAACGGAAAATGATTTAAATACATGGGAAAATTCAAAAAGAAACCTAGTTAACGGTATTAAAACTTCAAATAACGAATATCCTTTGACTAAATCGCAATTTTTAAACAAATTTAAAATGGATCATATTACGGATATGGAACTTAAGAAAAATTATGCGAATTATTATGGAATTTTAAGGATGTATTTTCTGCATCTGAAAATGATATCGGGCTGATCCCATTTTACCAGCATTCAATTTTAACGACTGGTAATCCCGTAGCAAAACAGCCATATCGTGTGCCATATAAGCACAAAGAGTGGTTAAAAAATAAAATCCATGAATTAGAAAGGAACGAGATTATACGCCCAAGTATAAGCCCGTATAGCGCACCAGTGATCCTAGTACCAAAAAAGAATGGAGATTTTAGGCTCGTTGTAGATTATAGGGCTCTCAAAAAACAAGTAGTTAGCGATAAATTTCCTCTACCAAGAATAGACGAAATTCTTGACTCAATTTCAAGCAAAAACAAAATTTTTACTTCTTTGGACCTTACCCAAGGCTACCACCAAGTGAAAATAGCCGAAAAGGATGTCCATAAAACTGCATTTTCAGCATCCGAATATGGATCTTATGAATACTTGAGAGTACAATTTGGGCTTAAAACAAGTTCAAGCGCGTTATGTAGACCCCTATTGCACCTGTTAAGAGGATTAAAGAATATAATTCATTTTGTTGATGATATTATATGCGTGGGGGAAAACACTGAGCAACACTTAGCAACTTTAGCTAAGGTGTTCGAGAAGTTCAGGCAAGGCAATTTAAAATGCCGGCCTGAGAAAGTAAATTTATTTCAATCCAAAATTAAATTTTTAGGAGTAGTAGTGACCCAGGGAGAGATATCCCCAGACCCTGATAAAATAAGATGTGTTGAAAACCTCAAGCCCCCCAGAACTATGAAAGAATTAAGGGGAATTTTAGGACTTACTGGCTACTTTAGAAAATTCGTACGCAATTATGCCCAAATTGCGAAACCCCTCACGGAATTAACCAAAGGAAACTCCCATAATGTTACCTGGTCCCAGGAAGCTCAAACTTCCCTAGACCGTCTCAAAAAGGCACTCACTTCTGAACCAATTTTATCACTCCCTGATTTCGAAAACGGAAAATTCATCGTTACCACTGATGCTAGCTCAAAGGGCATAGGCGCTATCCTTTCGCAAACAATCCCAGTAGAAAACCCTAACCCTCTACAGGGAACACCTAAACAAATAGAAAAAGTTATATGCTATTCAAGTAAAACTTTATCAAAGGGCGAAAGCAGTTATTCCGCCACAAACTTAGAATTGTTATCTATTATCTACCACTTGGACAAATTTAGGCATTATTTAATTGGTAGAAAATTTATATTACGATCAGACCATAAAAGCTTGCAGTACCTGCGCACATTTAAAAACCCCACGGGCATTCTAGCTAGATGGATTATGAAAATCCAAGACCTAGATTATGAATTTGAACATTTGAAGGGAAAACAAAACGCAGCTTGCGACTTTTTGAGTAGATACCCAGAAAATGATCCGTTGGAAACTGAAGAAAATGAAGTTAATGCTATCAATGCTAAAAGCAAACATGGATGTAAGAAAAACAAAGTCAAAGACGCAGTAAAAGAAAATAAGATTAACTATTGTTCCTTGTCCTTGGAAAATATAAAAAGAAAGCAAAAAAAGGACGAAATGTGTGTAGCACTAATTGATTATTTTGTGAATGATGAGGCGTTACCGGATAAATTCAAAACTCTTAGAAAAGAGATAGATAATTTTTACTACGACCTTGATGAAGAAATACTGTGTAGGATTGTGACTGCTGAGACAAATAGAAACCAAACCTCGATAATCCCTGTATTACCACAAAACTTGATAGGGCCTGCATTTGAATATTTTCATTCGGACACAGGTGGACATTTAGGAGTTATGAAAACGTTCCATAAGTTAAAACAATACTTTTACGTACAATCGGCACTGACAAAACTTAAAGAATTTGTAAGTACATGCGAAGCATGTAACTTGAGAAAAATCCCCCCAGCTTATCCAAATCCTCAAATGGGAAGGGTCCCAGTAGCAAAGTACCCCTTCGATATTATCTCATTTGACCTGTACGGGACAAATGGAGGCTTACCTGTTTCCAGCAGAGGCCATACGTGTATTCTTTCGGTTGTAGATCATTTTTCCGGATTTACTTTTGCAAAAGCATTACAAAATCAAGGTGCTTATGCCACAAGTAAGGCATTAGCAAAATTATTTTTACAATTTGGCATTCCTAATAAAATTTTGAGCGACAACGGGAGCAATTTTGTTGCAAAAGTAACAAAAGATTTAATGAGTTTCCTTAATATAGAGAAAATGGTGACAGCACCGTACCATCCACAAGCTAATGGCAAAATAGAAAACAGGCATAAAATATTTTCGAACGTTCTAAGTATTTATACAAAAGACAATAGGAGCGACTGGGATAAATTCTTACCTTACTTAACTAACGTAATCAACACTGCTTATTCCGAAGCAACCAAAGACAATCCATTTTATTTACTTTTTGGTCGTGATTTTAGAATCCCGTATGATGAGATTATTGAGTCTCGGCAGTATTATAACGACTCAGAAGATTATAAACAAGAATTCATAAATAGGATGAGGAAAACTTATAAAATAGTTAGGCAAGAGTTGGAAAAATGTAAAATAAACCAAGAGCTAAGAAACCAACCCAAAGTTAAGGGGAATATAGATTTCAAAGTAGGAGACTTCGTTTACCTAAAGAACGAGGTGAAAACGGAAGGAAAAAAACTTTCAAATAAATATTCTGGGCCGTACAGAATAGTCAAAAAGTACGATAATGAATATACCTTTAAAATGGAAAACCCCGATAGTGGAAGAACTTACAAGGCGCATGTTAGCCGAATAAAAAGAGCCAAATTTCCAGAGAGATGGGTATCACAGCCCTCCTCTACTGATTCGTCAGATTCGGAAAATGAGCCCCCTAGGTCAAGATTGGCAGAGCTAAAACCTTTCAATTTTAAACAAGATTATTTTGAAAATGACAGTGATGAACAAAACTTTGAAGAATTTTTGGCAATGGAAAATCTAGTTGTTCCTAAGAAAAAGTCCCTAATACCAGGATTTTTTCCTGAAATAAAAACGCCAGAAAGTCCAAAAAGTTATTCATCGGCAAACGCAGGAGATTTAGATTATACAATATCTCCAAAAACCCAATTCTTCCCCGATAGAATTTCGACACCATGTCCCCCCAAAAGATTTCCAGACGATATGGTTTCCCCTGCAACACCAATAGAAAGGCCCCTGTCTTTACAGGAAGAATTAAACAGAGCTGTAGAAACCCCCGGTATTACTGTAAAGAAAACTCCTCCCAAAGATTTAACTAAAACAAACCTGCGAGAAGCTATGGATTTAATAAATTTTCCCATAAAAACGAGTCAAAGTACATTGCCCGGGAATAAAACTCCAAAGGATGACCAGCAAGGTCAATATCATGATATAACTGTGTCCAAGGTCAAACCTAAACACGACTGGACGTGGACTTCACGGAGGGAATCCCTATTGCAAAGAATGCCCCATCCCCCTGAAGACATGGCCTTCAAACAATGGAGGAACCCCGCAAAAACTATTGATTCCTCCCAAAGCTCTCAAGAATCTTTCAAATCCCCCGAGTTGAGAACTCAAGGCGAGGACTTGGGGAATAAACCTTCTACTTCCAGAGGAGTAGAAATTTACGAAGGAATGGCAGGTGATACCACAAAAAGTGCAACCTCTAAAAGTTCCAATCCGGATTCGTCAGAAACTAGTTCCGAAGAGTCTGATGGTGAATCAGGCCAAATAGTAGATAAAGAAATAGGGAAATCAAGGCCGACCTCAGCAGCCGCACACGGGAAACAAACGAAATTAAAAGGGCAAGAATTTTTGAAAAAACAATACAAAAAGTTTGACCTTATTTCGCTAGACAAACCGAAAAAGAAAAAACCGCAAGAAACAGAGGAGAAAATAACGACACAGTCAGGTAGAACGGTTAAAAAACCTGACAGATGGAAATATCCCTAATTAATGTAAAGACAAATTTCAAAGATATGAATTTAACACCATAATAAATTCAAAAGTGTGCAAGTAAAGTTAACCAAGTCAATATTAATGGAAAAAAAATAAATAAATAAAATAAAATGATACGAGTAATGTCAAAACGTTGACGATCACAGAAAATAACCAAAGGTAGGAAGCTAGTGGTCTACTGAAAACGACAACTGGCGTTGGACCACGTCTTGTGGGAAGCCTGGGGAGGAACTCAAGGCCCATCATTGTTTTTTTGTAATTTTTTTAACGACCGTAGGAAGGGATATTTCTCAGTCCTTCAAGTGTAAGAAATTAGTATTCTTATGTCAATCAGGGCCAGTCAAAGCAATACTTAAAGGTTGAATAGAAACTTCAGTGAGCTAAGTTTTCGTTTTTGGATCTGAATGCTTTGAAAGAGAAACAGAGAGTTTACTTTCTTATAGCTCCGAGGCAAAAAAAAAAGAGAGAAAAGCTTTTTAATTTCATTATATTATATCAATGACGTATGCTGTCCTACGGCTCTGTGTTAAACATTACTTCCAAAGAGAAACAGAGACATTAATGTCTTTAGCTCCTTGGCGAAAAATTTAATTCCATTAGTTTATATCTATGACATATACAATAACAGAGAGATCACTGTTCTATAGTTCCGTGACAAAAATGTTCTTTAATTTCATTGGTTTATCTATGACATATCTTGTGCTCTAATTTCTGTGACATATTCTCGCAAGTCAGTCACGTTATATCTTACCTATGCTAACTCAGGTTCCCCTCAGATTTTTCATCAAAAATCGACCCATGTCCTAACCAAGATGGATAGTATCCAAAACAAGATATTATCAGTACAGAAGCGTCTAATTATATGAAATATTTTGTGTTAGTGCAGATTATAATTATTTTAGGCCTACCAGTGTAATTATGCGCCGCAAGTTTGCTTATTCATGTGTTTCTTACTCGAGAAATATAATGTTTCTTACTCGAGTAATATATGTACCAATAGCCAACTATTGGTAACTATAACCAAACAACCTATGGTACGTTTATATGTAGAATTTCACGGCGGATGTGAAATTATATCTCAATAATAATATGTAAAATTTTAAAACCATTTAATCAGTTAAGATATATGGATTGAAATCCCGTGTATGTCCAATGGCGACTAAGTAAAACCCACAAGGAATTCCCTATTAGTGTGAAGGTGTTTCTCGCTTAACGGATTCTAATAAGACTTTAATATAATATTTATTTATTTAGTGCTGAAGGATTTGCTCAAACAATAGCCTTCTAAAAAGATATTGATGTCAGTTCTTCATTATGCTTATATTCTTTGCCAAGCATTAACTGGAATCTACGGAGGCAAGCTTGGAAATCCTGCATCTAATGACCTTATTCGAAAGGCGAATACGAGGCACCAATGTTGACTTGCAATTACGGAAAAATCCTGAGACTAAGAACCTCTGCATTTCAGCCGTTAAACCCGGAGCCCCATAAGAACGTCTAAGCCAAGAAATAGGGAAGACATCAGAAAACTAGTGGGTATAGAGGTCTCCACTAGTCCTTGTTATGTCTTGTTCCCTCATTGTAGTATCGTTTGCGTAAAACCGTGCGGTTATGACGCTGCACATGCGTTTCTTAAACAGCACGGACTTGCGTGAACAATGAAGGCATGAAATAAATCGTAAAATTAGACCTCAAACTTAATAATGTAGGGTAAATAACGTTTATTTAATAAGTATTGAAGAAGTATATAAGCCCTTTATCGATGTTTCCGTTCTCAAAACAAATTTGAAAACATCTCTGTTTCAAATTTTTAAATTTTCATTGTGAGTACTAATATTAGTGTATTTATTTAATTCTGTCTCATAGCTAAGAAATTATAACCCAATTAATGCGTGAATTATTGTATATGTATTTACTTCAAAGAACATGTGATTCTGCCTCGCTATTTTTATTACAGGAAAGTAAATGGACACTTTGGTCATTGAGTATTACAATAATATGCGACAGTACAGATACAACCCAGTAACATCTATTTTCATCATATCTCAACCAACGAAGAGTACTCACCATGACTCCAGGCAACTTCATCCCAGCTTCGTCTACGACAACAACAGTTACCTTCGATCGTCGTTTCTTCGACTATGAACCATATTATGTATCAGGTAACACTATATTTGAACCTCAGTATAAAGTGCTTTAACGAACTATATAATCACATAAATGCTGAGAACCCCATCGATCAGAACAAGATAAACGCTATTTAACGATATTTGAAGTTAAGAGATACTTAAAGACATTTGAAGATATTTGAAACTGAAGTTAGAGACAATTTGAAGTTTAATTCTGACACCCCATCGATCAGAACAAGATAGACGATATTTAACGATATTTGAAGTTGAAAGATACTTAAAGACATTTGAAGATATTTGAAGACGAAATTAAAGACAATTTGAAGTTTAATTCTGGAAACTCTATCGATCAGCACACGATAAACGATATTTGAAGTTAAATGACACTTAAAGACATTTGAAGATATTTGAAGCAGAAATTAAAGACAATTTGAACTTTAACTCTGAGAACACCATCGAGCAGTACAAGATAAACGATATTTAACGATATTTGAGGTTAAATGATAGCTGAAGAGGTTCGAAGTTGAATTTAAAGACAATATATTAAGAGAGTCACTATAGTAGGACGACAACCCGTTTCAAAAGGCACAAATGAACAATTTTACGCGAGAATACATTCTCTATGTGCCTCAAAAATCCTAAAAATGATATGCTGAGAAGAAAAACACCAACACCTGTACTGGGAAGAATCATTTCTCAGTTGACTATTAGAACGATATTTAACGGTCATTTCCCAGTTGACTATTAGGGAAAACTTACCGTGTAAAGACAACTAGACTCGAACTGTTCCATGAAGAAACCATAACGTAAGTGCTTCGAAATTTTTGCCAGGACAAAAGGAGTGAAGGACAGTAATTTACAACAGAAGGGTGTAGTACACTAAGGACACGAAAGGTGATGAATAGATGTGAAGCTAAATGTGTTACTTCCTAATAGCTTTGACAATGCAAAAATCTCAATAGTGAAAGTGTTTTAATGTCATCTGTGAATATGTTGAACCAAATATTGTATGTTATAAATCATTTATGTATGTACCACAAGTAGAATTAGGTGTAATATTATTATGTTATTCATTTAACGTTGTGTAGATAGTATGTAGTACGTCATATAGACAGCAAAATCAAAAAAAGAGAACTAATATAAAAGTAGAATAGTCCCAACCTTATTGGAAAAGTAAAAGTAATCAGTGTTAGATATAGAAAAAAAAAAAAATCTTTAGTATAGTAGCTAACCTAGAACCAAAAATAATCTTAGTCCGGTAGATAAATTTTAGATAGGGATGTAGAATAAAATAAGAAAAATAATTGAAAAATTTTAAAACTCCTGATGGGCAGTAACTAATGACGGGGCGTCATTATTTCATGGGAAGGGTGATATGTACCGGGAGTAAAACACGATATATTTGAAATACCAAAATAAAGTTCCTTCTTTAATTCGGACTCCTATAATTAAGCTAAATCTAGTTTTAAAAATGAAAAAGTCCTTAATCAGCAAAGAAAAGAAACTGCAGTCTTTGGATTTCGCTAAGACAGTGAGCAAAAAGAAAAGTGCTACGCACAATATTTTTAAGGAAGTTTAAACGATAAGAACCGTGTGAACGCCTAAATCATCAAAAATATTTAAGACGTATTATTGGACGAGGGTTCGCGTCCTTGGGCCACGTAAGCCAATGGCAGGCAGTCCCTATAGCGCAGGACGAAAGAACTGCGTTTGGGAGTGGGGTAAATGTGCCTTTTTAATTTGAATCTCTATCCAGATTTGAAGCGATTAGTACCGCAAATAATCTCGGTCACCATTTTTATTGTCATTGAAGTGACCCGTTGCTGTACAACTAAGCATGTAAGTTCAATAAATCTATTATCTTTTTATATGTGTTTGTTTCTCTTATATGTCTGAGTCTAGTCCGATAATAGGTAACTAGTTCGCCAGTCTCCATGGTAAATGCTCCTAAAGGAATCTGATCTCCAGATAGCTCAAGAAAGAAGAAGCCAAATTTGTATGTCTACATATTCAATTTTCTCTCATTAATTGAGAGCGGCGCTAGCCTAGTTGACACAATCTCCAGCGCTATAAGTGGCGCTATAGGAGAAATTTCTATCGCCACGAGCAAATCTTTTCTATTACTACAAACAATTCTTCAATGGTACATTTGCATGTAGTCCCTTGAGTAATGTTCGACATTTAAATGGGAATAGTGACAGAACCATGGTACCTAAGACTCCTCCGCCTCTGTTGTTCACTGTTTCCTCCTTCCAAATCAAAAACCAAATTATTTAAGTATCATTTACTAGAAAGGAGGATATCAATTTCCGCCGTGACCGCTCGATTTAGGACCGTGAAAAGTACAAGCGGCTCGTCGAAACCCCTACAGTCTATTGTACAGTGTACCGAACCTTATGCTGCCTATCAAGATTTCTCCAGGGTCCATCACATACCGACTTGAAATGCTAGATGTTAACAAGTCAGCAGGGCCAGATAATATCCACCCAAGGCTCCTAAAAGAACTGGCTAATGAAATCTCAACTCCACTATGCCAAATATTTCAGAAATCTCTCAACTCAAAGACTGTACTTTCAGATTGGAAGAGCTCTCACATTATACCACTATTCAAGAAAGGTGTCAAGACAAATGCAGAGAATTATCAGGAGATCAGCTTAACCTCAGCTGTAGCAAAATTTTGGAATGCATTGTGAATGCTGAAATTCTGACACATCTTCTGTCCAACAGAATACTGTTACCAGGTCAGCATGGCTTCCTTCCATAAAAGTCAGTGGAGACCAACTTACTTGAAACTTACAATATTATCACTGACCTCCTGGAGAGGGGAGTACCTGTTGACCTTATTTTGCTTGACGTTGCCAAAGCGTTTCACAAGGTGCCCCACAGTAGTGTTGGGTGATATTTGATATCGATATTGTAATATCGGACCAAATATTGGGGTCGGTCGAAAACAGGATCAGCCGCTTTGTGGCATGTTTGAAACAGGTTTGATGCGGCATGGCCGCATAGAAACAAAAATGAATTCTTGTCGAAAAGGGGCATGTTTAAGAGCTGACGTCACAAGACTTGTTTTGTTTCTTAAGCTAATACGAAGGTGATGACATGCCAATTCTAAACCAAAAATGACTCTATGGAAATGCGGAACGTTTAGGCATTACGTAAAAAACTGGTTTCTGTCACGAAACTTGAATGTCTCTTGTTTTGGCTTTTGCCAAGGATACAAAGACATATCCATCGTATATATGGGTCTGCTAATTACGAGTTATGGAGTTTGCACTTTGAATATAAGATGGCATATGAGACGCGAATCTCTTATTTTTAAGAGATATTTTGAATCTAATTTTGGATGTGTCAAACGTTCACAGATCTAGATAAATATTTGCAGGTACTGCTGATTATCCCATATACAGGTTTTAATGTGTCCTTCGAAGTGAAAATCAGTGACCGGTAGCACTAATTTATGAAAAGTTTGGCGGGGGATATTTTCCACTGTTTGTGTTGTTCCAATAAAATACCAAAACAGGTTGTTTCAATAAGAATTCTTGCAGACGGTATTTTTATTAATCTAGAGGGTTGGTTAAAAAGTAGTTCTTAATTAAAAATTTGAATAAAATTGCCCTGAAAGTCAGGAATGCTTAGCAAACTTTCACATGTCAAACACTATTAACTGGGAAATTTGATTCAGGAGGCTCTTTTTAAGACTTAGGAAAAAAGGTTTAACTTTAGCGTAAAGAGCAGGGTATTGA
This sequence comes from Artemia sinica, assembly GCA_027921565.1. Taxonomy (NCBI): domain Eukaryota; kingdom Metazoa; phylum Arthropoda; class Branchiopoda; order Anostraca; family Artemiidae; genus Artemia; species Artemia sinica. The sequence goes on from CM051258.1 coordinate 11,367,059, forward strand.
GGAGGAGGCACCGCACAAATATATTAATTTCTGTTTTTTTCTTAAGTTTTAGTGCTGCTCCGTGCTTTCAGTTGAAAATAGTTTTTCTTAAAATTTAATTTCTGATCTTTTTTCGAATAATAACGAGACACACACCTCCACCTTCATGGCAATTTCCCAAAGGAAAACTCCCCCAAGGAGAGTTCCCACGCGCAAGATAGTACCCCCATGAATTTTACCCCGTAAAAGTTCATGCTTACTGCAAATGCCCATCCCCCCCCCCCCCCCCCCCCTAAAAAAAAATCTTGTTCACTATTCTGGACGAAAAATTCTTCTGAACATAATCTAACTCGAAAAATACTTGTTTTTAACTTTATTTATGATCGTTTTTTTAATTCATACCAAAAATCACCTCTATGTTGAAAATTTTTCAAAGGTCCTTCCCCTCCAACAAGAAGTTTCTTGTGTGGAAAATTTTACAGCAGAGAATTATTACTGATGATAGTTCTTCATGGATTACTTCTCATGAGGTAAATGAGTAAATTTTGCTTATGAATTCAGGCAAACTTCCCCCCGTGTAAAATTTTTGTTGAAGTCAACCACCCCCCCACGATTTTCTGGCGTCCTCTTTCCCTGTTTTTTTTTTCACTCTTCCTTTAGAATAAACTTGTATATTTGGTCAATTATTGGCCCCTTTGTCAAATTGCCCCCCCCCAAAGATTTTGCTCATTGGCGCTTTCGTCACATTGCCCCACCCCTCCCACCAATATTTTGCTATCGATCCGCCCCTGGACTAGAGCTCTCAATTGCTGATCTAATCAGCATCCTCCAGAGTATCAGTGATCACAAGGTGGAGTTGCAGATGACGAAGGGCAGTCCTCCTTCCATATGTAATAGATCCCTGCTTATTTTGGGATTTAATGATACTCTAATTTCATGATAACAGCGTAGACCAGAAATATTCCCAGAATGCAGACCAAAAAGCAATCCAGATACATTTTTTAAAGTTTCTTTTGTCCCCTCCTCAAACAAAACATATCCCCCAAAAAATAAAAATTCTGGTTATGGCCCTGGTGATTATACATCGTTTTTTACTCCCGCAATGCCCTTGTCTCTCACTTAGAACTAATTCTATATTTATCTGATGGTTCAATTAGAACTGTGATGTTTTGGCATTAAAATACACCATTTGAGATATCCCCCTCCCTCCCTAACTGCAGAATACTCACAGGATTCTATTGTAGAAGTTGAAGGGCCTTTTTAAGTTTATAATTTGTCCACTGCTTACAGATAGGATTTGTTATGGAAAACTTTGAAGATATTTTGTGCAACCTGCAAATCCCAAATTTTAACTGTCAGCTGTCAAGTTCATGCTTTCTTTTTCATAAGAAACAACGGTACTTGTTTAGAATCTAGGTACACACGTGAGAAGTGGAGTGTCATTAATTCTCATGAAATAAAACAAAATGGGACGAAAATATAATAGTTTAGAAACAAAAATGGGCTATATATTTACACCTTAGGGGAGGGGGTGGGGGTAAAGCATAGCGTATGCTTTTTTTTAAGACAACTCATTCACAGATTCTGAAAGGTGATATGGGCCTGTTTTCGTTAAAACTACGTAGGTCTATTGTGATGCTTAGATTTTGGTTGAAGCTCATTAGGTGTAATGAAGATAGACTAGAAAGAGCTGCTTATTATCAGATGTTGAGTTATGGTTCAAAAACGTCGTGGTCATCCCAAATTAGCTAATTACGCAAATTATAACGGCAAAATCTTTCAATTTGCTTGCGTTGAAAAGTTTTCCTTTCAATTCAGATGTTAAAGCAAAACTTTTGGTTAGCATTCTACTTTGCTCCAGGGGTTGTAGCCATGTTTATTTGTTTAAGTAAAAATCGACAGAAGTAAAAATTCATAGTACATGAGATCAGAGACTGTAGAGCAAATACTATTAAGATTTTCAGGAATAACTATCAGCATATGTATATTAAACTGACAATACACATTCACTTGTATTTTCTTTCAAACAGTTCGTGGTAACGAACTGTAAGTAAGGAGCGACCTGGCTGAATAGTAACCAAAACTCCAAAAAACAGAATTTTGATGCCCCGTATCAGAGAACCCTACTGTAGAAGTTCCAAGCTCCAATCTTCAAAAATGTGGAATTTTGTATTTTTTGTCAGAAGAAAGATCACGGATGCGTGTTTATTTTTTTTTATTTTTTTTTTTTATTTCCCCACGGGTGATCGTATCGATCCAGTAATCCTAGAATATCATAAGTGGCCTCATTTGAATGGAAATTAAAAGTTCTAGTGCCCTTTTGAAGTGACCAAAAAAATTGGAGGGCAACTTGGCCCCCTCCCACGCTCATTTTTTTCCCGAAGTCACCCAATTAAAATTCTGAGATAGCCATTTTGTTCAACATAGTCGAAAATCTAATAAATATGTCTTTTAGGATGACTTAATCCCCCACAGTTCCCAGGGGAAGGGCTGCAATTTATGAACTTTGCCCATTGTTTACATATTGTATTGATTATTATGAAGTTTACATACATTTTCATGAAGGATTTTTTTCTGGTGGGGGGGGGCAGGAGGAGGGGGTTACTCGGGAAAATCTTTCCGTGGAGGATGTTTCCTTGGGGTAAGGGACATTTCTATGAAGGGGGCGCCGGATTTCCCAGCATTATTTAAAAACGATCAGAAATTAAATTAAAAAAAACAAGTTTTTTCAACTGAAAGTAAGAAGCAACATAAGAACTTAAAACGAACAGAAATTATTACGTATATGAGTGGGATCACCCCCAAGTCAATACCTCGCTCTTTACGCTATATTTTTTTTTTTTAGTGCTTTCCAAAGAGCTATCTATTCTAATTAAACAGCCTTTGTGATTCAGGTATTTGTGATTTAAACAAATTTTTAACTTTAGCGTAAAGAGCGTGGTATTGACTAAGGGGAGAACCCCTTCATATACGTAATAACGTATATGTAATAAAAAAAAACAATAAAAAAAACAAGCGATACGGCTCAATAGTAATCGAAACTTTTAAGAACTTTTTTTAATGCTAATTCTAAATATATAAATTTTATTAAGTTTAGTATTACTCATAAAAGGCTACGAGCCTGAGAAAATTTGCCTGATTTTTGAAAGAGGGGGGAAACATCCCCTACAAGTGAAAGAATTTTAATGAAAATCACACCGTCAGATTCAGCGTATCAGAAAGCCCTATTACATATGTTTCAAGCTCATATCTGCAAAAATCTGCAACTTTGTATTTTTTGCCAGAAGAAAGATCACGGAGGCGTGTTTATTTTTTTTTTCAGGGGTAATCGTACCGACCCATTGGCCCTAGAACATCAAGAGAGAGCTCATTCGAACGGAAATTAAAAGTTAAAGTGCCCTTTTCAGTGACCAAAAATGCTGGAGGGCAACTTGGCTCCCTCCCAGCCCCCTTTTTCCCAATTTCGTCTGATCAAAATTTTGAGATAGCCATTCTGTTCAGCATAGTTGAAAAACCCAAAAAATATATCAAACAGTTCGTGGTAACGAACTGTAAGTAAGGAGCGACCCGGCTCAATGGTAACCGAAACTCTAAAATACGGATTTTTGATACCAATAGATACATCAAAAGAATCAAAATTTTAATTCTGATTTCAAATATATAAGTTTCATCAAGTTTAGTTTTACCCATCAAAAGTTAAACGCCTGAGAAAATTTGGCTGATTTTTGAAAAAAGGGAGAAAGACCCCCTAAAAGCTATAGAAGCTTAATAAAAATCACAACATCATATTCAGCGTATCAGAAACCCTACTGTAGAGGTTTCAAGCACCTATCTACAAAAATGTGGAATTTTGCATTTGTTGCCAGAAGAAAGATCACGGATGCGTGTTTATTTTTATTATATTTTATTTTTTTTACCAGGGGTGATCGTATCGACCCATTGGTCCTAGAATATCGTGGGAGGGCTCATTGGAACGAAAATTAAAAGTTCTAGTAACCTCTTAAGTGACAAAAAAATGGAGGGCAACTAGGCCCCCTCCCAAGCTCATTTTTTCCCAAAGTCACCTGATCAAAATTTTGAGATAGCCATTTTGTTCAGCATGGTCGAAAATATGATAACTATATCTTTTAGAATGACTTAATCCCCCGGAGTCCCTGGGAAGAGGGCTGAAAGTTATGAAATTTACCAAATGTTAACATATAGTATTGGTTATTGGGAAGTATACAGACGTTTTCAGGGGGATTTTTTTCTGGTAGGTGGGGGGGGGGTCGGGGGTTATATGGGAGGATCTTTCCATGAAGTAAGTTTTCATTAGGGAAGGGACATTGCTATGTGGGGGGCACCGCGTTTCCAAGCATTATTAAAGAAAAAGATCAGAAATTAAATTAAAAAAAACAAGTTTTTCAACTGAAAGCAAGGAGCACCATCAATACTTAAAACAGACAGAAAATATTACGTATATGATTGGGTTCAACCCCTAGTCAATACCTCGCTCGTCAAGGCAAAGAATTTTAGTACTTTCATAAGAGCTATTTATTCTAATTAACGGCCTTTGAGATTAAGGAGTCATTTTTAAAGAATTTGAACAAAATTTGAACTTTAGCTTAAAGAGCAAGGTATTGACTAGGGGGAAAACCCCCTAATATACGTATTAAAAATCAATGAATACAGAATTTCGTTATGTAAGTTAATTCGTAAGTTACGTATATTTATTACTAATCAAAACGTTTGTAAATAAAATTAAACAAGTTTTGAAAAAGCCATTTAATAAAAAAAAGTAAAATTAATACGCAAATTTTTTTTTAATTATTCATGTACGGTGAGCCAAAATAAAAACCTGCATTAATTAAAAAACGTTCAACAATTAAATAAAAAAAAAACAAGTTTTTTTAACTGAAAGTAAGGAACGATGTTAAAACTTAAAACGAACAGAAATTATTCCGTATATGAAAGGGGCTGTGCCCTCCTCAACGCCTCGCTTTTTACGCTAAAGTTTGAATTTCTCACAACTCTATTTTTTTTAAACAATAACAAACTTTAGCGTAAAGAGCGAGGCGTTGAGGAGGGCACAGCCCCTTTCATATACGGAATAATTTCTGTTCGTTTTAAGTTTTAACGTCGTTCCTTACTTTCAGTAAAAAAAAAACTTATTTTTTTTTAAATTTAATTTTAGTAAAGTGCATAGTATGTTCTGGCCTTTGGAATGCATAGGGGTTTTGGCAGTGCCGTAATTTCTTCAAAATCCTGGGAAGGGGGGGGTGGTGATAAAGCTGGAGCCAAGTTATCCAAATTAAGTGAAAATGACAGTGAATATTTTTGTTTGGGGGGGGGGGTGCAATGGAAACGAAAAAATGAACAAAAATGCCAAATTGATATGTACTCCCTTATGATTTCTGGGAATACTTCTGGTGTACGCTGTTGCTATGAAAGTAAAGAGTAACATTAAACCCCAAAATGAGCAGAATTTATTCCGTATAGGAAAGGACTATCCCTTCCTCATCCACACCTTTGCCTTCTGGTCGCAAAAGCTTCAGAGGGTGCTCATTAGATCGGAAATTGAGAGTTCAAGTACCTTTTTTTCATAAGTCGAAAGTGATTGTAGACCAATGAGCTGCGGCAGGGAGTGGGGGTATTTTCTGAGAGAAAGAACCTTCTACGGTTGATTTTACTGTAAGAGGAGATAATTTTATCATGCAGGGAGAGCCACATTTACCATCATTATTTGAAAAACGATCATAAATTAAATTTAAAAATATTTTTTTTTCAACTGAAAGCAAGGAGCGACGTTATAACTCAATACGAACATAGATTAGTTTTATATAGAGGGGGTTTTCCCAGGGGCTTCGTTTGATGGGGCCAGGTGGAGGCAGTTTCCCCCTCTCCCAGTAATGTGGAGAAGAAAATTATTATATATCCGATTCCCGTTGACGCCCCCCCAATAAAATGCTGGGGATTTACCCCTGGGTTTCCCTCCTTCTTGATACGCTTTTCTTTACGCTAGGCCTTGACGGTTTTTAATTTTGTCCCCAATTTTTTTAAGAATGACTCTTGAAACGCAAGGGCCGTTTAATTAGAAGTATAAGCTTTTTCATAAGCACTAACCAACTTTAGCGCGAAGAGCAAGGTATTGAGGATGGGAGCAACCCCCTCATATATGCAATAATTTATACTCATATTAAGGTTTGACTTCGCTTCTTCCTTTCAGCTCAAAAATAATTTTTTCAATTTGATAAATAATAAAACATTGGAGCCTTATGACTCTTTACTATAAAAAATTCTTTTGTTAAAGAAAAAAAAATAGCAAAAGTTTCCCTTTCTGAAAGTATTTTACAGGACGTCATGTATCTTCTAAATCACCTTAAATCTTAATGAGTTGTTCTCAAACTGTGGTACGCGTACCTTTGGGGGTACGCCAAAGTTTTTAAGGGGGTACGAGACCGGCCAATAAAAAATAAAGCAACCTTTAACTCTAGGACTGACAATTTCATTTATATTTTAGCTATAGTTTACTTAGTACCGTTAACTGAGAAAAGGGTACCTAAAACATTTTGTGGGTAAAAGGGGCACAGTGTCTAAATAAGGTTGAGAACCACTGATCTTGATAATAACAAAATTCTTTCAATTTGCTTGCGTTGAAAACTTTTCCTTTCAATTCAGATGTTAAAGGGTTATGTGTCTGTTTGTTTGGGTAAAATCGACAGAACTAAAGATTCTATGATCATAAGATTAGAGATTGAAGATATTTTAATAAATATCTATAAATAAATAGGAATAAATATCAGCAAATGTATATTAAACTGACAATACACATTCACTTGTATTTTTTTCAGTAAAGTGCAAATTATGTTCTGGCCTTTGGAATGCATAAGGGGTTTTGACAGTGGTGTAATTTCGTCAAAATCCTTTGAGGGGTGGAATTGGAGCGAATTTTCCAAAATTCAGTGAAAATGACAATGAAAAGTGAAAAATTATCCATATATTGCCATAAAGGCAAAGATATTAAAAAAAACTGACCTGTTTCTCAGGATACTTGAATTATGCAGGCTTATCTTAGTTTTGACAAGATTTTTTGCAGAATCTAGATTTCTGCTGGGGTGAGGGGCAGACTGAGGTCTAGGGAGGGCTTTGGTTCTGAAGAGGTAGTTGCCCTCCATGCCCCACATCAAATTACGCCCCTGGGTTTTGAGCCCTACTCATGTTAATTTCTGCTCGTTTTGACTCTGACTCCGTTATTTATTTTAATTTCTGTTTGTTTTGGGTTTCATTTATTTAATGAGGATGATTGGTAGTAGTTATATGCTTGGCAGGTCATTTGATTCTATTTCGCTCATTTTTAGTTTAACGGAGTTCATTTCTAGTTTTTTGATTTTGAATTGAAGTTATCAAGTATTTTGCAATATGTTGCATAGGTTGAATCAAGACGCTGGGTAATTGTAGACAGAGAAAAGCCAAGACAGATAGTCCAAGTAATTGAGAGTCCTTTCTTTGAAAGATTATTTTGTGGAAAAAGTTTTTTTATTTAATGTCAATAAAGAACGAACACAAATTAATTTTAAAGACTTTTCCCACAAAACAAATTTTTCAAAGAAAAGTAAAGAGCTCCATTGAGCCAAACATGGGTAGAAATAAATTCAAATAATTTTTAAGTTTTGCTTCTAACTCTACTTTTACCTTGCTTGCTTAAACTTGGTTCACCCGTTTCTAGGAGTTTAACCCCCCCTCCTCCCAGCATTTACCACCCTAAAAATACCCCCTCAAGAAAATAGTTCTCCCCCCTCCATGGAAAATACCCCCGTGGAAAATACTTCACCAGAAAATATCCCTAAGAAAATACCCCCCCCCCCCAGAAAAAACCCCCAGTGGGAAATAAGACTTTCCAAATTTGATATTTTTATTTTGGTTTTGTTTTTAATTTTCCCTAGCGGAAAGCAATTTTGTTTCTTGTGTATTATAGGCCACTCACTCAAATTAACACTTTGTAAAACTCGAAAACAAATTGGTTTCTTAGTTCATTTCTTTCAACTTAGCGTGAGACAAGACAAAGACAAGTGACAGAATAGATGGGAACTATGTAAAATTTTGGCTATATATTTGCAAAAAAGAGGGTGGGTAAAGTATTTGGACAGTTTGAAGTCAGAAAAAATCCTTACTTCATAATATGCAGAATAATTATACCTAACACATTTTTCAGGCAGACCCGCTATACTTTATCCCTCCCCCGCTTAATGTGCAAATATATAGCCCAAATTTGTTTCTAAAGTAGCAAAGAAACTCAAGAAGAAATTGGTTTGTTCTCGAGTTTCACACATCGTTAACGTTGTGTACTATACGCCACTTACTCAAGGTTACGATTCACATTTTACACAGTTTTACAAGTTTAAATGTTTTAGGGAGCGAAAACTTTATTTAGTGGCGTATAATACACAAGTACCAAAATTTCTTCCCCCCACGGAAAATAAAAAAAAAGTCATATAAAATTCCCAAATTTTGAAAGACTTATTTTTCCACAGAGGGGGGGGGGTCTTTTTCCGCTGGTTACTTACGGGTAGGGGGTGTTTTCTGTGGGGGGTATTTTCTGGGGGATATTTTTCACCGGAGGATGGGGGTATTTTCCAAGGGGGGTAGATTTAGCGGACAGCTTCGAATGTCCAGACGTATTTGTGGCATATTTTGCTAGCTAAATAGAAATGTGCCTTTAGGCTTAGGGAATTATTTCACCTGTCCCTAAATAAATAAATAAAAAAAACAAGTTTTTTTTAACTGAGAATAAGGAACGACGTTAAAACTTAAAACGAACAGAAATTATTCCGTATATGAAAGGGGCTGTCCCCTCCTCAACGCCTCGCTCTTTGCGCTAAAGTTTTTTATTGTTTAAAACCCAGGTGTCGAAGACTAATTATGTTTCTGTCAATAGTCTCATACCGGGTTTGCTATCGAAGAGATACAAGCAGTGGCGTTACCAAGATCTGTAAGACCTGTTTCGAAAATTGAGCGAAAATTAGTGAAAGTCATTTGGGAATAAATGGGTATATCTGTTTCCGTGAGTTTTGGAACTACTGGCATCGATTAGCTTATTGCCTCTAGGGTGTATCGTTTCAACCTTTTGTTTCACAGACAAAGGCTGAGAAAATATTCTGTTCTAATCTAGAACTAAAATGAGAAAGATATTTTATAAGCAAGTCAAATTTTGTGTATACCTCAGAATCTGGAGTATTAGAAGTTGGAAGTTTTTGTAAGTAATTTTTTAATTACTACACTGGCAGTATTGGCTTTTATGCTGATTCTAGATATATAAAATTCTTTCAGTTTATTGTTCCACATCCATAACCAAAATCTGAGAAAATTATTCCGCATATGAAAGAGGCTGTGCCCTCCTCGTGGGGGGTTTGGGGGGCGGCAGCCCCCCAACTGTACCTTCTAATCCCTGTACGTTTTAAGGTTCGAACTTGTGACTCAGCCTCTTTAACTCTTTAGAAAACGTAGTTTTTTTTTTCAAATATTTCATAAGAAACAACGGTACTTGTTTAGAATCTAGGTACACACGCGAGAAGTGGAGTGCCGTTAATTCTAAAGAAATAAAACAAAATGGGACGAAAATATAATAGTTTAGAAACAAAAATGGGCTATATATTTATACATTAGGGGAGGGGTGGGGGTAAAGCATAGCATATGCTTTTTTTTAGACAACTCATTCACAGATTCTGAAAGGTGATATGGGCCTGTTTTCGTTAAAACTACGTAGGTCTATTGTGAAGCTTAGATTTTGGTTGAAGCTCATTAGGTGTAATAAAGATAGACTAGAAAGAGCTGCTTATTATCAGATGTTGAGTTATGGTTCAAAAACGTCGTGGCCATCCCAAATTAGCTAATTACGCAAATTATAACGGCAAAATCTTTCAATTTGCTTGCGTTGAAATGTTTTCCTTTCAATTCAGATGTTAAAGCAAAACTTTTGGTTAGCATTCCACTTTGCTCCAGGGGTTGTAGCCATGTTTGTTTGTTTGGGTAAAAATCGACAGAAGTAAAAATTCATAGATCATGAGATCAGAGACTGTAGACCAAATACTATTAAGATTTTCAGGAATAACTATCAGCATATGTATATTAAACTGACAATACACATTCACTTGTATTTTCTTTCAAACAGTTCGTGGTAACGAACTGTAAGTAAGGAGTGACCTGGCTCAATAGTAACCAAAACTCCAAAAAACAGAATTTTTATGCCAATAGATATGTCAAATAAATCAAATCTTTATGCTGATTTAAAATATATAAGTTTCATCGAGTTTAGTCTTATCCATTAAAAGTTATGTGCCTGAGAAAATTTGACTTATTTAAGAAAAAAGAGGGAAACACCCTTAAAAGTAATATAACTTTAATGAAAATCACACCATGGGATTTTGCGTATCAGAGAACCCTACTGTAGAAGTTTCAAGCTCTTATCTTCAAAAATGTGGAATTTTGTATTTTTTGTCAGAAGAAAGATCACGGATGCGTGTTTATTTTTATTTTTTTTTTTTTTATTTCCCCAGGGGTGATCGTATCGATCCAGTAATCCTAGAATATCATAAGTGGGCTCATTTGAATGGAAATTAAAAGTTCTATTGCCCTTTTGAAGTGACCAAAAAATTGGAGGGCAACTTGGCCCCCTCCCATGCTCATTTTTTCCCCGAAGTCATCCAATTAAAATTCTGAGATAGCCAGTTTGTTCAACATAGTCGATAATCTAATAAATATGTCTTTTAGGATGACTTAATCCCCCACTGTTCCCAGGGGAAGGGCTGCAATTTATGAACTTTGCCCATGGTTTAGATATTGTTTTGGTTATTATGAAGTTTACAGACATTTTCATGAAGGATTTTTTCTGGTGGGGGGGGGCAGGAGGAGGGGGTTACTCGGGAAAATCTTTCCGTGAAGGATGTTTCCTTGGGGTAAGGGACATTTCTGTGAAGGGGGCGCCGGATTTCCCAGCATTATTTAAAAACGATCAGAAATTAAATAAAAAAAAACAAGTTTTTTCAACTGAAAGTAAGAAGCAACATAAGAACTTAAAACGAACAGAAATTATTACGTATATGAGTGGGATCACCCCCAAGTCAATACTTCGCTCTTTACGCTACAGTTTTTTATAGTGCTTTCAAAAGAGCTATCTATTCTAATTAAACAGCCTTTGTGATTCAGGGATTTGTGATTTAAACAAAATTTTAACTTTAGCGTAAAGAACGTGGTATTGACTAAGGGGAGAACCCCCTTATATACGTAGTAACATATACGTAATAAAAAAAATAAAAAAAAAACAAGCGATACGCCTCAATAGTAATCGAAACTTTTAAAAACGGAGTTTTGATGTCAATAAGTGTATCAAAAGAATGGGCTAATAATGCTAATTCTAAATATATAAATTTTATTAAGTTTAGTATTACTCATAAAAGGCTACGAGCCTGAGAAAATTTGCCTGATTTTGAAAGAGGGGGGAAACATCCCCTACAAGTGAAATAATTTTAATGAAAATCACACCGTCAGATTCAGCGTATCAGAAAGCCCTATTACATATGTTTCAAGCTCATATCTGCAAAAATCTGCAACTTTGTATTTTTTGCCAGAAGAAAGATCACGGAGGCGTGTTTATTTTTTTTTCAGGGGTAATCGTACCAACCCATTGGCCCTAGAACATCAAGAGAGAGCTCATTCGAACGGAAATTAAAATTTAAAGTGCCCTTTTCAGTGACCAAAAATGCTGGAGGGCAACTTGGCCCCCTCCCACGCCCCTTTTTATCCAATTTCGTCTGATCAAAATTTTGAGATAGCCATTCTGTTCAGCATAGTTGAAAAACCCAAAAAATATATCAAACAGTTCATGATAACGAACTGTAAGTAAGGAGCGACCCGGCTCAATGGTAACCGAAACTCTAAAAAACGGATTTTTGATACCAATAGATACATCAAAAGAGTCAAATTTTAATTCTGATTTCCAATATATAAGTTTCATCAAGTTTAGTCTTACCCATCAAAAGTTAAGCGCCTGAGAAAATTTGGCTGATCTTTGAAAAAAGGGAGAAAGACCCCCTAAAAGCTATCGAAGCTTAATAAAAATCACAACATCATATTCAGCGAATCAGAAATCCTACTGTAGAGGTTTCAAGCACCTATCTACAAAAATGCGGAATTTTGAATTTTTTGCCAGAAGAAAGATCACGGATGCGTGTTTATTTTTATTTTATTTTATTTTTTCCGAGGGGTGATTTTATCGACCCATTGGTTCTAGAATATCGTGGGAGGGCTCATTGGAACGAAAATTAAAAGTTCTAGTAACCTCTTAAGTGACCAAAAAATGGAGGACAACTAGTTCCCCTCCCACGCTCATTTTTTTCCCAAAGTCACCTGATCAAAATTTTGAGATAGCCATTTTTTTCAGCATGGTCGAAAATATGATAAATATGTCTTTTAAGATGACTTAATCCCCCGGAGTCCCCGGGGAGAGGGCTGAAAGTTATGAAATTTACCAAATGTTAACATATAGTATTGGTTATTGGGACAAAAGGGCATTTTTTATAACTTAAAAACTTACCTCCAGGGGCTGTAGGGGTCATTTTATCTCAAAAGACAGTTATTGGGCCTTTCAACTATTTTGAAGAAAATAGCTATCTCCAAATTTTGTTCGGAGGATTTTGGGAAAAAAGTGACGTGGGAAGGGGCCTAGTTGCCCTCCCATTTTTATAGTCACAAAAAGGACACAAGAACTTTTCATTTCCATTAGAATGAGCCCTATCCTTACGTTCTAGGCCTACACGGTCGATACGATCACCCCTGGGAAAAAAAAACAAAACAAAAAGCCAAATAAAGACGCATCCGTGATTTTTCTTCTGGTAAAAATTGCAAAATTCCACATTTTTGCAGATATGAGCTTGAAACATCTACAGTAGGGTTCTTTGATACGCTGAATCTGATGGTGTGTTTTTCATTAAAACTATATGACTTCAAGGGGGTCTCTCCCCCTTTTCCCGAAAAGCAGACAAATTTTCTCTGACCCGTAGCTTTTAATGGGTAAGACTAAATTTAATGAAACTAATATATTTGGATTCAGCATAATAAGTCAATTCTTTCGATACATCTGTTGGTATCAAAATTCCGTTTTTTAGAGTTTGGTTACTATTGAGCCAGGTCGCTGTAAGTGAGTTACAGTTCATTACCACGAACTGTTCGATTACCCATCAAAATCCAAACAGTATTACCAAAAGTATTGTATTCGTAAAACTTTACAGTTTCATGAAATGTAAGTAAACCAATAGAAAAGGTTTTTAACTAAAGTAAGGAGCAAGTTTCAAATCTGTTCCTTGCTTTCAGTTGAAAAGCTCTTTTTTTTATTTAATTTTTGATTGTTTTCCAAATCATACCCAGGCCTAACCAAGATATAATTTAAGGTACGGGCCTCTCAATAGTACCGTTCTACGTTTAAATTTGCAATTTCAATTATGGATAACATTGCAATGCCCCCCACACTCCCTAGGGTTGTAAATAATGTAGTTTGCCCTTTTTTACATGCAGGATTTATCATTAGGAAAAGGAGGCATCTATCTGCAATATCTCAAGAACGGTTAAGGGTATAAACTCAGAAGACAAGTTGATATAGATGTTAAAAAGTGATCCGAGGGCAACCAGTTTCTCTCTCATTCCATTTTTAGACGTCCTCTGCCGAAGATAGCTGATAAAAATTTCTGATTGCTTTCCAAATCATACCCAGGCCTAACCAAGATATAATTTAAGGTACGGGCCTCTCAATAGTACCGTTCTACGTTTAAATTTGCAATTTCAATTATGGATAACATTGCAATGCCCCCCACACTCCCTAGGGTTGTAAATAATGCAGTTTGCCCTTTTTTACTTGCAGGATTTATCATTAGGAAAAGGAGGCATCTATCTGCAATATCTCAAGAACGGTTTAAGGGTATAAACTCAGAAGACAAGTTGATATAGATGTTAAAAAGTGATCCGAGGGCAACCAGTTTCTCTCTCATTCCATTTTTAGACGTCCTCTGCCAAAGATAGCTGATAAAAATTTTGGGATAGCCATCTTCTTCAAAATAGTCGAAAAACCAAATAACTATATCTCCTGGGATAATAAAAACCCCCAGAATTTCCTGAGACAAGCGTTGTAAGTTATATAATTAACTCGTTGTTTACATGCAAGATGCAAGTTAACTGGGAAAGGGTCATGTTTGGTCCTATTTTATGCAGGGACGGTTGTCAAACGGATACAGCAGCAATATCTAAGGAACGGCTGGTATGAAACCTGTCGTGGTATACCTTTGAAACTTTAAAGCTATTTTCAGAGATATTTAAAAAGAAACGGAGGGCAGCCCACCCCTCCCTTCTTGCCCTTTCAGATATCGCCTTTAACACTAATAGAAATCTTAAAAAGCCTTTCCATGACAGCCACAGTGGCTGCCATGCCAGTAGAATAGATCTAAGCAATTCTACAACGCCCCCGTACAAACAGGTTTTTCTAGTAGTTACAGGTCATTACACTCTTTGCCAAGAGGAACGTGTATGACTTGATTGGTGATTAGGATTTGAATAAAAGGAATAGTTTTCTTTACAATTCATATTAGTAAAAGAATTGGATTCAAAGAGAATAGTTTTTATTTGAGAGGATATTAGTGGAGAAAAAATGAGTGGTGCATTTACACTATTGGAGATTAATGATGGAACCGACAGCAGCAGCAGCAACGATATACGAGTACCTAATGTAGCTGTGGAAATAACTGCTGGCTGTAGACTATGTCTTGAATGGGACACTATGTATGCTAGATATGTGATATCATTAAGCAAATTTAAGCAGGAGGAACAGCTGTGTTTTGCTGGAAAAGTAAATATTCTCCATATAAATAAACTTCGGTCAGCATTAGATGTTCTATCGAAATATATTGATGAGAACAAAATGCATCAGTGAATATTATTATTATTGTAATTATGTTCAATAAAACTGTTTCTAAATCAATGGTATTTTTTCTTTTTTTTCTATAGTAGACTAGCGTATATTTTGAGTACAAAAAAGAGATTCTGATTAGTCTGAAGTTGGTTGTGAGAGAGTTAGGACTCTAAAAAATGGATAGATTCGAGAAAGATCGAATCATGAGGAATCTAGTTCTTATGGAAAAGCGTTTGATTCTAGACGATGATTTTCTAGAGTTGTCTATTCAAAGGAAGATATTTTCTCAGGGAATGCTTGTCGATATAATGAAAACTGATTCTCCATCATTAGACTATTGTATGAAGCTTCTACATCGTGGTCCAAATGCATTTACACAATTTATTGATATATTGATCATGACACAGCAAAATGATATTGTGGATATGCTTTTAAACATTAGTTTTTAGAAATTTAGGACCTTTTTCATAAGAAAGATGGTGCTCACGGATGATTTACTCCTCTCTCTCTCTCTATCTCAGACAATTTTTTTGATGTTGCTAGCTCAGTTTCATTGTGGCAGTGAGAGCGTCAACACATGACAAAATGTTCCATACATGTCCACTATGTATGTACTCACTGGGCAGTTGGTCATCATGTGAGAATTGCACAATGATTGAGGAGTGTGATGAAAAGTGTAGATTATGCAACCCGTGTAAATTGCATAGAGGATATGCTGTAAAAATTAAAGGTTGTAATTCCTGTCTTGAAGAGGTGTGTGACTCTCATCCTAGAGGCCACCTATGCTCCAATTGTCATTATGAAAAATGTAAGCAGTGGGAGAGTACATATCCCGGTATGATTGGAAAGAATCCTAACCGTGATTTTAGTTTATTGCTACGAG
This sequence comes from Artemia sinica, assembly GCA_027921565.1. Taxonomy (NCBI): domain Eukaryota; kingdom Metazoa; phylum Arthropoda; class Branchiopoda; order Anostraca; family Artemiidae; genus Artemia; species Artemia sinica. The sequence continues at coordinate 11,382,850 of CM051258.1, forward strand.
ATTGGTATCGTCGTGGTTTTAGATTGTTCTGGGAGGAGGAACCAGGTCAACGATTCAACTGTTGGAACAACAAGAGAATATGGTTTCTACGTCATTGCTGTGAAGACACTGGGTGTTATGATTATAAGCCCACTGATTTTTATTTGGCAGTGACAGAATGTGATTCGACACTTGAGGACACTGTTTGTGAAATTGCTTCAAATACACAAATTGAAACATGTGAATTCTATAGAATGAATGCGAATAGTATCATTGACTATACAAAGAGATATGACAAGAGTGAAGTCACACTCTACTGTAGAAAATGTGACCCTGACATTGCAGTACATCAGAATCAGTACACTGTGAATTCAAATAATCTACCTGCACTAGTTGTTGTCGACAAATACCTAGTAGTGGACGAAATCTAAAAGAGTAGAAAAGTCGTTTTATCATGTATATAATTTTTTTTTTTTATTAATAAACAATTTCACATACATCTTTAGAACATTTTATTCTTAGGGCACTAAAATCAATATTAAATACACTTGTAAGTATATTCTCCACTAGAAAGTCGTTCAATTGAGGTAAGTCAACGTAGATGTTGAGAAACTGCTTGTAGGTGTAGCCACGACATCTGAACATGAAAAAGAGTAGTGCATGAAAGCCACATGTCTTAGTCGCTAAATCCTGTACTCTTCGTTGATTTTGAATAATGGTTTTCCCACTGCTTTCAATAAAGTTGCTGATGTATGGAGCGTAGAATTTATACGATAGGCCAAGAGGATCAAAAAATTCAATATTCTTCGCTGTTTGAAAGATGCATAGCCAATGACCGGTCTTCAAAGTCGATGGACTGCTATTAACAATGATTAGGGTATTGTTAACACTTGAAATTTTTTCAATGAAGTCCGAGGGTATGCAATAGGACTTGTATTGGGACATGTATGGATCCATACTAAATACATTGATTATTTGATTTGTGTTCATGGTGCAAGGTCTAGTAGAACACTACCGTCGGGTGTGATTTCCCAATAGGTTTCAAATTGGCTCAGTGATATTAGCGTGATACTCTCTGTCAGAGCATCGGCAAATGTACACTCTAAACGTACATTCCCAGTTCGTACTATGCTCATATCCTGTGTGCCTGACAAGTCCAAAACAATAACCCCATGATTTTTTGAAAACATTGATTCGGTTATTCCATTTTCAAATAGTTGAGAGTCATGATCTAGGGATTGCATGGTCAACTCGTACAGAGTTCTATAGGATTTTTTGTCAAATGATAGAGTGTACAGTGGAATACCATTCACTTTGCACACAAGACTAGATAGACCGAAAAAATTAAAATCATGGGGGATTCAGTCCAGGATCCAACGGCACTGCCACTCTTCACAAAGGCCAAAGCCAATTTTGAAGGGATTTCTCCATTGATAAACGATGAATCGCTATAGCTACGAGAACCGGTGGCAATGTGACGTTGATTGGTGATTGTATGGGGGACAAGAAGTTTAATGTTGTTACCATTGGCTCTTAGCTTTTCCACTGCCAATGCAACAGAGCTCATAACTTGTTGTTTTCGGACGTGGAGAATTGCCGATGTGATAATAACATTTGCATCGGGTGCTGCAGGAAGTGTTTTTCTCAGAATGAAATTCGATGGGGCCATCTGTAACTTTATGTCAATCTTGACATTGGGGGGTAGCCATTGGGATACATTGAATATCTCATGATTTAATTTTCCAACTAGATGATACTCCTGAGTCACTGCAGTAGTCAACTCACCGTCAGTATCAACACCTGTTCGATATTCATAGCCCAATGATTGTCCTCTCATCTCCTTGTACGCCTTTGGCGTCATCATCATAAATTGTATGTAGCTTGCATAGTTGGATAAATTATTGCTGGTGCTCACCAATGTACCATTAATAAATACATTAATTTGTTTGAATAGGTTGTGTAGAATACAGTTTTCATAGGAGAGACCATCGCCGGCATTTGGAGTTGTATTATCTGACTTTTTCTTCACCACAATATTTAAATCAATAAATGTTGACGACAAATCAATGAAATAGTCTTCATTGGAAAATATTTGAAAGTGTATATTTTCCGAGAGGGGCTGTTGGGGATGAAATTGTTCATAGTAGCCATACTTGACACTGACATCAACATTTTCAGCATTGAATAGATTCAATGAGGAAGTGATTGATGGATATGATTCCTTGTGAGGGAGATAAGTCATCTTAAGAGAAGAAATCCTTCTTTGATCTAACGATCTTTTTCTTCTTCTTCTTCTGCTGCTGCTTATTGGTCTTTGTTGTTTTATTTCTCAAAGTCCTTGTTGATGTCCTTTGCTTCCTGCCTGGGTGGAGACTGATGAGTGAATGACGCGAACGCATCCTTTTCAATCCCTCCCCATTTTGTCGAGATTTTAATTGTTCGCCAACGGCTCTTGCTGAAGATCTAATATTTTCTTTAACACTCTCCTTGAAATTCTTGCCCGACCCCCAGTCCTGTAGTGTGGAGGCAGCAAAATTTGATGCAGCAGGTACAAGATATTTTCTGGCAAGGGGTAGTGCAGAACGAAATAGCCTAGCAAACCAGCTACCAAGACCATAGCCAGACATTGTAGTACGCCCCTTGTAGTAGTCCAATCCATTGCCTATTTGACGTGGACTCAAAGCACCAACATAACAGTCAATATCGGGACAGACAAATGGAATTCTTCTATTGTTCATTTTTTAGGTGATTGTACCGTCGTTGACAATAGGTCGAAAATGACATGTAATCACTGCTAGGCCTTTTGAAATTGCTATTGGATCACCTAATTCGGTTCTTAGTGTTAACTGACAGAGTTCCAAATAGGAAGTGTTTACGGGAATATACTGAAGATGCTTTATATTGTAGTGGTGAACATGTTCTTGATTGGTTTTTCGTTCAAGAACTCGTAGGAGGGGAACATTTGAATTACCAACCCGAGATGTTTCCACAAATGAAGCGTAGAGAAATATACAAGTGTCCGTGGAGAAGCTGGGTGCATAGTCTGCATAGATAACTTGGTCACTACCACTGAAATTTTCTGTCCTAATAATACGTTTTTTAAAACCAAGAACCTCACGTAAATTCTCATTGAGGAAAATTCTTTCATTCTCAAATGGATTGGTAATATAAATTCTCCTTTGTTCCGTCGAGTAATTGAAAGTGAAACCACCTTTTTTTCGACTTGCAATTTTTTTGTTGATAACTCGACACAGTTCATGCATGTTATTGTATTCCCTGTAGGGGATGTTAGCAATAGGGTACTGATTAGAGTCAAAAGTTGCCATTGCACCTTCATCACCGAATTCAAACGGTCGTATTTTTATTTCATATTTACGATCCTTTCTCAGGATGTCATAGGTATTTTTGAGGATACAGTCGACAAGGGCCACTTCATATGCACTGTCAAATTTGATGGCGGGTGAGAGTTTTGTCCAAAAATCACTTGTCCTATTCAAGTCATTGTAGAGAGGATCGGAAACGTTGGACATGAAAGTTACATAGAAATCATTGGGCATTGTCAATATCTTCAACACCAATCCAAGAATCAAAATCAGAGTTGTATCCTAGCCAGCGAACAAGTAACTGTTTCTTACCCCCGCGAGTACGTGTCTTTAATATCTTTTCAATTTGATAGATTTCACTAGCATTTTTAACTTTTTGCAATTCATAGTCATAAAAGCCGCCGAGAATCTCTTCATCTTTGGTATCACGCAGGCGATAAGTTATGGGTTTAGTGTCTAGGATTTTTGCCACTTTAAAAAGTTCAGTGGACCACAAGTAATTCCCCTTTTCAAAAACATTAGTTGTTCTATTAATTCGAACAGTATCACCAACCTTGAATTTATTTTCTTCTTCTTCTTGACTTTTGATTCATTGGAATATTGTTTAAGAAAGGTGTCAATTGTATTATGATCCGAATGATGAACTTCCGTTGGTGTAGAGTTGGACAATGAGCGATGAGGTCGTTGATTATAAATCAACATGATTTTATCTAGATCATGAATAAAAGCCGGCGTATTTTTCAATGTACAATATCTTGAAATTAAAAGTCGAATAGTTCTTATCAATCGTTCGGCCAATGCAGCCTTTATAGGACTGTGACTATGATAGAGCAGTGTACTATATTTCTCTAGTACTTTTGCAACATGAGGATTAACAAATTCACTACCGCGATCCGTTTGAATTTTTTTATATGAATCCTTTTCGAGAATACTTTCAATGGCCTGAGCAACTTCAACACCTCTCTTTGATCGCAATGGAATTGCATATGCATAGCGACTAAAAACACTGATTGCAAGTAGAATGTACTTGTACGGTGTATTGTGACGTCTTTGAAGCTCATCTAGAGTCAGGAGATCTGCTTGCATTATATCCAATGGGTAAAAGGCTTTAGTTTTTCGATATTGATTGGCACGAAGTCTATGATTTCTATGCAGAGTGTAACTTGGTTCATTTTGTAGATAGTCTTGTACACTTTTAGTGCGAACACCCGTGACTTTGGAAAGAGTTGTGGGGGAACTTAAACTCCCCGCCTCGCCAATATTTTCATAAACACCTTTCAGAACTTCAGCCATTTCGAACGTAAACACGTTGTGTAACGTCCGCTACCCTTTTGTATACTGGCTGCTGCTGGTGACGGAGACGTTGACTTGATACGTCTTCGCTTTTGTCTAGCTATCAGTGGTGTGCTAGTATTTTCCAAAATTGATTTAAAATCTTCTTCTGCTTCAAGTTCATCTTTTAATGTGATGATGATGATGCACGTTCATTTAATTTTTTTAGAATTTGTCTATTGCCAATAAGACTTTTGGGGAAGTTTAATGTATTTAGAAAGTTGTATAGACGAGTGTCAAATGATAATAGTCCTTTACGATTTGTAACCATGTCATACATTAAATCAAGTAGATTATAGCTCTTGCCCTGAATTATAATCCTTTCCCCATTGCTCTCAACTTGAATTTGATCACTTTCCAAGAGATAGATTAGGAGTCGTTTACTTTGTTCACGATATGAGTGGGGCATTAGATTTCCAACTTTCAATACAATTGAATCCAATTCCTCCTTCTTTAATTGTGTTCCAGCAGCAGCAGCAGGAGACTCTTGAGGAGATGATTCTTTTTTGGGATCAGCAGCAGTGGGCTTTGATCGATAGTGTTTGTCCACTCGGCGAAGTGCATCTTGAAGTAAAATCAGTTTTTTATCATCATCAATAGTTTCATTGTCGAGGAATTTACTCAGATTGTCCTCAAAGTGTTCGACGGGTGAGAGAGCGAGTTCTATTGGAGTCAATTTATAGGGTTTTGCCATTCTCACTAGAGAAAACTGTTTACAAGTCCTGCAATTATTGGCAGTAAAAGTGTGAAAAAGCTACCGCCCGCCTGAAGAAGTCGTTTCCTTTTAAAATTCTTTCCTTTCTTTTTAGAGGCCAATGTACGTACAATGGAACGATGTTGCTTTGCCTGTTGCTTAACTACTTCTGGTAGTTGAACATTACCCTCGGTCAAATTTAAACAAAGTTCAGATATTAGATTAATGAAATCATTGTCAATACCATGTTTGAGTATTGCTTTTCTAAGCTGAGGTTTTGAAGTGCTTAGAACTGAAAACAAGTGTCTATTTTCATGTAGTTTCTTCAGTGTCATGATAGCGACTAATAGGTCTTTTTAGTGTTCACCGGGAGATATACTGTAATTTCATTGTCGAAAATATCTGTGACTACACGCAGATCCTCGGGTGTATTTTGATTAAGATCCAGCAGGATATAACCGTGGGGTTTATTAGTTGCCTGATTGTATGCTGAGAGCAGGAATTTAGGGGCACCTGGATAGATTTGTTTATTGAGGGTTATTAGCGAGCTAGAATCACGAACAACTCTGTAGATGATATAGTAGGTACAGTTCAAAGCAAGTGTTCGCATACATTTGCTCTGATGAAAGAGATTGTGTAGAACCAGAGTAACGGAAATCTGTTCATGATGAGAGCGAACAGTGAACAATTGCAACATTTGCTGGGACCATTGTTCAATGGATTCAGCCAGATCGTCAATGATCAGCCAAGAGTTTGGTTCAACAATGTTGAAAACATCAAGTCCCTGTATGAACTGTATCTGCATCGATCCCATGGCAGCAATTGCTTTTATTTTATTGTACGACTCCTGCCAAATACTATAGCAATAGTAGATTTTTTTCGGCTTTTCCGCAAACATTTTATCACAATTTTTAATTATTTTAGTTAAGAGTGTTGTTTTGCCCGACATTGAGGGCCCACACAGAAACGATCTGAATGGTGTTTTAAATTGATACATGTTCCTTTCAACAGTTCACCTGGAGAACAACTAACTGTAGACCCTAATTGTCTAATGACTAAATAATTTTTTTTTTTCCCTACTACTACTCGGTTCTTCAAGAAGACAAAGACAAAAGACAAAGAATCATATTTTTTTCTTTTATTATATGCAGATAAAAAAGTAACAATATATTGAAAAAATACACTTTTTTTTTTAAATTTATTCATAATAAAAAAATACAACAACAACATTTACATAGGTACACACAGATAAAAAACACTTTTTTTTTACAGAGAAAAAAAAAACATTAAATTAGAGAGAGAGCACTTGAAAAAATAATTTTTTTTAATTTATTTATAATAAAAAAATACAACAACAACATTTACATGGGTACAGAGAGAGAAAAACATTTTTTTTTTTTTTTTATAGAGAAAAAAACATTAAATTAGAGATGGCACTTGAAAAAAAAAAAATCTGCTCTAAGTCCAAAAAAAAAAGATAACTTTGGTGACGGTGCGCCTCCCGCGCTGGCGGCGGCCGGCCCCCCCCCCCCGGGCCGCGAGGCCCCCCCCCCGGGCCGCGAGGCCCCCCCCCCAAAGGTTTTTAGGAAATTAGTTACAGGACTTTATTTAAACCGAGACTTTCACGGTGGGCAATACATTCGGTCCGGTCTGAAGTTAAATAGTGACCAAGGGGGAGGGTGGTCACACCATCTTGACAAACATAGACCTTGTCGGAAATGGTACTCATGGCTATTTTCTCTACATTTACAGTATAGTTCTTGTACTTCAACGAACGAATTGCCAACAATTTGGCTCGTGGAATTGTATTTTCAGTAATACAATTCCTGTAAATGTCCATATTGAAATTCTTGTCCACATAGCGCGTGGGTACTCCTTTGCAACGTTTCTTGATTTCCTCGTCGTGTGTCTGTATAAAGTACACCTTCGGACCTACAAACATACCACGGGAAATCAAGTCGCTACCCGTTTCAGATTTTAAAAATAAAAGTTGATTGGGCGCCCGACGTTTTACTAGCTCAGGGTAAAGACCAACACTCCAATTGGTGTAGTCCATTCGTGAGCTGATAATTTCACCGTGCGCCAAATCATCAATTAGATTTGATGTTTTTACTTTGAGCAGTAGAGAATCCGTGTCACCGTAGCAGACCTCTACTTGCCCCTTTTCCGGCCACTGTACCCTAGCCACATTGTAGTAGAATTCCAACATGAGCTTTTTTGAGATCTCCAAGATAGCACTGCCTGCTGCAATATTTTTATTCAGGACAATGCGTCTTTTTTTCCTATTCAAAAGTACCATGTCCGGGCCAATGATTGTAAAGGAAGTGTAATTGGGATCGGCAATAATTCGAGCACATTGTTCTGGATCGGTCACAACGTCGCAACGATTCCTATTACGAACACTCTCACACATTTTGCCGAAAGCCGAATTCAAAATGAGTTTATAAATTTCTTTTTCGGCTTTCGACTTTGCTGCAGAACGTTTGCTGACAAAAGTGTCAACAAACGTTTTCAAATAGGGTTTTTGACTAAATTCGAGTGCTCGGTGAACCTTTGTGACGTTGAAACCATTGTTACACATCCATTTTAACGCTACATGATGTACAACTATGTTTTTTTCGGCAGAAGGTCAGCAATAAGTTTTTGTTTTGAAGGCGCCCAATGCAATCCGTCCACCTCGACTAAACGCCTATTGCGAGGACTCAAAGAGTCCTTAGTCACAGGTCTATTGATACACGGGAAAACAAAATCCTTTACTGAATCGTGAAGCTCGACTGGTATCTCTCCATCAATTTCAAAAAACCATCCAACCGGTCCATTCTCCTCAACACTGTCGTCGCCAATGTTGGGGAAATGGGGAGCTTGAGGGTCATTGAGCCATTTATAGTCGCCGCAAGGTAGTGCATAATGGGACATGGCCGAGGGGTAGAGAGAATTCATATCGAGGAAAACTGCATTTGATTTTGTCCCCGTCTTCTCCCCCGTTGGATCAGTTTCCAAGATACGGTCTCCGTGAAAAACAAAACCCCCCCTCATTGACCTCTCGATGAACAGGTGCTGATCAATGTCAGTGATCAGCCCGATTTTTTCCCCACTAATTTTCAGGATGAGGTCCATCACTAGATGAGGCGAAGAAAAATAATACCCCAAATCAAGATTAAACTCCTCATAGATTTTATCCGTATTTTTACACATAATGTCTAACAATGTTAACACGTCACTCGACAAATACAGCTTGCAGTAGTCAAATCCATTTTTACACCCTCCCGCTGCCCAAACTTTTTTAGCAAAACTGTATTCCTCGGGGGTGCAACTACGATCGTGAAGACTGTCGTAAAACGATTCAATACAAGGAATAGCCTCCTCGGCGAATCTCGACATGGAACAATAAAAGTCATAAGGATAGATGCCCTTGACCGTTAACAAATCATATAAATCATTTGGAAATTGTTGCTTGAGAAGGGGGAAAGCATTGCTGCCGTCATCGTTTTTCTGCACTTGAATTAATTCGCTCAATGATTTGGGAAAAAAACTGTAGGAATCTAAAAAGCGAATTTTATTCGTGTACTCAACACCGGCTTCAACAAATTTCCACATAAATTCCAAAACAAGCAACTTTTCCGATGACTTAGGTATAATTTTGTACGTAAAGCTGTCTATCACCCATGCATCATCATCCACTGTTCGATTTCTTTGAAGATGTGCCAATGCAGGTAGCACAAACTTCAGATCGTAGTTAGAGTTATGTATAAAAACCGGTAGAAAAAGTTGTTGTTTAATTTTTAAATTACATGAATTGTGAGCCCACCCCCGAAAGTTACTTTTCCCCGTTGAATTGGGGTCAATAAGGTGATTGTGGTCCTGCACCGCGTCTTTTGGGGCAAGGGCACCCCTACACACCCAGCAAATTGTCCCCTTTTCCAACGCCAATTGCTCTTTATCCGACAATGTCATCGGATAATTAGTATGACGTAATCGTGAAATTGCCCTGTTTGCCGTTTTTATTAAAGAAACCAATAGCTTTTCCATACTGCCCTCCTCGTCCATAGTCAAAAAAAACTCTTCCAATAGCATTTTATTGTTGGCGTCGCGACGGGCATGTGCGTAGGAACACGCAACTAGTTTGTGTTCCTTGACTATATTTGGCCTTGATGGGTCTGATACCTCAACCAGTCTTGTTTCACAATCCAAAGACATTTTATCAGATTGCAGAAGAGAATTTTGAAAATTTTTAAATTGTAAAATGTCTTTGCCTTCTGCCGGCATTTCTATTCTTTGATTTCCATGAATTTTGCAATGTCCCATGTGATCTGAAAAAGTTCGCTCAGATCTAAATGAGGAGAGGCACATGGGGCAATAGAAACATTCTCCTTTGTCTTGCCTTGACATAGGAGTCGACTTATCGCCGTAACGGGGAAAAAATGACCATAAGAATTTACATCTTTGGGAGGCTGGTAAATAACCCATACCCAATTTTTAACATTTTCCACCCTCGGTGTCCTCACTGAGTACAAAACCCCTTTTTTATTCGGTTTTTTCCCCCCATCTACAAATTCTGTGTCATACTGGAGAACAACTACTCCCACCCCAAGATTTTCATTTGCTTTCTCGAATATGCTTATTTCTTTAAAGGACACCGGATATTTTCCCTCTAAACAATCAAAATTTACTTTAGGGAAATTTTTCCCGCCGTTACGTGCAAGTTTGTCAAGATTTTTCATTGTTGATTCATTTTTTAATGTCCTATGGGCCGCTGCTAAAAATGCATACTTAAAGCATTGAAGTCCAGTGTCAAATCTAAAACCCTGAACTCCTTTGGTAGCCGACAAATCTGGGTGGCATTTTATTCCTTTACCCCTCCCACCCCTTAAACTAAAGTTTTTTTTAAATCTACTGAGATTCAGATCCATTCGTTCAATGTATAAAATGGTGGAACCACTCCCCCTCTCATTAAATGTATCCAAAGTTGAAATTAGTTTATTTACCCAGTTGAAAAAGTTGTCTTCAAAATCGTTTAGACCTGGGTAAAAAGTCTGGTTCCCCGTCGAAAAATGAAAATAAAAAATGTCCTCAGATGTCCCCTTTTGTAAAAAAAACTTTTTGGTTGACTGATGCTTTAATTCCCCCCTGACCTCCCCATTTCTGGATCTGAATATCAATAAGTGCTCGAATTTTGTCGATATAGCTATGGAGATTTTTCACGGGGTCAGTTAAAATAATGCCAGCGTTTTCCTCGGGAAGGCTAAAATCTACCCTGTACGTTTGCAAATGGCTTAGAGCAGATTCTAACAGATAAAAATCAGGCAATTCCGGGGACGTAGTACTGTTTTGATGTCCTGACCCTGTTTGTTCAATCACATTGGAGGGTTGTGACATGAGGTCCCCTAGTACATATTCTAAGGTGTTTGGGGACAATTGGTCGAGCCAGCCTGTATTGTCCTCTGATGGAATTTCATTATGAGGACCCAGTTCAGATTTACTTGTAGCATCATCATCTAAATATTCACGTATGAAACTATCTGTCCACACCGGATCCTCAAACATGTCAATATCACAGCTTAAGTCCTCCAGGCTGGCCATTTCCCCAAAAACATCATTAAGGAATCCCTCATGCCACTCCATGTTCTCTAGAACCAGTGTAGGTTCATCCCTGAACTCTGCCGGTGGTGACAGAATTGGTTCTGTAAATATACTTGCATCATCACTCAATGGTGCTGCCGCTGGGGGTGCTATATTTTTAATCTGTAGAAAAAAAAGTTTTTTATTTTTTATGTAAAATAATCATTTTTTTTTAGTTAATAAACTTTTGTCAATTTCTCATAGTCATTGTCCCACCACCTGAACAATTAAAAGAAGAAAAAAGTTACATTGCCTTATGTCTTTCATAATGTCAACTGAACATGTTAAAAAAAAAAAAATTTTTTTGTCGGGAAAATGTAGTCTTATTCTTATTAGAAGGGTAAGTTCGAACAAGAGAATGATAGAAAAAATTAATGGTTTTATTCCAAATTTTTTTTTTTTTAAATAAAAACGCAAAATATGAGTCCAATTCAATTCTTTGAGCTTCTTCATTGTAACTGTTAATGAAATTGGACCATTGTTCGACTGATGCAGTATGTTGTACGAGCAGTTGCTCCTCGGCTTCAGTTAAAGGAAACGAGCTCCATATGTCGGAGCTCGGTGGTGCCACCTTCTCAATAATCCGTATTTTCCTCTGTCTTTTGCCAACGGATTTTTTCGACCTGGGCTAAATAAATACTGGTAAGAGAGAAGAACTTTTTTCTCCATCCATATCAACAATTAAAATGTTGAATGGGCCCCCCCCCCCCAAACCCCTCCCAGGGGGAACCCTTGGGAACCGGGGGGCTTCCTTCGAGGTAGGAGGATCGATACCCTTTCCGAGTTGGAGGGGTATCGGATTTCACAACACTGTTCAAATAGTCTCAAATTCTTTTCTTGAAAACACCTAAGTGTTTCAATGAAATGCCCATAAACGACTTTCATCCAAATAATGTTTCTTAAAATTGCTGCGAAGACATATTTGGAAGTTGTCAAAAAACCTTTTTCCCTGTGTAAATTGAAGATATGTATCTTGCTATTTAACGTCCAATTTGCATGCGACCCTACTTAGAATTCAAAATCGGATTAAAAGGCGGTGGTAGATCTGATAAGTATCGCGGATGTATTCAAATGCATTAGGGACGAAAATACCAGTCTAAAAGTGCGCGCGTTAACTGTATGGTGGCAATTGTTTTCAAATAGTTAGTTTTTTTTGTCTAAAAGGAATATTGTATTAGAATGCATCTTAGTTATAAGTTACGAGGTAAGGTTTTTTTATATTTAGAAATGCATGATAAGCACTCCATAAATATCGCTAATTTGGTTAATGAAAGAAAATTAAATAGCTTAAGAACAAATTTTAAGTTTTTAAAAAGCTATGCGCCTGAGAAAATTTTGTCTTATTTTTTTGAAAATAGGGATAGAAAAAAAATATGTATATACTTACAAATTCTAACTGGTCTTCTATATCTGAACTCCTTTTCAACTTCCTTCCAGTTGCCATGGAGCCAACGCAGGAGTCAGAGGGTTCTGTCGCTATAAGCTGAGTGCTCGATGCATGATCCTGTGTAACTTTTCTAGCGAATTTGATAACAGACGCTCTTGTGGGCTGTATTAATGAAGGTTCGCCATATCTAGCTTTCTTCTCAGAAGGGGGATTATTGCACGTCTCTTCTTCCTTAAAAAAGACAAAAAAAATTTAGCATGTAGCAAAAATGTATTTTGGGTTTTTGGAAAATAATTTAGTTTATTTTAGACATCTTGATTTCAAAATCAGAGGTTTTGATAGTGAGATGGAGGACCTTTTATAAACTGCCCCCCCCCCTCTCCTCCTATGTCCATGCTTCCGTGACTGTATTTGTAAATTCAAACTTAAAAAGCAGTATTTGCGTTCCTTATTAAACAATATGGAGAAGAATTGCATATGACAGTCAAGTAAAACTATCAGATTTCAATCAAATGTAGACATAAATAGAAATTTAAGAAGTGGAAAAGTTAATTAGCACGGCTCAGTCAATCCCTCTTATGAGATAATTAGGTCCGTTAAATAAAAAGGATAGCTAACAATGTTATTTATTAAATAGGGTTATAAGGTAACAAATTTTATTTTTGAGGAAATGGGGGGTGAGGGTTTTGAACGCATTAAATTTTAGGAAGAGATTCTTCAACGCAGACTGGTCAGGAAATATTTTCAAAAAAACATCCCTAAAAAACCACTGATCGTGATAAAAAAAAATCGCACTGTAATAAAAAAGGAAGCTTTTTTGTAACAATTAATACATTAAAAGAATCAACATTTTATTCTAATCCCAATTTACCGATTGAAAGCTAAGCACTTTTTTTTTCAAAAACATCCTTAAAAAGGCCGCTGATCTTGATAAAAAATCACACCATAAATGCAGACTGGCCTGGAAGTATTTTCAAAAACATCCCTAAAAAAAAAACACTGATCTTGATAAAAAAGGAAGCTTTTGTAACAATTAATACATTAAAAAAATCAACATTTTATTCTAATCCTAAATTACCGATCGAAAAGCTAAGCACTTTTTTCAAAAAAAACATTCCCTAAAAAGACCACTGATCTTGATAAAAAATCACACCGTAAATTTCAACCTATAAGAGAATTAGAGGTTTTTTCAACTCCTAAAAACAACAAGCTTCTAAGTACATAAGTACCCTTAGTTCTAGTGTAAGGAAAGAATTTCTTCCTTAATTTAATGACAATTTCTTTTTAATAATGCGAATATTTTTTACTCACCAGAAAAAGGTTAGAATTATCCATTTTTTCCATATAAATGTTTTTTACAAAAAAATGCTTGTAATCTCGAATATAAACGATTCGAAACTGATGGAGAATCAAATATGGAACCTGATTATATACAAAAAATAATAGGCGAGTAAAAAAGAAGAGACATCGGTTTTTTGAACTAAAAAAGACATTGAACTTTGAAATTGCGCAAGTCCTCTTGGCAAAGACCTATAGACCTTTTTGTACAGGGGCTTTGGCAAAGAGTGTGATGACCTGTAACTACTAGAAAAACCTGTTTGTACGGGGGCGTTGTAGAATTGCTTAGATCTATTCTACTCATGCCCCCTTAGCATAGGCTGTTTATAGTATATATTATTATATTCTTATTTGTTCATGTTTATTCTAAATGAGAGGAGATGATAGATTAATTCCTCCTCCCCCTCTCATACCCTTTCCTATATTTATCTGAAGGCTCATGGATATTTAGACTATTTTGGCATTGAAATGCACTCTCTTGGTCTGATATCCCTCAAACCAACACGGTGAGGGGTGCAACCCAAGGCCGTTTTCAGGGGGGGGGGGCTCAGGGAATTTCCCGGGTGGAATTTATCGAGGGGGGACAAAAATACTTTTGTCCCCCTAATTTTATGTGGTCAACAAAAATTACTACCAATAGGAGTTTGGCTACTGCCCCTTTCTCCCTTTCCAAACCATAAAAGTCTAAGGTATGTTATGTCCTTTCCGTTTTATTGAAAACTATATGTATCTCGAACAGCGTGCTTTTGTTTTTCAAAACATCAACGACAAAAAGTGTAAAATCTATATAATAGTCCGTATAACTGTAAGGAACTATTGAAAATAATGAACATTAATTCCAGGAAGCTCAGCGGTTTAAGTGTTTATTTCACTGTAATTTTTATTACAAAAAACTGTTTTATTTTACTGTAATTTTAATGTATTATTGAAAATTTACTAGCATTATTAGAAAAACGATCAGAAAACAAATTAAAAAAAAAGAATGTTTTTCAACTGAAAGTAAGGATCAACGTTATAACTTAAAACGAACAGAAATTATTGAGGAGGTTTCGCTCCTCCTTGATACGTTGCTCTTTACGCTAAAGTTTGACTATTTTTAATTGTTGTCCCAAATTTTCTAACGTTGTCTCCTGAAACACAAGGGTCACTTAATATTAGAATGAGAAGCTTTTATATAACTACAAAAAAACCTTTGCGTGTTTGACAAGTTTATTGTCAAAGCAGACACCGCTATTGTTTACTGCTTCTACTGCAACAATTGTTCTTGAAAAAATATTATGTGCATAGTCTGGTTTATTTTTATATTGTCAACAAAAATTACTACTAAGAGGAGTTTGGCTACTGCCCCTTTCTCCTTTCTCAAACCATAAAAGACTTTAGCCTGTTATGTACTTTCCGTTTTATTGAAAACTATATGTATCTTTAACAGTGTGCTTTTGTTTTTCAAAACATCGACGACAACAAAAAAAAAAAATCATAGGCAGCGCAGTAGCGGTGCCTAAGTAAAGAACGATGTTGGCACAATGTATTTTTTTTCAGATCAGAGGGATCTTGTAAGAGTCAGTGATCAGAGGGCAGCTACCCTCTCCACCTACCCACACGTCGTATTGTCCTAAAGTGCGTCTACTAGAAATTTTGAGACACCCCTTCTATTCAAAATAGTATAAATATCATATAACAAGGCTTTTAGGGTTGAAACAGACCCCAGAGATTAGGGGCAAGGGTCGTAGTTTATGCCCAGGGGGTATTTAAGGTTCTTATGGAAGGGATGGCTGTTTAACTTCAGAAGAGGCTCAATCTTTCTCCCTGAAAAAAAACTATGTCAATATAAAACGAAAAGAAATTAACCACAAAAACTTTTTGCACAAAATAAGTTTTTCCAAAAAAAAGTAAAGAACTCCATTAAACCAAAAATGAAAAAAGAATAGAATAAAATAATCTACCAAGCAAGTAGTAACCGTACAATTCGTTGAAAACCTACACGCAAACCTACGCCTGAGGCATGGATATGTGTGTAGGTTTTCAACGAATTGGGGTTACCAGGGTCATTTGCCTATTACAATGAACTCTACATGGGTTGATAGACATGTTTTCTATTATGACACCCATTTTTGGGGGACAACCAGAGAGAGAGAGAGCGACGGTCACACTAACTACTTGATTAGTAGTTGGATTCGGATATAAGGAGTAATTTTCATTGTATTTCATATTAGTAAGAGAATTGAATTCAAAGAGAATAGTTTATTTGAGAGGATATTAGTGGAGAAAAAATGAGTGGTGCATTTACACTATTGGAGATTAATGATGGAACCGACAGCAGCAGCAGCAACAATGTACGAGTACCTAATGTAGCTGTGGAAATAACCGCTGGGTGTAGACTATGTCTTGAATGGGACATTATATATGCAAGATACGTGATATCATTAAGCAAATTTAAGCAGGAGGAGCAACTATGTTTTGCTGGAAAAGTGAATATTCTCCATATAAATAAACTTCGGTCAGCATTAGATGTCCTATCGAAATATATTGATGAGAACAAAATGCATCAGTGAATATTATTATTGTAATTATGTTCAATAAAAATGTTTCTAAATCAATGGTATTTTTTTTTCTTTCTATAGTAGACAAGCGTATATTTTCTAGAGTAGAAAAAAGAAATTCTGATTAGTCTGAAGTTGGTTGTGAGAGAGTTAGGACTAAAAAAAAAATGGATAGATTCGAGAAAGAGCGAATCATGAGGAATCTAGTTCTTATGGAAAAACGTTTGATTCTAGATGATGATTTTCTAGAGTTGTCTATTCAAAGGAAGATATTTTCTCGAGGAATGCTTGTCGATATAATGAAAACTGATTCTCCATCATTAGACTATTGTATGAAGCTTCTACATCGTGGTCCAAATGCATTTACACAATTTATTGATATATTGATCACGACACGACAAAATGATATTGTGGATATGCTTTTAAACATTAGTTTAGAAATTTAGGACTTTTTTTC
The DNA here is from genome assembly GCA_027921565.1 of Artemia sinica. Lineage (NCBI taxonomy): Eukaryota > Metazoa > Arthropoda > Branchiopoda > Anostraca > Artemiidae > Artemia > Artemia sinica. The sequence continues at coordinate 11,399,519 of CM051258.1, forward strand.
ATAAGAAAGATGGTGCTCAAGGATGATTTACTCCTCTCTCTCTCTCTCAGACATTTTTTTTTGTTGCTAGCTCAGTTTCATTGTGGCAGTGAGAGCGTTAACACATGACAAAATGTTCCATACATGTCCGTTATGTATGTACACACAGGGCAGCTGGTCATCATGTGAGAATTGCACAATGATTGAGGAGTATGATGAAAAGTGTAGATTATGCAACCCGTGTAAATTGCATAGAGGATATGCTATACAAATTAAAGGATGTAATTCCTGTCTTGAAGAGGTGTGTGACTCTCATCCTAGAGGTCACCTATGCTCCAATTGTCATTATGATAAATGCAAGCAGTGGGAGAGTACATATCCCGGTATGATTGGAAAGAATCCTAACCGTGATTTTAGTTTATTGCTACGAGATTGGTATCGTCGTGGTTTTAGATTGTTCTGGGAGGAGGAACCGGGTCAACGATTCAACTGTTGGAACAACAAAAGAATATGGTTTCTACGTCATCGTTGTGAAGACACTGGGTGATATGATTATAAGCCCACTGATTTTTATTTGGCTGTGACGGAATGTGATTCGACACTTGAGGACACTGTTTGTGAAATTGCTTCAAATAGGCAAATTGAAACATGTGAATTCTATAGAATGAATGAGAATAGTATCATTGACTATACAAAGAGATATGACAAGAGTGAAGTCACACTCTACTGTAGAAAATGTGACCCTGACATTGCACTACATCAGGATCAGTACACTGTGAATTCAGATAATCTACCTGCACTAGTTGTTGTCGACAAATACCTAGTAGTGGATGAAATCTAAAGAGTAGAAAAGTCGTTTTTATCATGTATATAATTTTTTTTTTATTAATAAACAATTTCACATACATCTTTAGAACATTTTATTCTTAGGGCACTAAAATCAATATTAAATACACTTGTAAGTATATTCTCCACTAGAAAGTCGTTCAATTGAGGTAAGTCAACGTAGATGTCGAGAAACTGCTTGTAGGTGTAGCCACGACATCTGAACATGAAAAAGAGTAGTGCATGAAAGCCACATGTCTTAGTCGCTAAATCCTGTACTCTTCGTTGATTTTGAATAATGGTTTTCCCACTGCTTTCAATAAAGTTGCTGATGTATGGTGCGTAGAATTTATACGATAGGCCAAGAGGATCAAAAAATTCAATATTCTTCGCTGTTGAAAGATGCTTAGCCAATGACCGGTCTTCAAAGTCGACGGACTGCTATTAACAATGATCAAGGTATTGTTAACACTTGGAATTTTTTCAATGAAGTCCGAAGGTATGCAATAGGACTTGTACCGGGACATGTATGGATCCATACTAAATACGTTGATTATTTGGTTTGTGTTCATGGTGCTAGGTCTAGTAGAACACTGCCGTCGGGCGTGATTTCCCAATAGGTTTCAAATTGACTCAGTGATATTAGCGTGATACTCTCAGTCAGAGCATTGGCAAATGTACACTCTAAACGTACATTCCCTGTTCGTACTATGCTCATATCCTGTGTGCCTGACAAATCCAAAACAATAACCCCATGATTTTTGAAAACATTGAATCGGTTATTCCATTTTCAAATAGTTGAGAGTCATGATCTAGGGATTGCATTGTCAACTCGTACAGAGTTCTATAGGATTTTTTGTCAAATGATAGAGTGTACAGTGGAATACCATTCACTTTGCACACGAGGCTAGATAGACCGAAAAAATTAAAATCGTGGGGGGATTCAGTCCAGGATCCAACGGCACTCCCACTCTTCACAAAGGCCAAAGCCAATTTTGATGGGATTTCTCCATTGATAAATGATGAATCGCTATAGCTACGAGAGCCGGTGGCAATGTGACGTTGATTGGTGATTGTATGGGGGACAAGAAGTTTAATGTTGTTGCCATTGGCTCTTAGCTTTTCCACTGCCAATGCAACAGAGCTCATAACCTGTTGTTTTTGGACGTGGAGAATTGCCGATGTGATAATGACATTTGCATCGGGTGCTGCAGGAAGTGTTTTTCTCAAAATGAAATTCGATGGGGCCATCTGTAACTTTATGTCAATCTTGACATTGGGGGGTAGCCATTGGGATATATTGAATATCTCATGATTTAATTTTCCAACTAGATGATACTCCTGGGTCACTGCTGTAGTCAACTCACCATTAGTATCAACACCTGTTCGATATTCATAGCCCAATGATTGTCCTCTCATCTCCTTGTACGCCTTTGGCGTCATCATCATAAATTGTATGTAGCTTGCATAGTTGGATAAATTATTGCTAGTTCTCACCAATGTTCCATTAATAAATACATTAATTTGTTTGAATAGGTTGTGTAGAATACAGTTTTCATAGGAGAGACCATCGCCGGCATTTGGAGTTGTATTATCTGACTTTTTCTTCACCACAACATTTAAATCAATAAATGTTGACGACAAATCAATGAAATAGTCTTCATTGGAAAATATTTGAAAGTGTATATTTTCCGAGAGGGGTTGTTGAGGGTGAAATTGTTCATAGTAGCCATACTTGACACTGACATCAACATTTTCAGCATTGAATAGATTCAATGAGGAACTGATTGATGGATATGATTCCTTGCGGGGGAGATAAGTCATCTTAAGAGAAGAAATCCTTCTTTGATCTAACAATCTTTTTCTTTTTCTTCTTCTTCTGTTGCTTATTGGACTTCGTTGTTTTATTCCTCAAAGTCCTTGTTGATGTCCTTTGCTTCCTGCCTGGGTGGAGACTGATGAGTGAATGACGCGAACGCATCCTTTTCAATCCCTCCCCATTTTGTCTAGATTTTAATTGTTCACCAACGGCTCTTGCTGAAGATCTAATATTTTCCTTAACACTCTCCTTGAAATTCTTGCCCGACCCCCAGTCCTGTAGTGTGGAGGCAGCAAAATTTGATGCAGCAGGTACAAGATATTTTCTGGCAAGGGGTAGTGCAGAACGAAATAGCCTAGCAAACCAGCTACCAAGACCATAGCCAGACATTGTAGTACGCCCCTTGTAGTAGTCCAATCCATTGCCTATTTGACGTGGACTCAAAGCACCAACATAACAGTCAATATCGGGACAGACAAATGGAATTCTTCTATTGTTCATTTTTTAGGTTATTGTACCGTCGTTGTCGTTGACAATGGGTCGAAAATGACATGTAATCACTGCTAAGCCTTTTGAAATTGCTATTGGATCACCTAATTCAGTTCTTAGTGTTAACTGACAGAGTTCCAAATAGGAAGTGTTTACGGGAATATACTGAAGATGCTTTATATTGTAGTGGTGAACATGTTCTTGATTGGTTTTTCGTTCAAGAACTCGTAGGAGGGGAACATTTGAATTACCAACCCGAGATGTTTCCACAAATGAAGCGTAGAGAAATATACAAGTGTCCGTGGAGAAGCTGGGTGCATAGTCTGCATAGATAACATGGTCACTACCACTGAAATTTTCTGTCTTAATAATACGGTTTTTAAAACCAAGAACCTCACGTAAATTCTCATTGAGGAAAATTCTTTCATTCTCAAATGGATTGGTAATATAAACTCTCCTTTGTTCCGTCGAGTAATTGAAAGTGAAACCACCTTTTTTTCGACTTGCAATTTTTTTGTTGATAACTCGACACAGTTCATGCATGTTATTGTATTCCCTGTAGGGGATGTTAGCAATAGGGTACTGATTAGAGTCAAAAGTTGCCATTGCACCTTCATCACCGAATTCAAACGGTCGTATTTTTATTTCATATTTACGATCCTTTCTCAGGATGTCATAGGTATTTTTGAGAATACAGTCGACAAGAGCCACTTCATATGCACCGTCAAATTTGATGGCGGGGGAGAGTTTTGTCCAAAAATCACTTGTCGTATTCAAGTCATTGTAGAGAGGATCGGAAACGTTGGACATGAAAGTTACATAGAAATCATGGGGCATTGTCAATATCTTCAACACCGATCCAAGAATCAAATTCAGAGTTGTATCCTAGCCATCGAACAAGTAACTGTTTCTTACCCCCACGAGTACGTCTCTTTAATATCTTTCAATTTGATAGATTTCACTAGCATTTTTAACTTTTTGTAGTTCATAGTCATAAAAGCCGTCGAGAATCTCCTCATCTTTGGTATCACGCAAACGATAAGTTATGGGTTTAGTGTCTAGGATTTTTGCCACTTTAAAAAGTTCGGTGGACCATAAGTAATTCCCCTTTTCAAAAACATTAGTTGTTCTATTAATTCGAACAGTATCACCAACATTGAATTTATTTTTCTTCTTCTTGACAGCCGACGATTCATTGGAATACTGTTTAAGAAAGGTGTCAATTGTATCATGATCAGAATGATGAACTTCCGTTGGCGTAGAGTTGGACAATGATCGATGAGGTCGTTGATTATAAATCAACATGATTTTATCAAGATCACGAATAAAAGCCGATGTATTTTTCAATGTACAATATCTTGAAATTAAAAGTCAAATAGTTCTTATCAATCGTTCGGCCAATGCAGCCTTTATAGGACTGTGACTATGATAGAGCAGTGTACTATATTTTTCTAGTACTTTTGCAACATGGGGATTAACCAATTCACTACCGCGATCCGTTTGAATTTTTTTATACGAATCCTGTTGGAGAATACTTTCAATGGCCTGAGCAACTTCAACACATCTCTTTGATCGCAATGGAATTGCATATGCATAACGACTATAAACACTGATTGCAAGTAGAATGTACTTGTACGGTGTATTGTGACGCCGTTGAAGCTCATCTAGAGTCAGGAGATCTGCTTGCATTATATGCAATGGGTAAAAGGCTTTAGTTTTTCGATATTGATTGGCACGAAGTCTATGATTTCTATGCAGAGTGTAACTTGATTCATTCTGTAGATAGTCTTGTACATTTTTAGTGCGAACACCAGTGACTTTGGAAAGAGTTGTGGGGGAACTTAAACTCCCCGCCTCACCAATATTTTCATAAACACCTTTCAGAACTTCAACCATTTTGAACGTAAACACGTTGTGTAACGACCGCTACCCTTTTGTATACTGGCCGTTGGTGGTGGTGGTGATGATGACTTGATACGTCTTCGCTTTTGTCTAGCTATCAGCGGTGTGCTAGTATTTTCCAAAATTGATTTAAAATCTTCTTCTTCAAGTTCATTTTTTAATGGTGTCAATGTTGTTGTTGATGCATGTTCATTTAATTTTTTTAGAATTTGTCTATTGCCAATAAGACTTTTGGGGAAGTTTAATGTATTTAGAAAGTTGTATAGATGAGTGTCAAATGATAATAGTCCTTTACGATTTGTAACCATATCATAGATTAAATCAAGTAGATTATAGCTCTTGCCCTGAATTATAATCCCTGCCCCATTGCTCTCAACTTGAATGTGATCACTTTCCAAGAGATAGGCTAGGAGTCGTTTACTTTGTTCACGATATGAGTGGGGCATTAGATTTCCAATTTTCAATACAATCGAATCTAATTCCTCGTTCTTTAATTGTGTCTCAGCAGCAGCAGCAGAATGCTGAGGAGATGATTCTTTTTTGGGGTCAGCAGCAGCAGCAGCAGTGGGCTTCGAGCGATAGGACTTGTGTTTGTCCACTCGGCGAAGTGCATCTTGAAGTAAAAGCAGTTTTTTATCATCCTCAATATTTTCATTGTCAAGGAATTTACTCAGATTGTTCTCAAAGTGTTCGACGGGTGAGAGAGCGAGTTCTATTGGAGTCAATTTATAGGGTTTTGCCATTCTCTTTTAGAGAAAACTGTTTACAAGTCCTGCAATTATTGGCAGTAAAAGTGTGAAAAAGCTACCGCCCGCCTGAAGAAGTCGTTTCCTTTTGAAATTCTTTCCTTTCTTTTTAGAGGCCAATGTACGTACAATGGAACGATGTTGCTTTGCCTGTTGCTTAACTACTTCTGGCACTTGAACATTACCCTCGATCAAATTTAAACAAAGTTCGGATATTAGATTAATGAAATCGTTGTCAATACCGTGTTTGAGTATTGCTTTCCTAAGCGGAGGTTTTGAAGTGCTTAGAACTGAAAACAAATGTCTATTTTCATGTGGTTTCTTCAGTGTCATGATAGCAACTAATAGGTCTTTTTAGTGTTCACGGGGAGATATACTGTAATTTCATTGTCAAAAATATCTGTGACTACACGCAGATCCTCGGGTGTATTTTGATTAAAATCCAATAGGATGTAGCCGTAGGGTTTATTAGTTGCCTGATTGTATGCTGAGAGCAGAAATTTGGGGGCTCCCGGATAGATTTGTTTATTGAGAGTTATTAGCGAGCTAGAATCACGAACAACTCTGTAGATGATATAGTAGGTACAGTTCAATGCAAGTGTTCGCATACATTTGCTCTGATGAAAGAGATTGTGTAGAACCAGAGTAACGGAAATCTGTTCATGATGACTGTGAACAGTTGTAGCATTTCCTGGGACCATTGTTCAATAGATTCAGCCAGATCGTCAATGATCAACCAAGAGTTTTGTTCAATAATGCTGAAAACATCAAGTCCCTGTATGAATTGTATCTGCACCAACCCTGTCGTGGCAGCAATTGCTTTTATTTTATCATATGACTCCTGCCAAATACTATAGCAATAGTAGATTTTTTCGGCTTTTCCACAAACATTTTATCACAATTTTTAATTATTTTAGTTAAGAGTGTTGTTTTGCCCGACATTGACGGTCCACACAGAAACGATCTGAATGGTGTTTTAAATTGATACATGTTCCCTTCAACAGTTCACCTGGACAACTAACTGTAGACTATGACTGTCTAATGACTTTATTATATACATAAAAAGGTAACAATACTTTAAAAAAAAATACTACATTGAAAAAGGCACATTAAACATGAATAAAAAAAATACACTTTTTTTAATTTATTTATAATAAAAAAAATACAACATTTACATAACCACTAGAAAAAAAAAACACTTAAATAAATACACTTTTTTTTCTGTTTATTTATTTATAAAAAAATACAACATTTATTGGAATAATGCGCACTTGAAATATCACTTTTACTTACAACATTTTAAATTTTGGGGTCCCCCCTCCCCCCCCCCCCGGGGGGGCGGCCGCTGCGGCGGCCGGGGCCGGGAAGCGCCGGGCGCCGGGGGCCCGCTGCGGTGGGCCCGGGCCGGGGGCCGGCATTAAATACTGGAAATTGATCTGCCTTGCAAACACACCCACACACATTGAAAATTGATTGTGATAGAAAAAAAAAGAATTAGAAAAAAAAACCTAATTACCCAAAAAAAAACCTCCCACCCAATTTACACTTTTTTTTTGGTGAATTTAAGTTAATTTTTTTAGACCGAAATGTTTTCTGTACTCTGTACATTCAACTCGGTCTGAAATTAAATAATGACCGTGTGGCAGTACCTTCACACCATCCTCAAGTACATAGACTTTGTCCGATATGGTAGACATGGCGTTTTTCTCAACTCTAACTGTGTAGTTTTTAAATTGTAAAGAGCGAATCGCCATGACTTTCGCCCTTGGCACTAAACTACGTTCCACACAGTTTCTATACACACTCATGTCGAAATTATTTTTTACAAAGTGTGTAGGTACCCCCTTGCAAACTTGTTTGATATCCTTGCCGTGCGTTTCCACACAGTATACCTTCGGTCCAGGAAACACACCACTGGATATCAGATCGCTACCCGTTTCAGATTTTAACATTAACAATTGATTTGGGGCCTGGCGTTTCACTAGCTCTGGGTAGAGGGATTCGTCCCAGTTAGTGTAGTCCATTCGTGAGCTAATGTACTCGCCATTTTCCAAATCATTCAATAGATTTTCAGTTTTGACTTTTAACAGGAGTGAATCAGTGTCCCCGTAGTACACTTGAACTTATCCCTCAAACGGCCACTGTACCTTGCATACATTATAATAAAATGACAACATGAGTTTCTTGGATATTTCAGTTATTGCACTTCCGCCTGCAATATTTTTATTTAATACAATGTTTCTTTTCTTGCGATGTAGGAGAACCATATTGGAGTCTATGATTGTGAACGATGTGAAGTTTGGATCCGCAATGATTCGAGCACAATCTTTGGGGTTGGTTACAATGTCACATCGACTTCTGTGTCGTACGCTCTCGCACATTTTACCGAAAGCTGAGTTCAAAATGAGTTTATAGACTTCTTTTTCAACTTTCTTTTTCGCTTGTGAACGCTTACTGACAAAGGTGTCAATAAACGTTTTCATGTAAGGCTTTTGATCAAATTGGAGGGCTCTATGAATCTTTGTGACCTTGAAACCATTGGACACCATCCATTTCAATAGCACGTGATGAACAACGATATTCTGTTTCGGGTTGAGATCGGCAATTAGTTTTTGTTTTGAAGGTACCCAGTGCATACTCCCGTCCTCTACTAAAGATAAATTGTAGGGGCTCAGAGAGTCCCTACCCACCGGTCTATTTATGCACGGAAAAACAAAGTCTTTTACCGAGTCATGGATTTCCATGGGTATTTCACCGTCAATTTCAAAAAACCATCCCTGTGCCCCATTCTCCTCAACACTGGCAATGTCGGGGAAATTCGAAGCACAGGGATTGTCAAGCCATTTATAATTGCCACACGGCAAACAGTAGTGAGACATTGCCGATGGGTAAAGAGAATTCATATCCAAAAAACTGCGTCCGACTTTTCATCGGTGTGCTGTCCACTCGGATCAGTTTTCATGATACGATCCCCGTGAAAAACATACCCACCCCTCATTGATCTCTCTACAAACAGATGCTGATCCACATCGGCGATCAGACCTATTTCTTCTTTGCTGATTTTAAGTATCAAGTCCATCACCAAATGGGGAGTGAAAAATAATAACCTAAATCCAACCCAAATTCCCCATAGATTTTATCCGTATTTTTGCACACAATATCCAGAAGAGTGAGTACGTCACTGGCCAAGTAAAGTTTACAATAATCCCACCCATTTTTACATCCGCCCTTTGCCCAAACCCTCTTAGCAAATTCGTAGTCGCTAGTGGTGCACTCACTCTCAGTAAGAGAATTGTAAAAAGCTTCAATGGGCGGTAGTGACACCTCATCTAGCCTCGAGCCAGAGTTGTAATAATCATATGGATATATACCCTTACAAGTTAATAAATCATACATTTCATCATCGGGGAAGCGCTGTTTGAGGAGGGGGAAGCTATCAAAATTGTCACTTTTCTGCACCTGAATCAATTGACTTAAAGATTTGGGGAAGAAGCTGAAAGAGTCTAAAAAACGGATTTTATTCAGGCACGTGTTACCCTTGTCAACTGTTTTCCACATGAATTCTAGCAGCAGTAGCTTCTCCGATGATTTGGGTATGATATTATATGAAAAAGAACCATCTATCCATGCGTCATCTACAACTCCTCCCTTGGCAATGCGGGCCAACGCCGGAAGAACAAACTTTAAGTCGTAATTGGAATTGTGTATAAAAACAGGTACGAAATATTGTTGTCTAACGTTTAAATTGCATGACTGGTGTGCTACCCCTCTAAAGTTACTCCCTCCCGATGTAATTTCCTGCCACAAATGATCATGGTCAATCACCTTCCTCCTCCCCCCATTCCCAACACCATCATCAAATTCTCCCTTGCAAACCCAACACATTTTACGATTTTTAATGGCCACTATGTCATCTGGTGATAGGACCATAGGATAGTTTGTATAACGAAGGCGCGAAATTGCACCGTTCGCTGTTTTGACTAGACTGACCAATGCCGAGCGCATGCAGTCTTCACCGTCACTCAACATCTCAACTACCTCCAGCACTTGCATGGTATTATTGGAATCTCGTTGCGCGTGAGCGTAAGAGACCCCTATGACTTCATGTATTTTAACATGATTTGAATTTGACGGATCGCACACGTCTGTCAGCTTAGCCTCGCAGTCCAAAGCGATCTTATTGCTCTGCAGGAGCGTGTTTTGAAAATTTTTAAAACGTAAGATCGCTCTATCTCCGCTTACCGTCTCCACAGCCTGGTATCCATGACGTTTACAGTGTTTCATGTGATGCTTTAACTTTAAATCAGAGCGAAATCTTGAGAGGCATGTTGGACAGTAATAGCATGCACCCCCACGCCCCGTTTTACCCTCACTTAGAACCCTACTAATATCCGTAATTGGATTGAAATGACCAATTGAATCGGAGTCTGTGGGTGGGGTGTATAGAAGCCACACCCAATGTTCTACTGATTCAATTGAAGGAGCCCGCACTGGAAATAATACACCCTTCTTATCGGAACGCTGACCCTCTTCAAATTCTGTTTCATACTGTAAAACCGTGACACCAATCTTTAAATGTGCATTAGCCCGCTCAAAAATATCTATTCCTTTTAGTGTCACGGGAAATTGACCATTTAAACAATTAAAATCTACTTTGGGGAACTTTGAACCCTCCCTACCATTAACTGCCATTTTATCCAACTTTTTCTTAGTGGCATCTATTCGAAGTGGTCTGTATGCCGCAATTAAAAACGCATACTTGAAACACTGTAGCCTCGTATCGAAACAGATTCGTTGTATCCCCCTACACCCCTCTAAATCTGAATGATATTTTAATTCAATTGCCCTCCCTCCCCCATGCCCACCTCTTACAATAAAATCCTTTTTAAACCTACAAATGTTAACATTTAAACTTTCAATAAATAAAACCACAGATCCACTACCCCCCTCGTTATAATTTTCCCACTTACTTTGAATACTATTGGCCCAATTTAGAAAAACCTCCCCATAATTTGATAAATGCGGGTGTATTGCCAACATCTCTGTATGCAAGTATTTCGAATACATCTCACCCGCACTTTCATTTAAAAAAAATATTTTTAGTGCTATTGATGCTTTTAAACTGACCCCCACTCCCCACACCCCCTTTTGTTGTTCAAGAATGGCTCGAATCTTATCAGTATATGAATGTGTAATGGCCAGGGGATCTGTTATTATATCCCCCGACACTAGAGAGTTGAAAGGGTCACCGAATTTGGCGCTGTAGACCAATGTGTGATGCAAGGCAGAATTGGAGAGAAAAAAATCCGGAAGAGGGGGTACTGTTGCTGTTGTATTACTACTACTTCTATCTATAGCATTAAGTGGAGTGGTGGCGGGTGACAGAGAATTGTCAATAACACCACTCCCAGTCTGTTCAATCATATTGGGGGGATGTGGCATGAGGTCCCCTAATAAATATTCCAATGTGTTTGGGGACAATTGGTTGAGCCAGCCTGTATTGTCCTCTGATGGAATTTCGTTATGAGGACCCGGCTCAGATTTACTTGTAACATCATCATCTAAATATTCACGCATGAAACTATCTGTCCACCCCGGATCCTCAAGCATGTCAATATCACAGCTTAAGTCATCCAGGCTGGCCATTTCCCCAAAAACATCGTTAAGGAAGCCACTTTCCCACTCCATATTCTCTAGGAGCAGTGTAGCTTCATCCCTGAACTCTGCTGGTGGTGACAGAATTGGTCCTGTAAATATAGTTGCTTCATCACTCAATGGTGTCGCTGGTGGTGGTGCTATATTTTTAATCTGTAGAAAAAAAAAGTTTTATTTTATATGTAAATTTTTTTATAGTTAATAAACTTTGTCAAATTCTCATAGTCATTGTCCCACTATCACTACCACCACCACCTGAACAATTCTAACGTTTCAAACGCAAAACTTCCAAAACACACTTGGAAACACAAAAAAAGCTAACGCTGACGAGCCAAACCAAGAAACAGCAAATTAAGCAACCACTTCCAAAATTCTCTTTGAAACACCAACAAAGGTGATACGGGCAAGCTATACCGCGAAAGAGCACAACTAAACATCCCAAATCATACTCTTTAAACGAAAAACTTCCAAAATACACTTGGAAGTATCATTTTTACCAAGAAAATGTCTGAAGATACCTTAGGAATAATAGTTTGCTCCAGAGGGTAACATGTGCCAGCCATTGAGTGCCACGGTGGAGTGAACTGCCTTGGACTATCACGTTCTAGCAATGAAATAGCATGTTCCCACTGTTCAAATAAAAAAATATATATATTGTGATATCCAAACGCCAGAAAACGCTCAAGTGATGATGACAGGTACCAGAGGTTGCCACTAAAAAGGTACATAGTCCCCTGCTGGCGTATTTTGTCACAAATCATCAGAAGAAACGCTATTGGGAATTTTCTTTAAGTTTAAATGATCTAGTGTATAATTCTTTAAGTTTAAGTCTAGTTTATACGGTTCTTTTGGTGGAAAATGTCTGAAAATGCCATAGGAATGCTAGTTTGTGCCAGAAAGGTGTCGTTTGCCAACCATTGAGTGACACGGTGGCGTGATTTGCCTTGGACTATCACGTTCTACCAAGGAAATGGTATGTTCCCACTGTTCAAATAAAAATACATATTGGGTGTCTAGTGGTAAGCCACGACTGCCACCAGATATTGGCGCAAAAATGGTGCTACACCACTTACTAGAGGGGAAGCCTCTCTGGCGACAAATATTGTAATGGAATGCTCGCGCTTACCACTACTGTTCCGTAAATATAGAGTATGTTAGTACCTTTTGTACGGTATACCATGCTCCAGGGTATGGTAACGTGATTGAATGGTCAAACGGTTAAACTCTATACCAAGAATGCACCCACACTGAGTCACCACTAAAATCTCTAACTATCTCCCCGGAGGGTAAACGGACCCCCTGTCTATGTAGTAAATGACGGTATGTCTCGCAACTCTTTTCCTAATACAAATAATATAATCTCAGCCCTTCTTTAGGCTGCCAGACTCCACCTAGGCTAAAAAGTCCAAGATTATGAATCAACTTACTTCGAATGAATCAAGCCAACTTACTTCGAATGAATCAGCTTTATGCCCTTTCTTTCACCCCTCGACAATACGGACCAAACTTGTTATCTGAAAGTAACTTTAGCTATGATGGGTCTCCCGTAACTGCGCAATTAAAACCTTGTGGTTTTAACAAACTACGCAGTTAAAGAAATGAAAAATGGCACAGCCAATATTAAGAGATAATTTATCATTTCCACAGATGGGAAAGGGATAATTAAAGAACTCAAAAGAAAAGAAACAAGGAAAGACATTTATCTGAAGAAAAAACCCAGGACCAAAGGTTCCAACATCGAGGTATTGAAACGTCAGAAAACACTTAAGTGATGGTGACGGGTTTAAAATAACCCTTTCTCACATATATAATATTTATTTCAGTGCCCTATGAATAATGTGTTTTAATAATGTTTTTAAATTATTTATTAATAAAACTTGAATGTACAATAAAAAGTTTTTGTCCTTTAGATTCCTTGTTCAAGGATGAATTTTTAATATATTTCACTAATGCAATTTAGCGATAATCCAAGTTCATACTTTTTAAGAAGAGCAATCGGGCCCTTGCTAAGAAGAAACTGGATTCATATATCCCAGCCCTATCCTTCACAACTTGAAGTAATATCAGAAGTGTAGTGCCCAAGGAGTAGTAATCTAGGTCCCAATGAAGCATTAGAAAAAGGGACTAGAAAAGAGGTACGAATTGCCCAAGATGGGATCACCTCTGCCTCTAAGCCAAGTGCTTTGCCTCTTGTCATAACACCAACACGTCACTCCTCCCATCCATATGAACCATGCACTCCAAAACAAACGTGCCCATTTTATAATGCAGTGATAAACCCGATTTGCACAACCAGCACTCCAGACTAGCCTTGAACACCGGTCTGAAACTCCTATCGTCAGAGCTCATCAAACAAGCCACGAGAGAATTGTGAAACCCATCAAAAAGATGAATTTATGAGTGATTTAGACCAAACTTCGACCACCTCTCTATAGACAGCTTAATCGAGAAGAAGCAATATGTACTATTACCTTCTTTGCCCGAATGTGCTTTCCCTTTGCAAGTGTTAATGCTACCTCCTGTGCTTCTCTTTGCTTATTGTGTGTTTTATATTATAGGTGCTTGGGTCATAATAAAAGATTGAAATCAACTGCTGCAGCTACTAAATTTGTTTTCATATAATTAATTCCAACTTCACCATGAGTTGAAGTAATATCTCTTTTTCTCTCCTCCTCCCCACTCTCCTCCCTCTCTTCTCGATTTTTCTTTTTGCATGGTTATTAAGAGCTTTTTAATTTGTAGTTTCTAGGTGCTTTTCTAATCGACAGTTTGTATTTATTGGCTATTTATTTTTCAGTTTGTCTTTATTCGTTGTAGACTATACTGTATTATGAAATTATTCGCTGTATTATGAAACTATTCAAATTTTCTGGGAAGTGAGCGAGGTGAGATGAATATTGCAAAACATGCAGGGAACATAAAAACTGTATTAGGAAAAAAAATAAATTTTTTACTCTAGAAATATATTTTATTCGCATATTATAGTATTTTTATTCCAGAAATCAAGATGATTTTACAATTATTATCATATATTTTTTTTCAAACTGAAAGGGGACTGAAATAAGAAGTAAAAACTATGAAACAGAATCAAAGAATAGAACTTATGTTAAGTTGCAATAATGATTCATTACTAATTAGTATTTCTTATCCACGAATATAACATTTGATTTTAGTAGAGTTTTGAAGATTAGCTTTAGAATATTGCCAAATTTTGTTACCTTCCACTTTTTTCAACTGTAGTTCAGCACGGTTGATTCAATGTTCTCAAGCATTATAATTTTCTAATTCTTCATTTGTCTTCTTTTTTATCCAAAGCTGTCATGAGCTGAAAATTAACAACAGTAACGACCAGAAAAGAAACTGACAAAACAAATTTCGTTTATATCTAATTCAAAAGGAATGCCTAAGCTGAAATTCAAAGGGTCATTATTTTTCTTTTTATTGCTTACAGTTTGATTACAGTTTTATCGCTTACAGTTTCCTTGGTAGTTGTGGTGGTGGGCCTTCCCTTGTACTTTTGATTTTATTTAAATGTATAACTATGTAATGCGTATTTTTTTAAATAATACGTATATACTTCACAAAATAAAAACAAAATCAAAAGTACTATCAGTGTCGCCTCAACGTGGCGGGGAAGTGAGAACAGGGTGATATTAGATATGAATTTTATACCAAGAAAATAATAATCAAAGTAAGGGTTAATTTAAAATATAATCATTCTCGAACAAAAACTTCTTTTTTCTATACTATTGCCAAATGGGTTTTCACTAGTTAACAACTTTGTACTTTTATTTATATCTGACACCACTCCGGCTAAGCTCACTGAATCTTTTTATATTGAATTTTCTTCCTAGTTTGTCCAAAGTACTTTAAAGGTAATATACAGTAGCAAAAAGTCCTATACTCCATTGAAGATTATTTAGTTGTCGGTACAAATGAAATGCTCGATTATTTAGTTGTCGGTAAATTTTAGCCCATTTTTTCATATCACCCCAACAAAACCCAGGTAGCACTTTTGGTGCCAAGGAAGGGTCTTTCCTGCTCTGTGCAAAAATTGTTTGCACGCATCACATACTTTTTCAAACACAATAATAATACCCAAAGACAGAGCAGTAAGATACCTCTTGGTCAAGTTGCAACCGACCCAAGCGCCATAAATATTCTCTAGGCCGCAGTTCTCACTGACAGTTTGCAAAAAAACCGCAAATGAAATGCTGGATTATTTAGTTGTTGGTAAATTTTAGCCCATTTTCTCATATTACCCCAACAAAACCCAGGTAGCACTTTTGGTGCCAAGGAAGGGTCTTTCCTGCTCTGAGCAAAAATTGTTTGCACGCATCACATACTTTTTCAAACACAATAATAATACCCAAAAACAGAGCAGTAAGATACCTCTTGGTCAAGTTGCAACCGACCCAAGCACCATAAATATTCTCTAGGCCGCAGTTCTCACTGACAGTTTGCAAAAAACCGCAAATGAAATGCTGGATTACTTAGTTGTTGGTAAATTTTAGCCCATTTTCTAATATCACCCCAACAAAACCCAGGTAGCACTAGTGGGCCAAGGAAGGGTCTTTCCTGCTCTGTCCCAAAATTGTTTGCACATATCACATACTTTTTCAAACACAATAATAATACCCAAAGACAGAGCAGTAAGATACCTCTTGGTTAAGTTGCAACCGACCCAAGAATAAATATTCTCTAGGCCGCAGTTCTCACTGACAGTTAGCAAAAAAACATAAATGAAATGCTCGATTATTTAGTTGTCGGTAAATTTTAGCCCATTTTTTCATATCACCCCAACAAAACCCAGGTAGCACTTTTGGGCCAAGGAAGGGTCTTTCCTGCTCTGAGCAAAAATTGTTTGCACGCATCACATACTTTTTCAAACACAATAATAATACCCAAAGACAGAGCAGTAAGATACCTCTTGGTCAAGTTGCAACCGACCCAAGCGCCAAAAATATTCTCTAGGCCGCAGTTCTCACTGACAATTAGCAAAAAACAGAAATGAAATGCTCGATTATTTAGTTGTCGGTAAATTTTAGCCCATTTTTTCATATCACCCCAACAAAACCCAGGTAGCACTAGTGGTAGCTCGATTATTAGGTAGCACTTAATGCCCAATAGCATTATTTTATCGTATCAAAAAATTATAAGGAAACTGACCTTATTCATTTTCATGAACTTGTTGCTGTTCGAGAAAGGGAAGAGCAACTAGCTGCTTTGCATTGAAAGATGTCAAATTTGAAGCAAAATTTGGCTTGTCAGGAGTGTCAAAATGTTGAGGTTTGGCCAAGAAATGGCCTTTCAAATGAAGTTTCAAAAGTATTCTACTTTCGATAAGGGCAAGTCCACCTTTTTTATACTTTAAAACAGCTTTGTCACGAAGTTGATTATATCGCACCCAATTTTTTTTTGGCATCGATGGTATATGAACCGTCTTCTGAGCTTATAGGATCACTGTTTCGATTTGGTCACCCTTGGGGAAGAAATTAAAGAAACAAAGTAACATGCATTCGAGATCTTTCTTGTGGTAAAAATGTAAAATTCCGTATTATGGTGTATAGGGCCTTAAAACTTAAAAAGTAGGGTTATCAAATATGCTGAATATGATGGTGTAATTTTCAGTAAGATCACCTGTTTGTGTCGTTTTCCCTCTTTCAGACATAGAACAAATTTTTACTGGCTCTTAGTTTTTAATGGGTATCATTAAACTTAATTAGCCTTATATTTTTCCAATCAACTTGAATATTCAATTCTCTGTTGAATCTATTGTTATCAAATTTTCTTATAGTTTTGATTACTATTCAGCCGTTTCATTCGGTACTTACAGCCCGTTGCCATGAGCAGTTTGATATAACGGAGACTGCGAGTAGTAATTTTCCAATATTCTTTTCATTTTGCTTTTAATTTTTAAGGATAAAAATGAGTAATTTTGTATTTTATGCTAATTTTGTTCTATTGGTTTGTATTATATGACAATTATTGGTTTGCATTTTATGACCATTCAATTTTTAGTTGACATTGCAACTAGCTCTCTGTTAAAAGGTCATCCTGTGTAGTTTTGCTTCAGATTAAAAATACCAGTTACCTTAATAATGAATTTTCGTTTGCCTTTGCGACATAAATTTTTCAAGGGTATGTTCCAACAGTATTTTTATCATGAAAAACAAAGACACGTTCCGAAGCAAAAATTTAGATTCAAAAGGGTTGAAACCCAAGCCTTTAAAAATCTGTTAAAAAAAGCCCTCTTGAAATCAATTTTATTCTTTATTCCCCAACAAAAAAAAACATTTTTCCCTGTTTATGTTGAATACAAGGGGAATTCGGTTGTATTCGCGAAGAGCCAAAGTCAAGGAAGTTTTTTCGTAGAGGCAAATGCACATCAAAATCTGATCGTTATTATCTATAACTTTGAAGCCAATCAATGAAAATAACTGCCTAGCTTTTTTTGCGAGAAGCCAGAAGTGAACGGTGCCATCAGAGGGGTCACATTCTCCTTTTGTACCACTGATAATATAGAAGTAAAACTACTGCATGGTACCGCACCGATAATAGTGATCAAGGAGGCACACTTTTGCCTCTATAAAGAGGCGACCCACCACAATGTTAAGCGA
This sequence comes from Artemia sinica, assembly GCA_027921565.1. Classification (NCBI taxonomy): domain Eukaryota; kingdom Metazoa; phylum Arthropoda; class Branchiopoda; order Anostraca; family Artemiidae; genus Artemia; species Artemia sinica. Next base: position 11,417,554 of record CM051258.1, read on the forward strand.
TTTCCGGTCCTAGTGGTCGCAGAGAGTCAGCGGTGATCGCATTTTGTAGCCCAAGCTCCAACTAAGAAACGTGCAAAATTTAATCCCCCTCCGACTTTATCTTCATGGGTAAAAGTGGGCCGGAAGTTTCGACCCTCCTACCACAGCCACCCTTTAACGTTGTCCGATTGGGCTGAAATTTAAAGGTTAAGCTTTCCTAGGGCCCGGGAGCTTATCCTCGATCCGATCACTCCTTCCCGGTTTTCCAAAAAACAAATATAGCCACTTAAAGTTCATTTCTTTTTTTTTATCAGCCACGCCTACAGGCCACAGTTGGCAACGGATCCGGGTGATTGAGGACTCATTCGAAGAGGAATTTGACCTCTTAGGGCCTTTTGATATTTTCAGACCGAAAAAATTATCCCCCGAACTTACATTTACGAAAAACCTCGTTTTCCTATAAGAGCCCATGTTAATTTTTCCCACCACAGCCCCCCTTTAACGTTGTCTGATCGGGCTTAAATCTAGAGGATAAGCTTTCATGGGACCTGGGAGCTTATCCTTAAAATTTCAGCTCAATCTGATCACTCCTTCTCTGTTTTCCAAAACCAAATATCAAGTTTTGTGGGGATTTGCTTGCGTCAAAAATACATCACACAGAATAAAAATAATGTAATGTCTCTGTGGTACAGTGGTCGCTATTCCTGACTGTCAGGCGGAAGATCAGAGTTCGATTCTCCGTCAGAGAAATTTTTGTATATATTGAATTTAAAGTTTAAAAAAGAAACTCAGTTTCTTTTTTAAATCCAATCTGTTAAATCCTTCGGCTCAACAGGCGTCTCCAGAAAAATATCACAGTCGGCCTTCAGGTTACAGGTAAGTCTCCACTGCTTTGACAACATGGGGACTGGGGCGGCTGATAAAAATCATACTGTGCATTTGATTTGAGTATTCAGGAATTAAAAGCCTTAACACAAGAATCTTCAAAAGCGGGGGTTTGGGGGGCGGCAGCCCCCCATCTTTAACTCCTCAAAAGATCAGCTAACAGTTAGTCAAGCAATAATAAGTTATAAACTGTACAAAAACGTGCAGAAATTATTTGAAAAAAACTAAGTTTTCTAAAGAGTTAAAGAGGCTGAGTCACAAGTTCGAACCTTAAAACGTACAGGGATTAGGAGGTGCAGCTGCCGCCCCCCAAACCTCCGCTTCCATATATGAAAGGGGCTGTGCCCTCCTCAACGCCTCGCTCTTTACGCTAAAGTTTTTATTGTTTAAAAAAAAGAGTTGTGAGAAAGTCAAACTTTAGCTTAAAGAGCGAGGTGTTGAGGAGGGCACAGCCCCTCTCATATACGGAAGCGGGGGTTTGGGGGGCGGCAGCCCCCAACTGCACCTCCTAATCTCTGTACGTTTTAAGGTTCGAACTTGTGACTCAGCCTCTTTAATTCTTTAGAAAACGTAGTTTTTTTTCAAATAATTTAGCTAAAAATTAGAAGACAGAGGAGATGTCCGAAAAACCAGGTGTTGGAACCCTGGTCCCAGTTTGTTTATATAAATGTCCCTCCCAGATTCCTTTCTTTTGGCCCCTTAATTATTTTCCTTCCCGAGTAATAAATATTAATTTTCCTTTTATTTTGTGACGCCATTTTGTGTACTTTTAATTGCGTAGTCGCTTAATAGACCACGAGGTAAGAAATTGCGCAGTTAGGGGGGTTGAATAGTAAGTTAGTAAGTCCTAGGATTGGCTGGAAGAATTAATTTACCACCCCGTACCCCATGTCACAGTCACGCGGCTAGCGGAGCGGGCTGGGAGAAAGAGTCTTTTTTTAAATCAGTTCTTATACAGCGGTAAGTGAATACAGTAAGACCGTTGACTCTTACCTTATCAATAATTGTGGCCTTGTTCCTATCTTTCAACTGAAATATTGAAATAAAAACAAGATGAAACATAACACCAATAATAATATGGATCCTGGAAGCGAACTTGTTTAGGACCATAACAACAAAAAATTGAAAATGAACAACAGAGAGAAAAAAAGAAAAAACAGAAAAAAAGAGAAAACACGGGTAAATTAAAGCAAATTGATTAAAAATTTAGAGATTTATAATATCAAAGTTTAGCAACATTGTTATACAGCGTGCGAAAACTTGTGGATGGCTCGATACTGGAGGGTATCATATTCCATTGATGTATAGATTTATAAATGGGGGATCGCTGGGCGGAGCTAGAGACACACTTGGGGACAATAAAGGAACGGTTGGATGAACGGAGACATAGGCCTTCAGAATTATTGCAATTAAAATAAGATAATAATTGGGGAGGAAGGTTTTTATGGTAAGCGGAGTATGCAAGGGATAAATTTAATTTTTTAATAATTTGTTCAAAAGGAATAATACCAAAATCGGAGAACAAGTCCTGGGTGGGATATAGTCGGGGCAGCCGAAAAACTGCTTTGATGGCACGGTTTTGGGCAGTTTTTAATTTATTGGTAACTGAAGGATAAGTGTTGCCCCAAACAGATCCGCAGTATGAGATATATGGGTAAATAAAAGGGTAATAAAGGGTGAAAAGGATATCTAGGGGAAGAAAATTATTCACACGATTAATCATACTTACCTGTCGCAAAATTATGGCTCTGATGCAGGATACATGAGTTGCAAATGATAGGGAGGAGTCTATGTGGACACCAAGAAACTTGGCAACTTCGACCTGCGGGAGGAGATTGGTGGAATATTTTAGGCCAAGTGCTTGCTGAGCTTCATTTATTTTGTAAGGGGTTCGAAATAATACAACCTGACTTTTCTTGCTGTTAATGGTCATGCAGTTAACGAGAGACCATTCCTGTACTCTATTCAGAAGAATTTGAGCAGAGGTGACGACGGATGGTAAATTAGGGCCGGTGATGAAAAAGTTGGTATCGTCAGCAAAAAGTACTGGGTGCACTGATGGACCCAGGACTGTAACCAAATCATTAATATAAAGGAGAAAAAGTATTGGACCAAGAACAGAGCCCTGCGAGACGCCCCTCCGGACAGGTAGGGGATGCGAGGTCATGCTGCCCAGACTCACACTCTGTACTCTACCAGAGAGATAGGAGCCGAACCATGAGAAAGGAATTCCACAAATCCCTATGTTCTTGAGTTTACTTAATAAAACACTGTGATCATCCATGTCAAAGGCCTTAGAAAAATCCAGAAATAAGCCAATTACAGTATTTTTAAGGTCAAGTTGGGAACGGATAAACTGTGTGGCGTCGATTAGTGCATGAGCAGTTGAAAATTTGGAACAGAAGCCATATTGATGAGAAGAAATCAACGAATCTGAAGGATTAATCCCAAATAAAAAGGAAGAAAGACGTCGGAAGATAATTCTCTCAAGCACTTTGGATACAACTGGGAGAAGTGAGATTGGACGATAATTACTTATCTCAGACGGATCACCTTTTTTATGAATCGGGATAACAATTGCTAATTTAAATATTTCTGGGAAGACTCCATTGATCATAGACAGGTTTGCTGTATGCACAATGGGTTCACAACATAGGAAGATGCAGTTCTAAGAAGCTTATTACTTATTCCAAGGAAGTCAGGTGTACTACTATTAGAAAGAGATTCAATAACTTGAAGCACCTCATTACTATCAGTTGGAGAGAAAAATATGGATCTGGGATTCTTGCTAGGGTGTACTGACTCGGAGGGGGAACAGGAGTTAGCATTTGGAATATTGGTGAAATAATTATTAAAAGCATTCGGTACTGAAATTGGGTCAATTAATCTGCCACTGATGTCCTTAAGGTTAATAGGTATAGATCTTGAATTCCTTTTTTTTTTTAAAGAATTTCATTTATTGTTGACCAAATTTTTTGCAAGTTCCCTTTGCAGTGAGTGATTTTTGAATAATAATATTTTTTTTTGCTTCACGGATGAGTTTGGTATATAAGTTTTTGTAAGTTTTATAATTCGTTAGGTCAATAACACTACTGGTTTTGCAAGCTAACTTATATAGGTCATTTTTACAATATGAAGAGATTATCAGGCTATTGGACATCCAGGGGTGTATATAGGTAGTTTTTCGGTTTGATTTACAGACTGGAAAGGTTGAACTGATAAGATCACTCAGTCCCTGTGTAAAACCGTTTGTGGATGAATTAACATCCTGACAATCCAAAACCTTTGACCAGTCAAATGATTTCAAACGATCCGTGAACCGGTTCATATTCACAATATTATATATTCTATTAGACGTAGGGATATTAGTTCTAGGGTGTTTAGTAGTTGGTTGGAAGGGTAGGGAGAGATAGATTGGAAAGTGGTCTGACAGGTCAGAGAATATTATTTTGGAGGACAGGTGGTTTCCCAGGGAAGTGGATACAAAAATGTTATCAATTACAGTAGCGGTAGACCTCATAGGATCAACTCTAGTAGGAAAAAGGATTGTTGGAAGAAGACCACTTGAGGTAAATGTTTCAAAGAAGGTATCACAATCATTATTACTGCTAACATTTAGTAAATTACAATTGAAGTCCCCAAAAACTATTGCCTTCTCTTGTGGTAAATTAATAAAACTAGAAAATTCATCAAAAAGATTACAAAAGAAAGGTGTCAGAAATGAGGGTGGTTTATAAAACAATGAAAAAATAAAAGAATTGTCGTCAACACTTATATCAACAATTATTGAATAAATGCATCTATTATTTATAGGTTGCGAGAATAAGGATTCACAGTGTAATAGCCTGGTGAATTTTAAACTTGACCGGATGTAAAGAGAAATACCACCAGAGCACTTGGTTAATTTTCTTTCAATATGAATAGCTTGAAAGCCAGGGAGGGAAAATTCATTAGTATCATCAATTTCTGAAAGCCACGTCTCCGTTATTCCAATTACGTCGAAAGGGCAGTAACCGTTAATTAAAATTAAATCTTTAAAACTAGTCCACTTATCTCTTATGCTTTTGATGTTAAAGCAGATTATATTAAGTTTTGTCTCTTCCATTAGCTTAGGTTTTACATTTTTTAAAAAATCTAAAGTGTCGAGATATTGACAGTTAAAACGGCTTAAGGGGCTATCAGGGCTAGCTAAGGGGTTTTTGCGCAAATTATTTTGGTCATCGTAATAGTTAAAAACAACATTATTGCACAGTGATAATTTAGTGAGAAACGTAAAATCTTGCATAGTATACATTTAAATATCCATTGTGGTCGAAGTTTCATCATTTGCTTGATTTGAATACTGAAATTCTTCTTCAGCCGACGAATTATCATTGGTGGTAATTTTGGACTGGGATGGAAAGTTTGCCGTTTTTTCTTAGATTTCTTGCCTTTGACTAGGGCAATGGCGTCGATTTGATTTCCAGTTGAGTCATCAGGCTTAACTAGCTTCGATGTGGAATCTATGTCCTTTTTGATGGAAGATAGGTGAGTTATAGCTGTTTGCAAGATGTCATCACCTAGGAGTTTGGTGATAGCTTTCTTCTTGAGAATATTTTTGGTTTCTCCTGGTTCATTACTAACCTCAATTAAGTGACTGACTGTGAGATAAGTTGCAAATCTTTGCCATTCTTGGCAAAGACCTAGGATTGGCTGGAAGAATTAATTTACCACCCCGTACCTCATGTCGCAGTCACGCGGCTATCGGAGCGGGCTGGGAGAAAGAGTCTTTTTTTAAATCAGTTCTTATACAGCGTGAAGTGAATACAGTAGGACTTTTTTTTATACTATGTACTCTTTTAACTTTTCAGCCTAGGTTGAGTCTAAAGAGATAGTTAGAAATCTTATCGGTAAACCTTGGCTTTTAAAAGTGGCCCTGGACCATCCGATCACGCTAGTATGTACGGAACCGTTGGAGTAACCGCGGAAATCCCACTGTTTTGGGCCGACGAGAGATCTCCCCCTCCAGTAAGTGGTATAGTAACCGCTTTGTGCCATTTTTGACTTTAAAAGTGGTGACCCCCGTATGTTAATCCTCCAATACCAGGGGACAACTTTTTCCTAAGTCCTAACTATAGAAAATCCTTCACATTTCCAGCTCAATGAGTTGATGTCATCTTAACTTTCTACTATCAATTCTAAGGGAAAAAACCATGTACATCTTATTTTTGTTTGTTTTCAGGCTTAGTCCTATCTTTGTTCGTTTTTACCGTGTCAGGATTATATTTTAAGAAGTAATATTTTCTAAGGAGCTTACTTTAAGCATTATTTATCCAGTTCTTTTCTCCATAATTAACTACAGCAGTGAAACAATAGATCCCACGATGCTTTCAAAAGCGTGTGTCCACTTAATGAACTTTTGGAATAAGCAGATTTAATTAATGTTACCACATTAAGAGTTATTTATTAACATTTAAAAATGCGTATGTTTTATCTTCTATAAAATTTGACTATAATAAATACATATCAACTTTATAATATTGCTATTTCTTCGCTCCAATTTCTTTACTGTTTAAGTTCCACTGTTTTATTACTCTTTAAGCTTCAATTTCTTTTGTAAATGAATGATTTATAACGTACCAAGAGGTAGTTGTAATGCTAGTAATACTATTCCTTTATCTGTGCCATAAAAAATAGTAAATAAAGCGAGACACTCAACCCAATTTGATTAGATTTAATTAATGTTGATGAAAGCATCTACGGGCATAGGAAAAATGCCTTTGTTTAGATTCACGAATTTTTCTATTGGTTATATAGCAATTCAATAAGAGCCATCTATTTTGTCAACTGTTATCGTCTTCCAAAGAGTCAAAAAGCAATATTGTATATGTTTTTTGTAGTAGGTCAACAGTAAGTGGCTTATTGACGTCAAACAATACAGCCTAAATGTATTGCAAGGTATATTCAATTATGGTTAACATTTGCAGCAATTATAATTTTGAAGTCGCCCCGTCCCCAAAACAAAGTTAATGTTAACTTTGGGGCTCTTATAAATACGAGTTTTTCTTTGCCAAATATATCTGATAGGTCAAGAACTCATTCAGATTCAATACTAGCTGTAAGGATACTTACTTATTCAAGTTAATGCTCTCTAAATTGTTCAAATAATTGCCCTAGTTCTAAAAGTTGGTTGTCAAACAAGTACAATACATGGCCATATTCAAAGACTCAATTTCTAGTGTGTGCTTATTTTTATTCTATGAACTGTCCATTCTTTTTTGTGTAAATTAAATTAACAAAAAAGTTTTTTCAATTGAAAATTAGGACCAGGATTAAAACTAAAACAGAACAGGAATTATTCCATGAATAAGGGGGGGTGAAACTTTGCTCTTTACCTTGCTCCTCGATACCTCGCTATTTATGATAGTTGTTTTTGGTCCTTTTAAAAGAGCTTTTTATCCTAATTACATACGCTTTGGGTTCCTAGCCGAGTGGACTGGTGCGCTAGATTTAGGATCCCTTGTCCGAAAGGGTGAGGGTTCGAATCCTAGTGTATCCAATTATTTGGTTTGGGACGGGGTTTAGTGTGGCGTGATTCAGTAAGCTCAGTCAGAGTTGACCAAGCTCCAAATGGGTACCTGGAGAAATCTGGGGAAGGTAAACAGGAAAGGTGTGCGAAAGCCTAGGGTGGCTGGCTTTCATCCCCCCTTGCACTTTCAGGCTGAAAGGCCTTGAGACGGAGATCAGCACCGCCCGGATGGACCTTAAGGATCTAGTGCCGCATCCTTTATCTTAATTTACGTTACCCTTTGGGTTTCAGGAGTCGCTCTTAAAAAGTTGGGACAAATAGTCAAACTCACTTATATATGAAATAATTTCCCGTTGTTTTCAGTTTAGGGCTGCTCCTTACTGTTTTTTATTAAGTTTCTGATCATTTTTCAAATAATGCCGTTAAATCTGGCTTTCTCTTCATGAAAAATTCACTTCATTCACGGGAAACTTGTTCTTGAAAAGTTGTCTCATGTAAACTACCCCCCCCCGTAAAATTCCCTCCGGACAATTATATCCTTTCTGAAAATCCCCCCCCTTAAAATATTTGTGGACGATTCCCCTTGAAAAATTGTCCTAATAATGCTTTCATTTGAAAAAGACTTAATTTACTTAAAAATACTTTGTTTGGTGAAGCTTTAAGCAGGGATTCTAACCTTGATAATATTATAACAACCCAAAGCAAACCGTAGAAACAATTATAATACATCCAAGAAAGCTGCCTAAGACCCAAGGAACCGCCCAAGGAAACCACTGATTAGACCTAAGATGGAACCGGGGAGGAAAAAAAGCTTTACGTTTGATGTCCTTCGTACTTTAAGATTAGATCAGATATAGCCCTTTGGTTCAGACATAGTCATCCAGACTCTTATAATGTTAAACATTAAGGAATACATTTTTTTGGCATGAAAATGTGAAACAGAGGCAATGAGATTAAACACAATTTTACAACAGAGAGAAGCGGCTACAAAACGGTTATTGAGTTACTCCAACTTTCCCTGTCAATGGCACAAGACCTCAGTGTACTTTTGCGTTATCCCCCTCAATGAAATCCGTATAATATTATGGAAACATATGACGCAGTTTTAAAACATTTTTGATTTAGGAACTTCAATAGAAAGATAGAAATAAATAGCGATAAGAAAAAATGTTTTATTTTGCTCATTAGTTAGAGTATTTAATTTTTTTATGACATTATATCATCTCAGAATGCGACAGTTCTTGCTGCTTCTCCTAGATTTTACTTTCTTAAATTTCAAATTAGTTTTATTTTACGTTAAAAAGAAATAAAATGATAATCTGGATTATGAGAATTTCTGTCTATACGCCCTTATGTCAAAATACATCTTAGTAGAAAAAAAAGCAATAAACAGAACCCTTTTAGATCGCCACTTTACTATTTAGTCTTTGTTGTCTATGGGTTACTTCAGAAACATTCTGCAAAATAAAATGTATATTTTGGGGAGAGAGGGTTTTGGTTTCCATTAAAGCTCCCGTCTTTGCCTAAGTAAAAGTATATGAAAACATCAGTAGTTAATTTTTTTGAGTTAGTTATAGATTCGTTGCTTGGGCTAAAGAGCAATAGAAAATTTGAGAATAATTATGATTACAAATGTTCTGGTAATTGATTCTCCTTCAAAACGAACCACAAATTTTATTGTTTAAAACATACGAATAACAAAAAGTCCTATTGGAAAAAACAGACTACCATAAAGAGGTTAGCGGTTTGTAACCGACCCTTTTCATTTGCAGGACAATCCCTGTTCATTTATGTTTTGATGACCGTTGTTTATTTCATTCAAAAATCCACTTCGTTATATTGCATTCAGACTTTTACCTTATGCTATATTTAGTTTCTTATACTATTGAAGCGATTAATTAATTAATAACAATATTTTCAGGACATATGGATTCAGAAAGATCCTAGAAGATTACTGGAAAGAATGAATGAAGAACGAAATAATGCATAATAATCGCTGAAGGTTTTGAAGGATTGTAGTGAAATTTTATTATCTGAAATTTTATAAGTTGCACATTTTTTTAATAATGTCCTTTGCTTAGCAAAGGACTTTAAAGAAGCTGTAGCGTTTTTTTGGCCTTGGCCTTTGACACTTGCATTGAAATCACCCACCACAGCCAAAACATCGTGAGGGGAAATCCGGGATAGAGCAGATGTCAGAGCTGAGTAGAAATTGTCTTTTTCGACCTCTGGGGAGACATTCGTTGGTGAGTAGCACACAATAACCGACATCTTCCCATGCTTGTGGTTAAAGCGAGCAGGTTAAAGATAGCTTGTGGTTGTGTGCTTGTGGTTAAAGATAGCTATTATGTGTAAATCTCTATTTTAGTTTTGACTTATTAGGCTAAAGATGAACTTTCAAAACGGACAATCAAATTAGGTAATTATAGGTTCAAAATAAATATATTTTTCATCTTAATAAAAGTAAATTCGTTCAATGGAATAGGTTGGTTTCATGCTTTGTAAAAGATGCCATCTATAAGGGTTATTTTTCAATTATAAATACTTTTTTGGAACACATTCAGATTAGGAATCATAGGTTGAAACAAAGCAATTTAGTCCATATTTTTGCGTTTTAATTCTTGTCACATTGTGGGAATTAAAAAGAAAATATATTTTTGTATATCCCCAGTATTTAATAAAATTTACATCTGACAAAAAATTTGTTGCATTCAATAGAAATAGCCTTTTTATAAGGTAATGACGTTGGATGCCAAATTAAATGTTCGAAAATAGGTGTTCCAAAAAAAACAGAATATTTTTTTTTGTCACATGCTTAATTTCTCTTAATATTATTCCTTTAAATTAAAAATACATAGTTGTGACTAATTAGGCAAAGCAGACACAAATTTTATCGTAATATTACTACTCCAATCGATATTTTACGACTTACAAATATTCTCCACACAATTTTTCTATATTTTTGTGTTAAATAAATAAATTATTTATGAAGAAAATGAACAAGCAAGGACATGCTCTTTGGATGAAATTAACTTTAGAAACTAGTTGATAACAGCAACAATTAGCTATAAATCAGCTAAAACAGTATAATGATTCGAACCTACTGTTTTTATCTTATAAATACCAAATTGCTAAAGATAGCTTTAAAACAGCTGTGGCAAAGGATAAGTGAGGTTTTAGCTTCACAATTAAAATTTATAAATGACTCGTTTTTATTTTTATAAATGATTTTTCCATTTTATTAAGTCTCAGAATAACAGAGCAAAACTTCTTTAACTAAGCCAGTACAAGAACTTCAACAATTGAAAACCATCTAAGATATTAAATGCCAAAAATGTGTTGAGAAGATTATAGTTGTAACGTTGAGAATTTGAGAATAATTACGATTAAAAATGTTCTGATAATTGATTCTCCTCCAAACAAACCACGAATTTTATTGTTTAAAACCGATACGAATAACAAAAAGTCTTAATGGAAAAAACAAACTAGCATAAAAAGCTTAGAGGTTTGTAACTATGACCCTTTTCATTTGCAGGACAATTCCAGTTCATTTATGTTTTGATAACCGTTGCTTATTTCATTCAAAAATCCACTTCGTTATATTCTATTCAGACTTTTACCTTATATTATATTTAGGTTTTTTTTACTTTACTCAAACTTACGATGACAAATATTTTGGCTTTAAAGAAGCTTATTACTTCCACTTAAAAAACTCAGTTTTCCCCTATTATATAGTTCAATATCGTTATTAATTTAAGGTTCAAGGTTTAATTTTAAAATATCTGTACAAAATAGACATAAATACAGGGTAAACGCCGGAGACACAAGGTCGAATGACAAAAATTATTAATACTTTATTTAGGGTTGTCCTAAAATAACAGATATTTCTCCTCCCTCAATATACCAATATTTACTAATAATTTGAGAACAAAGACTTACTTAAGGTTATAACAAAATTGAACTTTTTTTTAATTATCCGTTTTAGCCTTCAAGTATAACGTTTTTCACAATTCCTGCCACACTGCAGCTTTTAAAAACACAAGGACAGAAAGTTAGATTCAGCAAGCCTTGTAATAATCTTAGTCACCCCCCCCCTGCTACATCTCAAATAGGAAATTTAATCATGTGGCCCCATTGACGGCTCAGGTACTATACCTTCAAATTTTGGACTCCACACCACTTCACGTTATAATTTGGCGTCAGTAACCGGTTGATTTTATTGAATAAACAAATGAAAAGACAACTTTTTTCAACTGAAAGTAAAGAGCAAGGTTTAAACTTAAAATGATCAGAAGTTTTTCCGTTACAGTTGAATTCTCAATCCTCGCTCTTTACTCTAAAAAGCAAGTTATTTAAAAATACTTCAAATTCAACAGCCCTTGTGTTCTATGACTCATTCCTAAAGGAACGAGTCATAGAACGATAACGAAAACTAACTAGCTTAAAGAGCAAGGGTTGAGAAAGGAGCCGCTCCACTCATATTTAAAATGGCTCTTGTTTCTCTTAAGCTTAAAACTTGGTTTTATAAATGGAATTTCTGATTGTTTTTCAAATTTTGACAAGAAATGCTTTCCCGCTTTCTGTGTGAAATTTTCCACAGAAATTTCCCTGAATCTTACCATGAAAAATTATTCCCCCGGAAGGGCTTCATACCACTCAAGGACCCCCTTCCCACCAAAAAATACAGCTTCCCATTATAATTTTTTTCCTATTCTGCAATGAGAGATACTATATGTGAACGGTGGGCAAACTGCGTAACTTGTAGTTCCTTCTTCTGGGACTATAAGGGATCATTTCCTCCCCAAAGATAAATTATTGGACTTTTCTACTGTTTAAATCAGATTAATAATGCCAAATTTTGATATGTCATTATATGGGTAAAAAGAGGCGTGGAACAATTGCTAGCTACCCTCCAATCTTTGGTTATTCTCAAAGGTCAGTAATATTTGTGATTCACGATCAAACAAGCCCTCTTCTAATCTTCTAGGTTTGGTTTGCTACAATTGGGCATGGGGAACGAAACATATAAACCCGTATCTCTTCTAGTAAAAAGTACAAAATTCAAGATTTTAGATAGAAAATAGGAGTTAAAAACTTCTACACTTAGGCTCTCTAATATGCTGAATATTAACGTGCTTTACATTTCGATGCTGTTTCCTCCTTTGTCAAAAATCAGGTGAATTTCATGAGGCCCGTAGAGTTTGAGGAATAAATTTTATTTTTTATTTTGATTGTTGTTGGACCGAGTCGCTCTTTCCTTACAGATCACTAGCACGAAATACTTGATATTTAAATACTCTCTAAGACCACACTGGCTAAACTTGACATATGAAACTCAGAGAGGAAAGAAAATAATAAAATAAAAATAAAATCAAAACAGGTGAGAAAACAAGGATTTTGTCAGCCAGTGGCAAACCATGATGACGAAGAAACAAGCAAATATTTCTACAAGGACCTCCCTCAAGTTGTCCTCAGTGCTAAACAAAAAAGAAAGAAGACAAAAAAAAAACAACGAAAATTTAACCTTTCGAAGTTTACCCGACAACGACAAAACAGACACTCAAAGTGTCTATGAATTTGACAGTGAAAGAAGACACAACCATGTATTTTATAAAATAATCTCTTATTTAAAATAAAGTATTTATCGATTCAACGTTTCTTGTATTTTTTTTTCTATATCAATGAATACTAGATAGGAATGACACAAAAGGCTAAGTAGAAACAGAGTTGAAGGTATAGAGTGAAAGGATATAAGGATAAAACAATAGCTCCAGAGGGAGCTATTTAGAGGGTTAGAATCACCCCTTTCCAATGAATATGGCCATTTAAATCCGTTTTAAACAAGAGTCCCACTTGATATGAAACCAGTGATAAACAAAATTTCTTATTTGAACGAAAACCATCAAAAAATTTTAACTAAATGTTTTATACAATCTCCTTCCAAAAAATATAATTTATACATAAAGGAAACAAATATATTTGCAAATAAAATTTCTACTTTTATTTTTGTACATTCTACACCTTAGAAGTAGGTATTTATAAATCCTAAGTTGAAAAGACATCCATTTTTTAAAAAGGGGTTTATCTCTCACTGCCATCTTTATTTCAAAGTACTTACTCTACCACTAAATTCCAGCAGACCCTTAATTATTCAATGCAAATGAACTTTTGCCATTGGTTTCATATTAGTTTATAGAACAAAAACCAGTTTTTTGACATGATGCCTATACGTGCCACATTTTGATAGAGTCGTTTTTGGTTTAGAATTGGCATGTCATTACCTTCGTATTAGCTTAAGAAACAAAACAAGTCTTGCGACGTCAGCTCTTAAACATGCCCCTTTTCGACAAGAATTCATTTTTGTTTCTATGCGGCTATGCCGCATCAAACCTGTTTCAAACATGCCACAAAGCGGCTGATCCTGTTTTCGACCGACCCCAAATATTGATATTGAAATGTATTATCAAAACCGATATTTTTTATGGGTATCTAACCCCCTATATTCCCCACAGAAAATCTACCACATGAAAATTCTTCAAATTTCCAGCATAGATTTTCGATATTCTTTGTAGGTTTGAATTCTTTCATCTATAATTGATTCTATTTATCCTTATCTTACATCTTACCCTGGCATCATTACCGCAAGAATTCACTTCTAGTTACCGAGTCAGATACATGTGAATTATTACCAACTAAGAACAAAAGGTTCATAACAAATGATGTTATAATGAAAAGTTCGGATTTTTATGTTATCAAAGCTAAACTAGCCGATTAAACAGGGTGAATATTTGGTAAATTTCCAGGTGGCCCTATAATTTAGCTAGGATGAAAGTGAAAACATCATTGGATGCCTTTTTTATGCTCTTTCATAATTCAATAATTGCTTCTTTTGCAAATTGCATCTTGAGCCCTTAAAGGGGCCCCAATGGTATTTATATGAATTATGAAAGAGCATAAAAAAGCATAAAATGAAGTTTTCACTTTCATCCTAGTTAAATTATATGGCCCACTCCAAATTTACCATGAACTTAAATGTAGTAAATCCTTGCTAAATTCGATCCGAGATATGTATATTGATATATCAAACATTGAAAGTAAAAATATCAATATGGATTAATCAAAGTATTGTCCAACACTAGGGCCACAGACGCCTTAGGGCCAAACTATTGGCAGTTGGCATCCACACTGATGTAGTAGAATGGGTGATGAATTTCCTGACAGACCAAGAGCAGCAGGTCCAACTTTTCACCAATCATGGTGATAAAGTATTTTCTGAACCAGGTGACATTGTCAGTGGAGTTCTTCAGGGTACCATCCTAGGCTCACCCTCTTCCTCATTTACATAAATGATATGACAAAGGAAGCCACAAATAATATCAGACTATGCGCTGATGACTCCAAGCTTTTTGGACCAGCCATTCAACAAAGCCTGCAATCAGCCCTCCAGAGAATCTGGAAGTGGACCAGCTAATGGCAGCTTGAGTTCAACATCAATAAATGCAGTGTCCTCGATTTCAGCAATGACAATCCTCGCCACCAGTATACTACACATGACCAGAAGTTGTAGTCTGATATTCAGCTACAAATCAGTCACAAAGAACAAGACTTGGGAGTACTTTTTGATGAGTGTCAAAAGCTAGCTCAAGTCTAGGCCTGTTGAAACGTACTATCACCAGCCGCTCCTGTATTGTTTTCCTAAGACTTTACAAGGCTAATGTTAGGCTGTTCTTGGATTTCGGAACCTATCTGACCTCCTCCTCCTACAATCATGACACCAGAATAACTGAAGGAGTTCAAAGACGTGCCACCAAATGCATCACAGGTCTACAAAAATGCTGTATGATAAGAAACTGAAGCCCCTAAAACTACCAAAGCTGGTCTTCAGATGTTGCAGATGTGATATGATGCTGACCTACAAATATAATAGTCAACCAAACACCATCCTCACAAAACATGCAGGGCAACACAACACTAGAGGACAGTCACAGAAGCTAGCAAAGCAAAGAGTGAAGACCAGAATGCACCTAAACTTTTGCCAAGTGTATTTCCAACAACTAGAACAACCTTCAAGACAAAACTGAAAACTGTGGAAATATAAGTGGGACAGTCCATCCCTCTCAGCTGCCACCTAATGCAACATCACTGTGCCCTTAACACAGTGACATTCCAAATTACCATTGTTGATGCAGAGCACAATAGATTCAGCATGGACCTTATTTCACTCTGAAGTACAAATTAAGGTAAGGTAGTAAAGATAATAATTGTCTATGTTTAATGTTTCTCCTATATGGACTAAACTACATTACTTTTCAAGTAGCGTACATATACCCCACAGAACAGCTTTACATTCTTTACAACTGAGGAGATCAATATGCAGTTTCCAAAGCTCATAAATTGATGTGCTTTCTCAGAATTGACAATTACTGGCAAACTTGGCCCTCATTGGGAAACAATCACAGTTTGGAGATTGCACAACCTTTTTAAGCACTAAAAAATCCACTAAAAATCTAATTTGCATTCAAATGAGCCATAGCCCAATATTCAAGAACCACTAGTCTCAATACAATCACTTATGGGGAGACAAAGGGAAAACACAAATAATAAAAAAAAAAACATGCATCCATAATCTTCCTTCTGGGAAAAACATAAATTTATAACAGAAGTTTTAAATGTCTACCCTAGGGCTCTCTGATATGCTGAATCTGGTGTGATTTTCATTAATATTGTTTGACTTCATGTGGGTATTTGTTCTTCTTTGAAAATCAGTCAAATTTCCTCAAGCTTATAGTTTTTTAAGGGCACCATTAAACTTGACGAATTTTACAAGTCCTATATATTTTTTTAATCAACATCAAAAGACAATTTTTTTTATGTACTAGTTTCTATTAAAAATCTTTTTTTTTTGTATTTTAAAAGTTCTGACTCCTTATTTATACTTTTCTACTAAGAACTGTTTGAAGTATTATAATATTTACAGAGCATCAATCTAGAGCTCTTATGGTAATTTAAACTACCTTTTAGTACAAGAGTAAGCTGGATACTGAACTAATATACTTCTGAAATATTTCTTGAACTACAGGAACTGGAATTTAGGCCTTCTTAATTTATTATAAGTCAAAATTGTTCATTATTAAAACAAGGAGAAATCTCTTCTGAACTGGCCCAAAATGATATTCCATCTACTATTCAAATGCAAACAGAGCTATTCATAGGGTTAGTAGTGCCTGGGGAAAATATAATTACATTGTAACTCTCCTGACTCAAATATAAGCAAAGACAGCCAAATCAAAATTAAAAATTTGATCAAAACAGGCAGCCCCTCTGCCTTGTCACCTAAACAGGCAACCCCTGTGCCTTGCCATTTAAGGCAGTGGCCCTGGTTGCCCTCTCCCCTCTGAATGTATTTCGTTATGTTATGGCAAGATAATAATTGATGCTTGTTGTCAAAGTAATTTATATTCCTAATATAAAAAAGCATAAAAAGGTATATACTACTATTATATATTAACAATGAGGTAGATTCATATCAAAATGTTCAAGCAAATCACACAGCCTATGTAATACTTTTATAGTATAAAGGTTTATTGATCCAGGCTACCTACAAAGAAAAGCAGCATCTAAGCACAGCACAAGCATTAAGTAAGCACAAGCATGGGATAGGCACAAACAGGGAAAAGCACAAGCATTAAGCGGGAATTAAGCGGAATGCTACATCTTCCTTCTTTTGTCACTTAAACTGCCTGCATTTCCTCTTACACCAACACTCCACACTCGCTTCTGCTCATCCACTGTGAGCGGGCTTACACTCTGTAATAAGTACCTTCGGAAAGGTATGTGTAAGAAGGCGCTAAGCTCACTTCTTACATATTCACTAACTAGTTCACTTCTTCTTCCTCTCATACTGTCTCTATTTACAAGTCTACTTTTAAAATCACTCTTTACAGGTTCAGTTTCAGAGGTTTTCTTACAATTCGGCCGTATCTCGTGCATAATGTCGTTGGTGTCGTGCATGATTCTAGGGGCGGCACCGCAGTAGCGCTCTGGCAGGGGCTAAGGATTTGATTCCAATCCTGGATCAGCAACGGGGACATGAACTGGTCAGCCTGTAACGGCGGGGGTGGTAACTTGGCAGTCGCGTCGGGCACTATGGCATCGTCAAGTCCTTCGCGAACCAAACTCGTTCCTTTCGGACGCCGATGTGGGCGGGCTGATAGGTGCTTGTGGTTCCTACGCAGAATCGTACCTTCGTTTGTCTGCACCCGGTACGATCGTGGCTGTTTTGCATGAGAAACCTCAATGGCCTGTTTCCACGGTCCGTCAGGCATTTTCTGAATGTGGATCGCGTCGCAGGGGTCGAGCTGATTTATAGCCTTGGCTGATATGTCGTGGTAAAATTTCTGGCGTTTCTGCATTTCAGTTCTTTGCTGAGTGAACTGTTTGGTCAGGACGACCTTCTTCTTTAGGTGACGTGTGGTGCATGGTAGGATGGGTCTTAGTTGGCGAGACATAAGGAGTTGAGCAGCAGATGCAAACCCATCGACTGGTGTATTCCGGTATTCTAATAGACCCAGAAAGGGGTCTTCTCCTTTTTCCATTGCCTTGGTCATGATGTTTTTTATAATCTGCACAGTTTTCTCGGCGAGTCCATTGGACTTGGGATACCCAGGGCTAGATGTGCTCAGTGAAATACCCCAGGCTTTGGCAAAATTGATGAATTCCCTGGAAGTGAACTGAGGACCATTGTCAGACTTTAGCTGTGATGGTAAGCCATGCCGGGCAAAGTGGGCCTTAAGTCGCGTTATAACCGCGTTGGACGATGTCGTCATAAGTCTGTCGACTTCGAAGAAACGGCTGTGATAATCGACAGTCGCTAGAAAACTGGAGCCATTCCATTCAAACAGATCAGTAGCGATCTTTTGTCAAGGGAGTGTTTCTATGCTGTGGTCGATCATCGGCTCCTTCGAGTTGTTCAGCATGTGCTTGGAGCATGTTTGGCATTTTTCTATGTTCTGTTTGATGTCTGCGCTGAGGCCTGGCCAGTAAACAGCGCTGAGGCGCTGTTTGGTTTTCTCGGTTCCAAAGCGGGCTGCATGTAGCTGCTGGAGTGTGGCTAACTGCAGGTTCTTGGGAGTGATCAATCTGTCGCCCTTGAGAAGAATGCCTTTTGTGAAAGACAGCTCGTGTTGGACGTTCCAGTAGGTTAGGATGTTGGTTGGGCACTCTTTTCTAGTACTCGGCCAGCCCTCTTGAATCGTTTTGACTAGGGTGCTCAAGGTTTCATCCTGCGTTGTTTCCGTCCGTATCTGCTCAAGCTTCTGATCACTGGCTTGAAGGTTCCGTACTACGTGGTGTACATAGATATCCAGATCTTTCCAGTTTTGGATCTGTATCGCTAAGATGGAGGCGTGACAGAGCGTCAGCGACGGGGATTTCTGATCCTGGTCGGAACCTCAGACTCAGGTCGTAAGGCTGGGGCTGAAGCATTAATTGTTGCACTCTTGGTGGGGCTTTGTGAATAGGATTTGCTACAACGGTTTCGAGGGGGCGGTGGTCAGTTGTTCAGTTGGTGGTCAGTGTCAACGTGGCGACCGTACAGATAATGGTGGAAGTGTTTAAAACCATACACAATGGCGTATAACTCTTTTTCAGGTCGCGAATACTTCTGCTCTGTCTTGCTGAGCGATCTCGATGCATACGCTGTGACCTGCCCTTCCGAAACAAGGTGGGTGCCGAGTCCGTGGCTGGAGGCGTCGACAATGAGTTCGACGTTCTTGCTCTGATGGTTGAAGAACGGGGTGTTTGATACTATGGAGCGTTTCAGGTCCTCGAGTGTTTGGGTGTGTTCCTCTGACCAGATGAATGGGTTCGCTTTGGTCAGGTCACGGAGTGGTTTGTTTTTTGTGGATAGGCTTGGTATATATTTGGCGAGATAGTTGATCACCCCAAGGAGGGTTAGCAGTTCTTCTCGGCATGTGGGTTTGGCATGTGGTTTTCGGGATCTGGCCGCATCCCCGTGGAGCTGATTATGTGTCTGAAGTAGCTGACATTGGAGGCCGAAAACTCGCACTTATCTTCGTTGAAATGGATACCCTTAGCTAGGGCACGTTCGAGTATCGCTGCCAGGCGTTCATCGTGCTCTTCTTGCGTGGCACTGTACACGATCATGTCATCAATGATGATGAAGTAACCCTCTAGGCCTTCAAAGGCATCTTCCATCCTCCTCTGAAACTCATCTTGCGCTGAGATGATTCCGAAGGGCATTCGCTTGAAACGATATCTTTCATATATTGTGCTGAATGTCGTGAGGTAAGACGAATCTTCGGAGAGCGGAATTGACCAGTAACCGGAACAGGCATCAAGTTTTGTGAATATTTTCGCTCCGTATAGCTTGGAGGTGACGTCGTCTAGAGTAGGAATGGGATAGTGGGGCCGTTTGATGTACTTGTTTAGGTTCACGGGGTCTATGCACAGTCTTATGGACCCGTCCTTCTTCTAAACCATAACCATCGAATTGACCCACTCTGTTGGGGTAATGACCTTTTCGATAATCTTTAGGTCTTCTAGGCGACTGAGTTCTTGCTTGAGTTTATCCTGCATGGCCGCGGGTACTCGTCTCGCTGGGTAGACAGTTGGAGTGGTGTTGTCTTTCAGGTATATGTTGCATTCTCCTTCGAGTTTCTCTATTCCTTTAAACGCTTCTTTGTGCTTTTCCTTCAGGAATGGTACTCTTGAAGATGTTGAATTTACGTTCAGCACCAGCTTAATCAGTTCCAAATCAAGGCTTGAACGGTAGCCTATGATGGGGGCAGCTGAACTTTCTACTACAAAGCATTGTTGCCTGCTGCTGAGGTTATCTTTGTAGCTGCATGATAATTCGCAGACTCCAGCTACATGTATCCTTGCTCCACAGTAGCTGGTGAGGCGCTGGCTTGTGGGTTTCAAGGTGGGCTTTGGGGTGATGAGGTCAAAGTACTTCCTTGGAATGATATTGACCTGGACCCCTGTGTCGATTTTGAACTGGACAGGGAACTGATTGTTGATGATCAAGGGTATCACTGCTTCGTCTTTGTTTTTGCTTTGTTCGATGGAGTACAGGAATACGGTTTCATCACTGGAGTCTGCTTTGACAGTGTCTTCTTCGACTGAATTTACTGTCTTACTTTGACAAACTCGTGCGAAATGGTTGAGCTTTTTTGCAGATGGAGCATATCTTGCCCTTTGCTGGGCAGACATGGGAGGGGGAGTATGTTCCACCACAGAAGTAGCATGGTTTGCTCTTTGAGCCACTTGCTTCCTGTTTTTTTTCTGCTGCTGTTCTGGTTTGGGTAGCGTGAGATGGCATCGGTCTCTTGCTTTATGGGAATAGACTTAGTTCCATGGAATGTCTTAAGCTGTGCCTGGGTCACTTCGTGGGTTCTGTACATAATGGTTGCTTTTTCAAGCGTAAGTTCATCACCTTCAGCCAGGAGCTTCTCACGTACGTTTTGGTTTGGTATTCCGCATAATATGCGATCGCGGACCATTTCGTTTGGGTCTGAGTAAGAACATGGTTTCACTAATGTCTTGAGCTCTGTAATATATTTCTCTACACTTTCTGCCTCAGTTTGTTCTCGTTTTTGGAACAGATACCGTGCAAAAACTGTGTTCTTCTGTGGTGATGCATACTCCTTAAATTTCTCAAGGTACCGTTCAATTTTGTTCCGTTCCTCGTCTGCAATGGTGAAGGTGTTGAATATTTTTCGTCCTTTTGCTCCAGCCCAGATAAGTAGGTAGGCACAGAGAGCTTTCTCTGTTTTGCCTGCCAGTGGGCCTACAAACATCAGTTGGGCGTGCTCTTGGAAACGGTCCCATTCTTCTGCTAGGGAGCTGGCTTCCCAGTTGATTGATGGCTGTAGTACATCCATGAGATCCCACTTCTGACACCATGTAATACTTTTCTAGTATAAAGGTTTATTAACCAAGGCGACCTACAAAGAAAAGCAACATCTAAGCACAGCACAAGCATTAAGTAAGCACAAGCATGGGGTAGGCACAAACAGGGAAAAGCACAAGCATTAGGCGGGAATTAAGCGGAATGCTAAAGCCTACTTGGTAAGCTGTGTGAGTGCCACACAGCCCATCTTACCTTAGCCTACAAAAGTTATCAGTGAAAGTCATTGAGTCTGCAAAACTACCAATAGGGTAAATATTGATACTTTCTTTTAGAGCCATTATTGTTTACATTTAAACTGCTTCATGGTTAAAAGATTCTTGAGTGCCAAAAATCCTAGTAACATCAAGGCTAGGCCTAGCCAGCCAAGCTTTTTTCAAGAAGCATTGCTTAAAATTATCTTTCAAAGAAAAGAGCTTTGGTGAACTAGGTTCTGATTTCCTTTTTAACAGAACAATCAAGAAAACGACACTTTCTAGGTGACGTTATGGATAATTTTTTTTGGCTCATTTTTTGCTGTTTACCAACACACGTTTTCTATTTTTAAAATTGGCTACAAACTTCCCTGATGAAATTCATCAGGGTGGGGTAAATTTTATTTCTGATGTAAATGAGAGGTAAGTTTAGACTTTCCCCCCACCCCCTAATGTGTAAATATATACCCTGAATTGGTATATATAGGGGTTGGGTTAAAATTCATCGAGTGGCATACTTACTTTATTCGTGTCAATAATATGAACTGCAAAAACCTGAATTTTGCCTACAAGACAGGTCTAATACCTATTGAAATTTGACAAAACATCATTTGGTAAATTTTTGGCAGTTCATATTAGGGGCATTTTTCACTCATCAGTGTGCTAAGATCTTACAACTCTTGTCAGAAAACGTGTAAAAGTGAAATCTTTGAACAAAGATCTTACATCTTTGGTCGTTTTTGTGCAAACGTCTTTTATCATTCTGCTCTGATCAGCCGTCTGAGAACAATGATGAGTATATCATCAAAGTTCTCTCATCATTGTTCTATATGGCAGAACAGTGGTGGTCTTCACACTTTTTGCTGACATCAGTGAGCTGTAAGATCTTAGAACAAAGATGAGGTATAAAATGATAATCTTTGCAGAAAGATGTAAGATCTTAGTGCTAAAAAACGGGCCTAGTATGTAAACTGCTGATCTTTCTCCTCAAAAAATGGATTATTGATTTTTCACACAAATTTAAGACATAAATGGCTATGCAAGTTTCCGTTTGACTAATTTAATAAATTAGTTTTCATTTTAGGTATCCTTGGTACTTAGATTACCTATAATTTTATGTCCAGCAAGATAAGGTGGTGTTGAACCTCCTATAGAAAATCTTACTAGTGGTGTTTCTAGGTAATGATATCACATCCCAGTTCAGCCTCTATTCAGTGTTGGTCCAGTCTTGCTCAGCTCCTTTCTTAAAGGCAACAACGGTTTGAGAATGGACAGTGGCTTCAGATCGGCTGTTCCACAGTGGGACGGAACAAACTGAAAAGAACTGTTTGTACTCTTGCTTGATGCAATGGGGGGGCCTGCAGGTTCTTGGTGTGTCCTCTTATGGTCGTTGAGAGGAACAGGGAAAAAACATGACTTAATAGGTCATTTTGAAGCAACTTACAAGTTGTTATTATGTCTCCTCTTGTCCTGTGGTATATTAAAGTAGGGAGTTTGTGTGAATTGAGACATTCCTTGTAGGACTTGTCTTGCACTGCAGGGATAAGCTTTGTCACCCTTCTTAGAACACTCTCAAGCTTCACATCCATCTTATAGCCATTTTGTTCAGCGTAGCTGATTTCCAGATAGAAAATATGTTTTTGAGGAGGACACTCCCCCAGAACCTTCAGGGCAAGGGTTTTAAGATATGCCCTGGTGGCATATAAGGTTTTTATAGAAGGCATTGTCGTAGAAACTTCAAAACAGGCTCATTCGATTGGAAATTCAATGGGATAGTGCCCTTTTTAATAGTCCCTTCCCCCCCACGCCCATCATTTCCCCAAACACATCCAATAAAATTTTCAAATAGCCATTTTGTTCAGCATAGTAGATTTCCAGATAGAAAATATGTTTTTGAGGAGGCCGCTCCCCCACAACCCTCAGGGCAAGGGTTTTAAGTTATGCCCTGGGGGCATATAAGGTTTTTGTAGAAGGCGTTGTCGTAGAAACATCAAAACAGGCTCATTCGATTGGAAATTAAAGGGCTAGTGCCCTTTTTAGTAGTCGAAAGTGATTGGAGGGCGACTAGCCCCCCCCCCACGCCCATCATTTCCCCAAACACATCCAATCAAAATTTTGAGATAGCCATTTTGTTCAGCGTAGTTGATTTCAAGATAGAAAATATGTTTTGAGGAGGACACTCCCCCAGAACCCTCAGGGCAAGGGTTTTAAGATATGCCCTGGGGGCATATAAGGTTTTTGTAGAAGGCGTTGTCGTAGAAACTTCAAAAAAGGCTCATTCGATTGGAAATTCAAAGGGATAGTGCCCTTTTTAATAGTTGAAAGTGATTGGAGGGCAACTAGCCCCCCCCCCCCCGACGCCCATCATTCCCCAAAACACATCCAATTAAAATTTTGAGATAGTTGTTGATTTCCAGACAGAAAGCATGTTTTTGAGGAGGACAATCCCCCACAACCCTCAGGGCAAGGGTTTTAAGTTATGCCCTGGGGGCATATAAGGTTTTTATTGAAGGCGTTGTCAAATAAACTTCAAAAAAGGCTCATTCGATTGGAAATTCAAAGGGGTAGTGCCCTTTTTAATAGTCAAAAGTGATTGGAGGGCAACTAGCCCCCCCCCCTTACGCCCATCATTCCCCCAAACACATCCAATCAAAATTTTGAGATAGCCATTTTTGTTCAGCGTAGTTGATTTTCAGATTTAAAATAAATTTTTGAGGAGAACACTCCCTCACAACCCTCAGGGCAAGGGTTTTAAGTTATGCCCTGGGGGCATATAAGGCTTTAATAGAAGGCGTTGTCGTAGAAAATTCAAAACAGGCTCATTCGATTGGAAATTAAAGGGCTAGTGCCCTTTTTAGTAGTCGAAAGTGATTGGAGGGCAACTAGCCCCCCCCCGCCTATCATATCCATTTCCTTGAAATATTTCTTCATGCCGTCCTCCCACACCAGACGAGGACAACCTGCATTCTGTTTAGCCCTAGACGGTTGACCGAAACGGATAATCTTTGACAATCTGTCATCCTTAATCCGCACAATGTGCCCTAGTCACCTAAACCTTTCTTTTATTATAATCCTAGAAAGCAGTATTGAACCACATTTTTCATACAGCCTACTGTTTGAAATACGGTTAGCCAATCGGATACCCAGAACAATCCGTAAGCAGTTTTTCCGGAAAACATCTAGCAAATGTTAATCTGCTTTTCAGAGCACCCATGCTTCAGAGCCATATTTGACCACTGTCATCATTGTACCTTCTAATATTCTAATCTTTGTCTGCAGACTCATCTTCCTATTTTCCAAAACATTTTTTTTTACTGCGAAAAAACACCCTCAACCATGGCTGTTCCACTTTTAACATCTTAACTGCTCCAACCGTCTCTACTAATAATAAATCTAAAAAAAAATTCTCCACAAAATAAGTTTTTCAAAGAAAAGTAAAGAACTCCATTAAACAAAAAATGAGCAAAAATAAAATCAAATAATCTACCTTGCGTGAAACAACCACAAATCAGCATCGATAAATAAATGAAACCCAAAACGAACAGAAATTACAATAAATAACCGAGTCAAACTCAAAACGAGCCGAAATTAGAATAAGTTGGGCGCAAAACCCCTATGCCTTCCTAAGGCCAAAACAAAATTTGCACTTTACTGAAAAAAATGTAAATGTTTTTACTTTTATAACTTTAATAAATCAACAATTTTAACATTTTGATTACTAAATATCAGTATATATATATATATATATATATATATATATATATATATATATATATATATATATATATATATATATATATATATATATATATATTATATATATATATATATATATATATATATATATATATATATATATATATATATATATATATTATATATATATATATATATATATATATATATATATATATATATATATGTATATATATATATATATATATATATATATATATATATATATATATATATAAATATATATATATATATATATACATATATATATATATATATATATATATATATATATGTATATATATATATATATATATATATATATATATATATATATTATATATATATATATATATTATATATATATATATATATATATATATATATATATATATATATATATATATATATATATATATATATATATATTAAACTGACAATGCACATTCATTTGTACTAGTTCAGTAAAGTGCAAATACTGTTCGAAAGAGCCTTTTGAATCGAAAGAGCCTTTTTTGAAGTTTCTACGACAACGCCTTCTATAAAAACCTTATATGCTCCCAGGGCATAACCTAAAACCCTTGCCCTGAGGGTAGTTGGGGCTAGTCCTCCTCAAAAACATATGTTCTATATGGAAAGCAACTACGCTGAACAAAATGGCTATCTCAAAATTTTTATTGGATGTGTTTGGGGGAATAATTGGCGTTTGGGGGGATAGTTGGATGTGTTTGGGGAAAAGGTGGGTGAGAGAAGGGGGCTAGTTGCCCAATAATCACTTTCTACTATTAAAAAGGGCACTAGACCTTTAAATTTCCAATTGAATGAGCCCTTTTTCAAGTTTCTACGACAAAGATTTCAATAAGAGCTTATATGCCCCCAGGGCATAAATTATAACCCTTGCCCTGAAGACTGTGGGTGGAGGGTCCTGCTCAGGGGCATAATTTCCTGAACTTTAGCTGCGTGGAACAAAATGGCTATCTCAAAAAATTGATTGGATGTGTTTTGGTAAATGGTGGGCGTGGAAGGGGTGTTAAATGCCCTCCAGTTACTTTTGACTATTAAAAAGGGCACTAGCCTGTTCAATTTCTAATCGAATAAGCTCTTTTTGAAGTTTCTACGACAATACGTTCAATAAAAAACTTATATGCCCTGAGGGCATAACTTAAAGCCCTTGGCCTGAGGGTTGTGAGGGGATTGTCATCCTCAAAGACCTAATTTACAGAACTTAAAATTACGTTGAATAAAATGGCTATCTCAAAATTTTGATTGGATCTGTTTGGGGAAAAGGTGGGTGTGAGAGGGGGGTTAGTTGCCCTCCAATCACTTTCGACTATTAAAAAGGGCACTAGCCCTTTGAATTTCCAATCGAATGAGCCTTTTTTTTAAGTTTCAACGACAACGCCTTCTATAAAAACCTTATATGTCCCCAGGGCATAACTTACAACCCTTGCCCTGAAGGCTGTGGGGGAGTGTCCTCCTCAAAAACATAATTTCTATCTAGAAATCAACTACGCTGAACAAAATGGCTAACTCAAAATTTTGATTGGATGTGTTTCGGGAAATTGTAGGCGTGAAAGGGATATTAGTTGCCTCCCAATCACTTTCGACTATTAAAAAGGGCACAAGCCACTTCAACTTCCAATTGAATGAGCCATTTTCTAAGTTTCTACGACAACTTCTTCAATACGAAGTGCCCTGCTCTAAACGAAAAAAAAAATGATACGTTGCGCCAACATCGTTCTTATATGCCCTCAGGGCATAGCTTAAAACCCTTGCCCTGAGGGTTGTGGGGGAGTGTCCTCCTCAAAACATATTTTCTATCTGGAAATCAACTACGCTGAACAAAATGGCTATCTCAAAATTTTGATTGGATATGTTTGGAAGAATGATGGGCGTGAAGGGGGGCTAGTTGCCCTCCAATCACTTTCGACTATTAAAAAGGGCACTAGCCCTTTGAATTTCCAATCGAATGAGCCTTTTTAGAAGTTTCTACGACAACGCCTTCTATAAAAACCTTATATGTCCCCAGGGGATAACTTACAACCCTTGCCCGAGAAGGCTGTGGGGAGTTTCCTCCTCAAAAACATAATTTCTATCTGGAGTTCTTCTAGAAGATAATTCTATCTTCTACCTGCTCTAAAGGAAAAAAAAAATGATAAATGATACATTGCGCCAACGTCGTTCTTATATGCCCTCAGGGCATAACTGAAACCCCTTGCCCTGAGGGTTGTGGGGGAGTGTCCTCCTCAAAAACATATTTTCTATCTGGAAATCAACTACCCTGAACAAAATGGCTATCTCAAAATTTTGATTGGATGTGTTTGGGGGAATGATGGGCGTCGGGGGGCTAGTTGCCCTCCAGTCACTTTCGACTATTAAAAAGGGCACTAGCCAGTTCAATTTACAATCGAATGAGCCCTTTTTGAAGTTTCTACGACAACTCCTTTGATACGATGTGCCAGGGTATGAAGAAAAAAGAATAAATAATACATTGTGCCCACATCGTTGTTCACTTAGGCAGTGCCATCGCGCTGCCTGTAAAATTGCTTAAGGATTGTTCTGGGTACCCGGCTGTCTGACCGTATTTCAAACAATACGCTGGACGGAAAAATGTGGTTCAATACCGCTCTAGGGCTATGATGAAAGAAAGGTTGAGGTGGCTAGGGCACATTGTGCGATGAAGAATGACAGATTGCCAAAGATTGTTCTTTCCGGCCAACCGTCTAGGGTTAAACGGAAAGCAGGTCGTCCTCGTTAGAGGTGGGAGGACGTCATAAAGAAAGATTTAATAGAAATAGGAACTTCGTGGAAGCCTGTAAAAAGGGAGGCTTTGAATAGATTGAGATGGAGGAGGAGCGTGCTTGGCTGTGTTGGCCTCAGGTGGCTTGGTGCTGCAGTGAGTTGTTAGTAGTAGTAGTAGTAGTCACTATAAGATAGGTACTATAAGATAATATAGTGTAGCATTTTTTTTGAAGGGTCTTTAAGACAAAGATATATGCTTATTCTTATATTGGGGTGAATCATATAGTATTTGCACCCACTGGCTCCTTAATAGCGTCCGGTTTTCAGATGAAAACTAAAGGAATAACTCATTGAAGTTAACAGTGCTAGATAGCATTATGTCTAATTAACAGAAAAAAAACACGGTCAGATTGCCGTGGTAGACAAATAAGAGTCTGAGTACCTTTATTTTTAAAATATCAAAAAATTGGATTTTTCAACGAAAGAGCTGTTTTTCCAAACTAGAAAGGCTGTCATATAATTGGAGATTAAATCAGTCAACTGTTGTTTCATCAAGGCTATATGCAGCCACTATGGGGAGGGGAATGTCGCACAAGATTATTTGCCATTTGAGACTTCAGAAAAAGCTTCTTTTTGAAGCGGGGTGTTTTTATTGAAAAAAGTATTTTTATATTTCCTTTGAAAATATTGAAAAGTGGCAAATCTGTGGAAATAGACATTTTGTTACTGCAGTCGTTAAGACCTTGTCGCTCCGACTCTAGTAACTAGCAACTTCTAAAGTTACTCCTTTCGAGCACAAGAACTTCAGTCTTCATTGATGTATTGTGGCGCCAGGTTCCGGACTAATAGAGACCCGACCCTGTTTAATGGATTTCATGCAAGTTATACTGAATGTTCAGAAAAAATTTAGTTGAAATAGCCATTGTTTTTTGCAGTAATAAAACTTATGAAGGAACTAACCTTACTATTAGAACACAGATCAATAATGCTGAGGTTTTCGGGATCATAGGCTTATTCAACATTTCAAAAATGTATCAAACGCGAAATTTTAGGTCTAACATATGGTGTTGCCAGAAGATGAAACAAAAATACGCCAGAGCCTTTGAAAAACACACCAAAAATACGTTAGAGCAAGGTCTCATGTAAGCTTAAGCTAAGTAGAGAGAAGTAAAGTAATAATTGATGAAAATTAATTCTAAAACACATAAGAATAGGGAAAAAACAAGAAAATATGATTTGTTGATGCTTAGTGCATATTATAAAGTAAGAATTCCCTATTTTTCTGGTTATTTTCTTTTTATAGCCAAGCATTATATGAAATCCTTAGAGGAAGGATTTTTCATTTAATGGGCAATAACTCGAGCTAATTTTGCTTAAATTTTGACTTATTTAGTTCTGGATGACAGCTGGTTTACAATACCAAATACCACCTACTTAAAGAAAAATTAAGGCATAGTCTAGCGCTATATCTCGGAGTCAGGGGGAGTGTTGAAGTTATACTGCATGTGACTCTGAACACCCAATAAGTAGAAACTTTCTGAATGTAATGAATTAAGCTTTTTTTATTATAGTGTTTAGTTTGGTTAAGAATCTCCCAACAAATTGTCAGATTTAGCAATACCAACCACTGACGAAGAGAGAAGAGTAAAACCAGCACATTAAACACAAAACTTAAGCTTGTCTCCAGTATGTTTGAAAAACTCAACAGGTTGACCTATGTAGATGCATAGGACAGAAATTATACAGAAAAATAGAAATATAAAATCTGTTTCTCCATTCAATAGTTATTCCCAATATGTGGTACACAGTTTGCGTAATACAATTTCCAAATTGTGTCCCAACCGCCTCCCCCTAATAATACCAGTTATAGGCATAGCCTACACGCGAAAGTTTAGTGATTTTTTCGTTAAATCACTTTTTTCCTGTTTCTCACCAACTCCAGTCTCCTGTTTCCTGTTTGTATGGCGGTCCCAAAGCTTCTCTATACGGTTAAAGCTACGACTCTTCAATCGCAATGTTATGCCAGTGCTGCCTTACGCAGCCGAAACCTGGCACCTGAGACAGGAACAAGAGAGAGGAATACTTGCTTTCGAAAACATATGTCTCAGAAGAATTCTCAACATCCGTTGGCAGCAGAGAATAACAAAATAATCCATCCTTGACAAGACTGGCCAGCCTCTTATGACATATATCATAAGAGTCCACCGATGGAGATACCTTGGTCACGTACTACGCATGGACAATCTCCGACTACCAAATGCAGCGCTCCATTGGCAGCCATCGGGTCCATGCCGCAGGGGAAGACCCAGAAACACCCTGCGTCGAATGTACCAGACAGATCGCCGTAACCTGCACACATCAATCCAACCTCAGTGGGAGGACATACCTGCAGCATCAAACCTGAGGGAAGATTGGCGGCTCCTTCTTGATGCCCTGGGTGCCTCTGGAGGCATAGGCGGATCTAAGGTTTAAGGTAAGGTCTCACCAACAGTTGGCTGATAATTCCCCATAAAGCCAATAAAAAAAAGAAGAAAAAACGAAAAAATTTTGTGACACCTTGTATGTGAAGGAATATTGTTTGTGTGAGGAAGAATTATCGACAGTACTAAAAGGATTAAAAAATAATAAGGCTCCAGGTGCTGATAGTGTGGTGAATGAGTTTCTTAAATATCATGGCTCTGAGGTTAGAAATAAGTTACAGAAGATTATTAATTTGATTTTAAAAAGGGGAAGTACCTAACGATTTTAGGAAAACCTTCACTAAGCCACTTTGTAAGAATGGTGATAAGAGTGAGTGTAGTATTTATCGAGGCATTTGTCTGGTCTCTATAGGTAGCAAATTACATATTAATATCATAATTGTTGGACTGAGAGATGCTGTAGACGAAGTTTTAAGGGAAAAACAGTGCAGTTTTATAAAAGGAAGAGGATATGCCGACCAAATCTTCACTCTGAGGTTAATAGTAAAGATGTGCCAGAGTCTTAAACACCTTTAATTCTCAGTTTTACAGATTATGAGCAAGCGTTCCATTCTGTTGATAGAAGAGACTTACGAAAGATTTTATCCTTGTATGGTATACCAGACAAATACATTAAGGTGATTAGTTCTGTGTACGAGGATAACACTGCTACGGTTTAGGTAGAAAATAAGGTTAGCAGCGGGTTTTGTATTAAATCAGAAGTTAAACAGGGCTGTGTTCTACCCCACTTTATACGAATTATTTTGATGGACTTTGTCTTAAGGAGCACAGGAAAGGCAGTGGGAGACCACGGAATAAATTGGGAGTAAAAAGTTTCCTGGACTTTTTACAAAAAACTTTTTTAAAAAGTTTTCCTGTAGATTATGCTGATAATTCAAGCATCCTAGATGAAAGTGTGAGCAAATTGAAGGAGCTTTTAGAGGTTTTGTGAGTTCAGGGTGCTAGAATAGGCTTGAAAATTAATGTTAAGAAGACTAAGTGACTAAGGCTAAGAATAAGTGAAAATGAAAAGGTGACGTTGGGCACTGAAAATATTGATCAGATGGGCAGCTTCACTTACCTTGGTAGTATCATAGAAATTGCACCATCGCTGCCTAAGTAAAGAACGATGTGAGCACAATGTGTTTTTGTTTTTTCTCCATACCCGGGCACTTCGTATCGAAGGAGTTGTGGTAGAAACTTCGAAAAGGGCTCATTCGATTGGAAGTTAGAGTGGCTAGTGCCCTTTTTAATAGTCGAAAGTGATTGGAGGGCAACTATCCCCCCCACCCAAGTCACTCCCCCAAACACATTTAATCAAAATTTTGAGATAGCCATTTTGTTCAGCGTAGTTAATTTCCAGATAGAAAATATCTTTTTGAGGAGGACACTCCCCCAAAACCCTCAGGGCAAGGGTTTTAAGTCATGCTCTGAGGGCATATAAGATTAATGTTGACACAATGTACAGTTTATTATTATTTTTCTTTAAAGCAGGGTACTTCATACAGAAGGGGTCGTGGTAGAGACTTCAAAAGGGGCCCATTCAATTAGAAATCAAGAGTTCTAGTGCTCTGCTAGAAATCGAGAAGTTATGCCCCGAGGGCATACAAGATCAATGTTGACACAATGCACAGTTTTTATTTTTTTTTTCTTTAAAGCAGGGCACTTCATATAGAAGGCGTTGTCGTAAAAACTTCAGAAAAGGTTCATTCGATTGGAAATTCAAAGATCTAGGGCCCTTTTTAATAGTCGAAACCGATTGGAGGGAACTAGCCCCCCCCCCCACGCCCATCATTCCCCCAAACACATCCAATCAAAATTGTGAGAAGGCCATTTTGTTCATCGTAGTTGATTTCCCGATAGAGAATATATTTTTGAGGAGGACAGTCCCCCACAACCCTCAGGGCAAGGGTTTTAAGTTATGCTCTGGGGGCAAATAAGGTTTTTATCGAAGGTTTTGTCGTAGAAACTTCAAAACCGGCTCATTTGAATGGAAATTCAAAGGGCTAGTGCACTTTTTAATAGTCGAAAGGGATTTAAGGGCAACTAGCCCCCTCACCCCAAGCCCATCTTTCCCCCAAACACATTAAATCAAAATTTTGAGAAAGCCATTTTGTTCAACGTAGTTGATTTCCAGATAGAAAATAGGTTTTTGATGAGGACACTCCCCCACAACCCTCAGGGCAAGGGTTTTAAGTTATGCCCTGAGGCATTTAAGGCTTTTATAGAAGGCGTTGTCGTAGAAACTTCAAGACAGGCTCATTCTATTGGAAATTCAAAGGGCTAGTGCCCTTTTGAATCGTCAAAATTGATTGGAGGGCAACTAGCCCCCCTCCCCCCATGCCCATCATTCCCCCAAACACATTCAATCAAAGTTTTGAGATAGGTATTTATTCAGCGTAGCTGATTTCCATATAGAAAATATCTTTTTGAGGAGGACACTCCCCCACAACCCACGGGGCAAGGGTTTTAAGTTATACCCTAGGGGCATATAAGGTTTTTATAGAAGGCGTTGCCGTAGAAACTTCAGAACAGGCTCATTTGATTGGGAATTTAAAGGGCGTTTGCCCTTTTTAATGGTCGAAAGTGATTAGAGGATTGGAGAACGATGTGGGCACAATGTGTTTTTTTCTCTATACCCGGGCACTTCGTATAGAAAGAGTTTTCGTAGAAACTTTGAAAAGGGCTCATTCGATTGAAAATTGGAGTGGCTAGTGTAGCGCTGCCTAAGTAAAGAACTATGTGGCCACAATGTGTTTTTTTTTTCTTAGACAGGCACTTCGTATCGAAAGAGTTGTCGTAGAAACTTCGAAAAGGGCTCATTCAATTGGAAATTTGGGTGGATAGTGCCCTTTTTAATGGTCAAAAGTGATTGGAGGGCAATTAGCCCCCCCCCGCCCATCATTCCCCCAAACACATCCAATCAAAATTTTTAGATAGCCATTGTTTTTAGCGTAGTTGATTTCCAGATAGAAAATACCTTTTTGAGGAGGACACTCCCCCACAACCTTCGAGGCAAGGGTTTTAAGTTATGCCCTGAGGGCATATAAGAACAATTTTGGCACAATTTACCATATATTATTTTTTTACTTTAGAGCAGGGCACTTCATATAGAAGGGGTCGTCGAAGAGACTTCAAAAGGGGCTCATTCGATTGGAAATCGAGAGTCAGAGGGCCCTTTTTAATAGTCGAAAGTGATTGGAGGGCAACTAGCCCTCCACGCCCATCATTCCCCCAAGCACATCCAACAAAATTTCGAGATAGCCATTTTGTTCAGCTTAGTTGATTTCCAAATAGAAAATGTGTTTTTGAGGAGGACACTCCCCCATAACCCTCAGGGCAAGGGTTTTAAGTTATACCCCGGGGGGCATATAAGATTTTTATAGAAGGCGTGGTCGTAAAAACTTCAAAACAGGCTCACTCCATTGGAAATTTGAAGGGCTAGTACCCTTTTTAATAGTCGAAAGTGAATGGAGGGCTACTAGCCCCCCCACCCATCATTCCCCAAACATATCCAATCAAAATTGTTAGACAGCTATTTTGTTCAGCGAAGTTGATTTCCAGATAGAAAATATGTTTTTGAGAAGGACACTCCCCCACAACCCTCAGGGTAAGGGTTTTAAGTTATGCCCTGGGGATATATAAGGTTTTTATATAAGGCGATATCGAAAAAACTTCAAAAATGGCTCATTTGATTGGAAATTCAAAGGGCTAGTGCCCTTTTCAACATTCAAAATGATTAGAGGGAAACTATCCCCCCAAACGCAAATTATTCCCCCAAACACATCCAATAAAAATTTTGAGATAGCCATTTTGTTCAGCGTAGTTGCTTTCCATATAGAACATATGTTTTTGAGGAGGACTAGCCCCAACTACCCTCAGGGCAAGGGTTTTAGGTTATGCCCTGGGAGCATATAAGGTTTTTATAGAAGGCGTTGTCGTAGAAACTTCAAAAAAGGCTCTTTCGATTCAAAAGGCTCTTTCGAACAGTATTTGCACTTTACTGAACTAGTACAAATGAATGTGCATTGTCAGTTTAATATATATATATATATATATATATATATATATATATATATATATATATAATATATATATATATATATATATATATATATATATATATATATATATATATATATATATATATATATATATATATATATATATATATATATAATATATATATATATATATATATATATATATATATATATATATATATATATATATATATATATATATATATATATATATATATATATATATATTAAACTGACAATGCACATTCATTTGTACTAGTTCAGTAAAGTGCAAATACTGTTCGAAAGAGCCTTTTGAATCGAAAGAGCCTTTTTTGAAGTTTCTACGACAACGCCTTCTATAAAAACCTTATATGCTCCCAGGGCATAACCTAAAACCCTTGCCCTGAGGGTAGTTGGGGCTAGTCCTCCTCAAAAACATATTTTCTATATGGAAAGCAACTACGCTGAACAAAATGGCTATCTCAAAATTTTTATTGGATGTGTTTGGGGGAATAATTGGCGTTTGGGGGGATAGTTTCCCTCTAATCATTTTGAATGTTGAAAAGGGCACTAGCCCTTTGAATTTCCAATCGAATGAGCCATTTTTGAAGTTTTTTCGATATCGCCTTATATAAAAACCTTATATATCCCCAGGGCATAACTTAAAACCCTTACCCTGAGGGTTGTGGGGGAGTGTCCTTCTCAAAAACATATTTTCTATCTGGAAATCAACTTCGCTGAACAAAATAGCTGTCTAACAATTTTGATTGGATATGTTTGGGGAATGATGGGTGGGGGGGCTAGTAGCCCTCCATTCACTTTCGACTATTAAAAAGGGTACTAGCCCTTCAAATTTCCAATGGAGTGAGCCTGTTTTGAAGTTTTTACGACCACGCCTTCTATAAAAATCTTATATGCCCCCCGGGGTATAACTTAAAACCCTTGCCCTGAGGGTTATGGGGGAGTGTCCTCCTCAAAAACACATTTTCTATTTGGAAATCAACTAAGCTGAACAAAATGGCTATCTCGAAATTTTGTTGGATGTGCTTGGGGGAATGATGGGCGTGGAGGGCTAGTTGCCCTCCAATCACTTTCGACTATTAAAAAGGGCCCTCTGACTCTCGATTTCCAATCGAATGAGCCCCTTTTGAAGTCTCTTCGACGACCCCTTCTATATGAAGTGCCCTGCTCTAAAGTAAAAAAATAATATATGGTAAATTGTGCCAAAATTGTTCTTATATGCCCTCAGGGCATAACTTAAAACCCTTGCCTCGAAGGTTGTGGGGGAGTGTCCTCCTCAAAAAGGTATTTTCTATCTGGAAATCAACTACGCTAAAAACAATGGCTATCTAAAAATTTTGATTGGATGTGTTTGGGGGAATGATGGGCGGGGGGGGGCTAATTGCCCTCCAATCACTTTTGACCATTAAAAAGGGCACTATCCACCCAAATTTCCAATTGAATGAGCCCTTTTCGAAGTTTCTACGACAACTCTTTCGATACGAAGTGCCTGTCTAAGAAAAAAAAAACACATTGTGGCCACATAGTTCTTTACTTAGGCAGCGCTACACTAGCCACTCCAATTTTCAATCGAATGAGCCCTTTTCAAAGTTTCTACGAAACTCTTTCTATACGAAGTGCCCGGGTATAGAGAAAAAAACACATTGTGCCCACATCGTTCTCCAATCCTCTAATCACTTTCGACCATTAAAAAGGGCAAACGCCCTTTAAATTCCCAATCAAATGAGCCTGTTCTGAAGTTTCTACGGCAACGCCTTCTATAAAAACCTTATATGCCCCTAGGGTATAACTTAAAACCCTTGCCCCGTGGGTTGTGGGGGAGTGTCCTCCTCAAAAAGATATTTTCTATATGGAAATCAGCTACGCTGAATAAATACCTATCTCAAAACTTTGATTGAATGTGTTTGGGGGAATGATGGGCATGGGGGGAGGGGGGCTAGTTGCCCTCCAATCAATTTTGACGATTCAAAAGGGCACTAGCCCTTTGAATTTCCAATAGAATGAGCCTGTCTTGAAGTTTCTACGACAACGCCTTCTATAAAAGCCTTAAATGCCTCAGGGCATAACTTAAAACCCTTGCCCTGAGGGTTGTGGGGGAGTGTCCTCATCAAAAACCTATTTTCTATCTGGAAATCAACTACGTTGAACAAAATGGCTTTCTCAAAATTTTGATTTAATGTGTTTGGGGGAAAGATGGGCTTGGGGTGAGGGGGCTAGTTGCCCTTAAATCCCTTTCGACTATTAAAAAGTGCACTAGCCCTTTGAATTTCCATTCAAATGAGCCGGTTTTGAAGTTTCTACGACAAAACCTTCGATAAAAACCTTATTTGCCCCCAGAGCATAACTTAAAACCCTTGCCCTGAGGGTTGTGGGGGACCGTCCTCCTCAAAAATATATTCTCTATCGGGAAATCAACTACGATGAACAAAATGGCCTTCTCACAATTTTGATTGGATGTGTTTGGGGGAATGATGGGCGTGGGGGGGGGGGCTAGTTCCCTCCAATCGGTTTCGACTATTAAAAAGGGCCCTAGATCTTTGAATATCCAATCGAATGAACCTTTTCTGAAGTTTTTACGACAACGCCTTCTATATGAAGTGCCCTGCTTTAAAGAAAAAAAAAATAAAAACTGTGCATTGTGTCAACATTGATCTTGTATGCCCTCGGGGCATAACTTCTCGATTTCTAGCAGAGCACTAGAACTCTTGATTTCTAATTGAATGGGCCCCTTTTGAAGTCTCTACCACGACCCCTTCTGTATGAAGTACCCTGCTTTAAAGAAAAACAATAATAAACTGTACATTGTGTCAACATTAATCTTATATGCCCTCAGAGCATGACTTAAAACCCTTGCCCTGAGGGTTTTGGGGGAGTGTCCTCCTCAAAAAGATATTTTCTATCTGGAAATTAACTACGCTGAACAAAATGGCTATCTCAAAATTTTGATTAAATGTGTTTGGGGGAGTGACTTGGGTGGGGGGATAGTTGCCCTCCAATCACTTTCGACTATTAAAAAGGGCACTAGCCACTCTAACTTCCAATCGAATGAGCCCTTTTCGAAGTTTCTACCACAACTCCTTCGATACGAAGTGCCCGGGTATGGAGAAAAAAACAAAAACACATTGTGCTCACATCGTTCTTTACTTAGGCAGCGATGGTGCAATTTCTATGATACTACCAAGGTAAGTGAAGCTGCCCATCTGATCAATATTTTCAGTGCCCAACGTCACCTTTTCATTTTCACTTATTCTTAGCCTTAGTCACTTAGTCTTCTTAACATTAATTTTCAAGCCTATTCTAGCACCCTGAACTCACAAAACCTCTAAAAGCTCCTTCAATTTGCTCACACTTTCATCTAGGATGCTTGAATTATCAGCATAATCTACAGGAAAACTTTTAAAAAAGTTTTTTGTAAAAAGTCCAGGAAACTTTTTACTCCCAATTTATTCCGTGGTCTCCCACTGCCTTTCCTGTGCTCCTTAAGACAAAGTCCATCAAAATAATTCGTATAAAGTGGGGTAGAACACAGCCCTGTTTAACTTCTGATTTAATACAAACCCGCTGCTAACCTTATTTTCTACCTAAACCGTAGCAGTGTTATCCTCGTACACAGAACTAATCACCTTAATGTATTTGTCTGGTATACCATACAAGGATAAAATCTTTCGTAAGTCTCTTCTATCAACAGAATGGAACGCTTGCTCATAATCTGTAAAACTGAGAATTAAAGGTGTTTAAGACTCTGGCACATCTTTACTATTAACCTCAGAGTGAAGATTTGGTCGGCATATCCTCTTCCTTTTATAAAACTGCACTGTTTTTCCCTTAAAACTTCGTCTACAGCATCTCTCAGTCCAACAATTATGATATTAATATGTAATTTGCTACCTATAGAGACCAGACAAATGCCTCGATAAATACTACACTCACTCTTATCACCATTCTTACAAAGTGGCTTAGTGAAGGTTTTCCTAAAATCGTTAGGTACTTCCCCTTTTTTAAAATCAAATTAATAATCTTCTGTAACTTATTTCTAACCTCAGAGCCATGATATTTAAGAAACTCATTCACCACACTATCAGCACCTGGAGCCTTATTATTTTTTAATCCTTTTAGTACTGTCGATAATTCTTCCTCACACAAACAATATTCCTTCACATACAAGGTGTCACAAAATTTTTTCGTTTTTTCTTCTTTTTTTTATTGGCTTTATGGGGAATTATCAGCCAACTGTTGGTGAGACCTTACCTTAAACCTTAGATCCGCCTATGCCTCCAGAGGCACCCAGGGCATCAAGAAGGAGCCGCCAATCTTCCCTCAGGTTTGATGCTGCAGGTATGTCCCCCCACTGAGGTTGGATTGATGTGTGCAGGTTACGGCGATCTGTCTGGTACATTCGACGCAGGGTGTTTCTGGGTCTTCCCCTGCGGCATGGACCCGATGGCTGCCAATGGAGCGCTGCATTTGGTAGTCGGAGATTGTCCATGCGTAGTACGTGACCAAGGTATCTCCATCGGTGGACTCTTATGATATATGTCATAAGAGGCTGGCCAGTCTTGTCAAGGATGGATTATTTTGTTATTCTCTGCTGCCAACGGATGTTGAGAATTCTTCTGAGACATATGTTTTCGAAAGCAAGTATTCCTCTCTCTTGTTCCTGTCTCAGGTGCCAGGTTTCGGCTGCGTAAGGCAGCACTGGCATAACATTGCGATTGAAGAGTCGTAGCTTTAACCGTATAGAGAAGCTTTGGGACCGCCATACAAACAGGAAACAGGAGACTGGAGTTGGTGAGAAACAGGAAAAAAGTGATTTAACGAAAAAATCACTAAACTTTCGCGTGTAGGCTATGCCTATAACTGGTATTATTAGGGGGAGGCGGTTGGGACACAATTTGGAAATTGTATTACGCAAACTGTGTACCACATATTGGGAATAACTATTGAATGGAGAAACAGATTTTATATTTCTATTTTTCTGTATAATTTCTGTCCTATGCATCTACATAGGTCAACCTGTTGAGTTTTTCAAACATACTGGAGACAAGCTTAAGTTTTGTGTTTAATGTGCTGGTTTTACTCTTCTCTCTTCGTCAGTGGTTGGTATTGCTAAATCTGACAATTTGTTGGGAGATTCTTAACCAAACTAAACACTATAATAAAAAAAGCTTAATTCATTACATTCAGAAAGTTTCTACTTATTGGGTGTTCAGAGTCACATGCAGTATAACTTCAACACTCCCCCTGACTCCGAGATATAGCGCTAGACTATGCCTTAATTTTTCTTTAAGTAGGTGGTATTTGGTATTGTAAACCAGCTGTCATCCAGAACTAAATAAGTCAAATTTAAGCAAAATTAGCTCGAGTTATTGCCCATTAAATGAAAAATCCTTCCTCTAAGGATTTCATATAATGCTTGGCTATAAAAAGAAAATAACCAGAAAAATAGGGAATTCTTACTTTATAATATGCACTAAGCATCAACAAATCATATTTTCTTGTTTTTTCCCTATTCTTATGTGTTTTAGAATTAATTTTCATCAATTATTACTTTACTTCTCTCTACTTAGCTTAAGCTTACATGAGACCTTGCTCTAACGTATTTTTGGTGTGTTTTTCAAAGGCTCTGGCGTATTTTTGTTTCATCTTCTGGCAACACCATATGTTAGACCTAAAATTTCGCGTTTGATACATTTTTGAAATGTTGAATAAGCCTATGATCCCGAAAACCTCAGCATTATTGATCTGTGTTCTAATAGTAAGGTTAGTTCCTTCATAAGTTTTATTACTGCAAAAAACAATGGCTATTTCAACTAAATTTTTTCTGAACATTCAGTATAACTTGCATGAAATCCATTAAAAAGGGTCGGGTCTCTATTAGTCCGGAACCTGGCGCCACAATACATCAATGAAGACTGAAGTTCTTGTGCTCGAAAGGAGTAACTTTAGAAGTTGCTAGTTACTAGAGTCGGAGCGACAAGGTCTTAACGACTGCAGTAACAAAATGTCTATTTCCACAGATTTGCCACTTTTCAATATTTTCAAAGGAAATATAAAAATACTTTTTTCAATAAAAACACCCCGCTTCAAAAAGAAGCTTTTTCTGAAGTCTCAAATGGCAAATAATCTTGTGCGACATTCCCCTCCCCATAGTGGCTGCATATAGCCTTGATGAAACAACAGTTGACTGATTTAATCTCCAATTATATGACAGCCTTTCTAGTTTGGAAAAACAGCTCTTTCGTTGAAAAATCCAATTTTTTGATATTTTAAAAATAAAGGTACTCAGACTCTTATTTGTCTACCACGGCAATCTGACCGTGTTTTTTTTCTGTTAATTAGACATAATGCTATCTAGCACTGTTAACTTCAATGAGTTATTCCTTTAGTTTTCATCTGAAAACCGGACGCTATTAAGGAGCCAGTGGGTGCAAATACTATATGATTCACCCCAATATAAGAATAAGCATATATCTTTGTCTTAAAGACCCTTCAAAAAAAATGCTACACTATATTATCTTATAGTACCTATCTTATAGTGACTACTACTACTACTACTAACAACTCACTGCAGCACCAAGCCACCTGAGGCCAACACAGCCAAGCACGCTCCTCCTCCATCTCAATCTATTCAAAGCCTCCCTTTTTACAGGCTTCCACGAAGTTCCTATTTCTATTAAATCTTTCTTTATGACGTCCTCCCACCTCTAACGAGGACGACCTGCTTTCCGTTTAACCCTAGACGGTTGGCCGGAAAGAACAATCTTTGGCAATCTGTCATTCTTCATCGCACAACGTGCCCTAGCCACCTCAACCTTTCTTTCATCATAGCCCTAGAGCGGTATTGAACCACATTTTTCCGTCCAGCGTATTGTTTGAAATACGGTCAGACAGCCGGGTACCCAGAACAATCCTTAAGCAATTTTACAGGCAGCGCGATGGCACTGCCTAAGTGAACAACGATGTGGGCACAATGTATTATTTATTCTTTTTTCTTCATACCCTGGCACATCGTATCAAAGGAGTTGTCGTAGAAACTTCAAAAAGGGCTCATTCGATTGTAAATTGAACTGGCTAGTGCCCTTTTTAATAGTCGAAAGTGACTGGAGGGCAACTAGCCCCCCGTCACGCCCATCATTCTTCCAAACATATCCAATCAAAATTTTGAGATAGCCATTTTGTTCAGGGTAGTTGATTTCCAGATAGAAAATATGTTTTGAGGAGGACACTCCCCCACAACCCTCAGGGCAAGGGGTTTCAGTTATGCCCTGAGGGCATATAAGAACGACGTTGGCGCAATGTATCATTTATCATTTTTTTTTTCCTTTAGAGCAGGTAGAAGATAGAATTATCTTCTAGAAGAACTCCAGATAGAAATTATGTTTTTGAGGAGGAAACTCCCCACAGCCTTCTCGGGCAAGGGTTGTAAGTTATCCCCTGGGGGAATATAAGGTTTTCTATAGAAGGCGTTGTCGTAGAAACTTCT
This sequence comes from Artemia sinica, assembly GCA_027921565.1. Lineage (NCBI taxonomy): Eukaryota > Metazoa > Arthropoda > Branchiopoda > Anostraca > Artemiidae > Artemia > Artemia sinica. Next base: position 11,459,515 of record CM051258.1, read on the forward strand.
AAAAAGGCTCATTCGATTGGAAATTCAAAGGGCTAGTGCCCTTTTTAATAGTCGAAAGTGATTGGAGGGCAACTAGCCCCCCTTCACGCCCATCATTCTTCCAAACATATCCAATCAAAATTTTGAGATAGCCATTTTGTTCAGGGTAGTTGATTTCCAGATAAAAAATATGTTTTTGAGGAGGACACTCCCCCACAACCCTCAGGGCAAGGGTTTTAAGCTATGCCCTGAGGGCATATAAGAACGATGTTGGCGCAACGTATCATTTTTTTTTTCGTTTAGAGCAGGGCACTTCGTATTGAAGAAGTTGTCGTAGAAACTTAGAAAATGGCTCATTCAATTGGAAGTTGAAGTGGCTTGTGCCCTTTTTAATAGTCGAAAGTGATTGGGAGGCAACTAACATCCCTTTCACGCCTACAATTTCCCGAAACACATCCAATCAAAATTTTGAGTTAGCCATTTTGTTCAGCGTAGTTGATTTCTAGATAGAAATTATGTTTTTGAGGAGGACACTCCCCCACAGCCTTCAGGGCAAGGGTTGTAAGTTATGCCCTGGGGACATATAAGGTTTTTATAGAAGGCGTTGTCGTAGAAACTTAAAAAAAGGCTCATTCGATTGGAAATTCAAAGGGCTAGTGCCCTTTTTAATAGTCGAAAGTGATTGGAGGGCAACTAACCCCCCTCTCACACCCACCTTTTCCCCAAACAGATCCAATCAAAATTTTGAGATAGCCATTTTATTCAACGTAATTTTAAGTTCTGTAAATTAGGTCTTTGAGGATGACAATCCCCTCACAACCCTCAGGCCAAGGGCTTTAAGTTATGCCCTCAGGGCATATAAGTTTTTTATTGAACGTATTGTCGTAGAAACTTCAAAAAGAGCTTATTCGATTAGAAATTGAACAGGCTAGTGCCCTTTTTAATAGTCAAAAGTAACTGGAGGGCATTTAACACCCCTTCCACGCCCACCATTTACCAAAACACATCCAATCAATTTTTTGAGATAGCCATTTTGTTCCACGCAGCTAAAGTTCAGGAAATTATGCCCCTGAGCAGGACCCTCCACCCACAGTCTTCAGGGCAAGGGTTATAATTTATGCCCTGGGGGCATATAAGCTCTTATTGAAATCTTTGTCGTAGAAACTTGAAAAAGGGCTCATTCAATTGGAAATTTAAAGGTCTAGTGCCCTTTTTAATAGTAGAAAGTGATTATTGGGCAACTAGCCCCCTTCTCTCACCCACCTTTTCCCCAAACACATCCAATCAAAATTTTTAGATAGCCATTTTGTTCAGTGTTGTGTATTTCCAGATAGAAATTATGTTTTTAAGGAGGACACTCCCCCACAGCCCTCAAGGCAATGGTTGTAAGTTATGCCCTGGGGTATATAAGGTTTTTATAGAACGCGTTGTCGTAGAAGCTTCAAAAAGGGCTCATTCAATTGAAAATTGAAATGGCTAGTGCACTTTTTAATAGTTGAAAGTGATTGGAAGGCAACTAACACCACCTTCCACGCCCATCTTTTCTCCAAACATATCCAATCAAAATTTTTAGATAGCCATTTTTAAAATTTTTAGATAGCGCAGTTTAAAGTTCAGGAAATTATATCTTTTAGCAGGACACTTCCCCAAAGGCCTTCAGAGCAAGGGTTATAAGTTATGCCCTGGGGGCAAATAAGGTTCTTATTGAAATTTTTGTCGTAGAAACTTGAAAAGGGGCTCATTCGAATGGAAATTCGAAGGGCTAGTGCCCTTTTTAATAGTCGAAAGTGAATGGAGGGTAACAAACACCCCTCTCACGCCCACCATTTCCCCAAACACATCCAATCAAAATTTTGAGATATCCATTTTGTTCAATGTAGTCGAAAGTTCTGAAAATTAGGTCTTTTAGGACTCAAAACGAGTTGGGCTCATAAGTTGGGCTCAAAACCCATATGCGTTCCCAAGGCCAGAACATAATTTGCGCTTTACTGAAAAAAATACAAATGAATTTGCATTGTCAGTTTAATATACATATGCTGATATTTAGTAATCAAAATGTTTTATTATTTGATTTATTAAAGTTATAAAAGTAAAAACATTTATATTTTTTTCAGTAAAATGCAAATTATGTTCTGGCCTTGGGAAGGCAAAGGGGTTTTGAGCCCAACTTATGTTAATTTCTGCTCTTTTTTAGTTTGACTTGGTTATTTATTGAATTTCTGTTCGTTTTGGGTTTCTTTTATTTATCGATGCTGATTTGTGGTAGTTTCACGCTTGGTAGATTATTTGATTTTATTTTTGCTCATTTTCTGTTTAATGGAGTTCTTTACTTTTCTTTGAAAAACTTATTTTTTGGAAAAAGTTTTTTTTTTTTAGTAAATCTCTGGAAAACATCTAGCAAATCTTCATCCGCTTTTCGGAGCGCCCATGCTTCAGAGCCATATTTGAACACTGTCATCACTGTAGCTTCTAATATTCTAATCTTGGTTTGCGGACTCATCTTCCCATTCTTTCTCATTTGTTTTTAACTGTGAAAAAACACCTCGAGACTTAGCTCTTCTACTTCTAGCATCTTCACTGCTCCCACCATCTTTACTAATAATACTACCAAGGTAAGTGAAGCTGCCGACCTGATCAATGTTTTTATTACCCAACGTCACCTTTTCATCTTCACTTATTCCTAGCCTTAGTGACTTAGTTTTCTTAACATTAATTTTCAAACCCATTCTAGCACCCTGAACTCGCAAAACCTCTAAAAGTTCATTCATTTTGCTCACACTTTCATCTAGGATACTTAAATCGTCAGTATAATCTAAGTCCAGGAGACTTTTCCTCCCCATTTGATTCCGTTGTCTCCCATTGCCTTTCCAAATAAGGTTCTTATTGAGATTTTTGTCGTAGAAACTTGAAAAGGGGCTCATTCGAATGGAAATTCGAAGGGCTAGTGCCCTTTTTAATAGTCGAAAGTGAATGGAGGGTAACAAACACCCCTCTCACGCCCACCATTTCCCCAAACACATCCAATCAAAATTTTGAGATATCCATTTTGTTCAATGTAGTCGAAAGTTCTGAAAATTAGGTCTTTTAGGACTCAAAACGAGTTGGGCTCATAAGTTGGGCTCAAAACCCATATGCGTTCCCAAGGCCAGAACATAATTTGCGCTTTACTGAAAAAAATACAAATGAATTTGCATTGTCAGTTTAATATACATATACTGATATTTAGTAATCAAAATGTTATTATTATTTGATTTATTAAAGTTATAAAAGTAAAAACATTTATATTTTTTTCAGTAAAATGCAAATTATGTTCTGGCCTTGGGAAGGCAAAGGGGTTTTGAACCCAACTTATGTTAATTTCTGCTCTTTTTTAGTTTGACTTGGTTATTTATTGAATTTAGGTTCGTTTTGGGTTTCTTTTATTTATCGATGCTGATTTGTGGTAGTTTCACGCTTGGTAGATTATTTGATTTTATTTTTGCTCATTTTCTGTTTAATGGAGTTCTTTACTTTTCTTTGAAAAACTTATTTTTTGGAAAAAGTTTTTTTTTTAGTAAATCTCTGGAAAACATCTAGCAAATCTTCATCCGCTTTTCGGAGCGCCCATGCTTCAGAGCCATATTTGAACACTGTCATCACTGTAGCTTCTAATATTCTAATCTTGGTTTGCGGACTCATCTTCCCATTCTTTCTCATTTGTTTTTAACTGTGAAAAAACACCTCGAGACTTAGCTCTTCTACTTTTAGCATCTTCACTGCTCCCACCATCTTTACTAATAATACTACCAGGGTAAGTGAAGCTGCCGACCTGATCAATGTTTTTATTACCCAACGTCACCTTTTCATCTTCACTTATTCCTAGCCTTAGTGAGTTAGCTTTCTTAACATTAATTTTCAAACCCATTCTAGCACCCTGAACTCGCAAAACCTCTAAAAGTTCATTCATTTTGCTCACACTTTCATCTAGGATACTTAAATCGTCAGTATAATCTAAGTCCAGGAGACTTTTCCTCCCCATTTGATTCCGTTGTCTCCCATTGCCTTTCCTGTGCTCCTTACGGCAAAGTCCATCAAAATAATCCATAGAAAGGGGGATAGAATACAAACCTATTTAACTCTTGGTTATAGTAAGAAGGATAATAATGAAATCTGATTATTCTAATTTGTTGTGTGAAAACTTACATAACCATGTATATCTTTCAAAAAATTCAAAAAACAGGAACACAGGAACTCAATTCTTAACAAAAAAGACCGTCGTGTGTAATTAAATAATTTTTAGTAGAAGCAGATTCAAAAAAAAAAAAAAAAAAAAAAATGAAGCCTGGTTGAAAAAGCTTACAAAATAAACCATTAACAAATGATATCACACAGCTTACCGGAATCGCTTGTTTTGTTTCACAGGTCAAAGGGGATATACAGACAAAACTGTGTTGCTAACCCGAATGCTTCATAATTTTGAAGCAGTGGAAAAAGAATGACATAAAATTCCTATTTTCATGTATGAAATAGCCCTAATATGGTTCCATGTGGCAAAAAGTGTCTTAATTTTGATGTCCTTGGTACTCTATGACTGTCAAATTCATATAAGAAAGATAATACTGCAGCTGTATAAATAATAAGCTGTGTGTAAAGAATTTGGTTTAAATTATTTATTATATATCCATCTATATTAACGTTAAAATACATTATGTTTGCAGAAATTATGGTAAAGATGCATACAATAAGTATTTTTCAAAACTTCTCAGAACGTTTGGTTATCCTGGACAGAACAACTAAAATGCAACAATCATTATGTAAAACAAAACTTTAAATACTTATTTATTAAACTATATTTAAATATCTAGATCAAATTAGATATCCAAAATTTAAGTTAAGCAAAATACAATGAAATACAACTAAGTAAGATTAAACTAAAATAAATTAAAGATTTAAATATATATATATATATATATATATATATATATATATATATATATATATATATATATATATATATATATATATATATATATATATATATATATATATATATATATTATATATATATATATATATATATATATATATATATATATATATATATATATATATATATATATATATATATATATATAATATATATATATATATATATATATATATATATATATATATATATATATATATATATATATATATATATATATATATATATACATATATATATATATATATATATATATATATATATATATATATAGATATATATATATATATATATATATATATATATATATATATATATATATATATATATATATATATATATATATATATATATATATATATATATATATATATATATATATATATATATATATATATATATATATATATATATATATATATATATATATATATATATATATATATATATATATATATATATATATATATATATTATATATATATATATATATATATATATATATATATATATATATATATCTATATATATATATATATATATATATATATATATATATATATATATATATATATATATATATATATATATATATATATATATATATATAATATATATATATATATATATATATATATATATATATATCTCTACATATATATATATATATATATATATATATATATATATATATATATATCTATATATATATATATATATATATATATATATATATATATCATATATATATATATATATATATATATATATATATATATATATATATATATATATATATATATATATATATATATATATATATATATATATATATATATATATATATATATATATATATATATATATATATATATATATATATATATATATATATATATATATGACATGGATTAAAGTATAACAGGTTAACAATTCAACAATTCTTTTTTTGCCCCCTAGGGATTGTGGTCTAAATTAAAAAGATATTCTTCATTCTAAGATAATGGTTTCTGTATTTACTTCTGCTAATAACTAATAATTAGTGCTCAAAAATCAAGGCTTTGATTTTAAAGCTTGGAGAGGCACGGGGCCATGAAATCGACTTAGGGTTCTCCGATCATGCATGACTAAAATCCTGGCTTGGCTCTGATTTCAAAAAGCAAAGTTTCCCCCATCATTTGCGAAATGTTAGGGGGTTAATGACAGTTCTATGCTGACTTGAAGTGCATAACTGAAGAATTTAAATTTTGGGCCCAAGAATTTACTAAATGTGGTATCATGCCCCCGCCCACGCCAGCATTATTTTCGTTATTTTCGTATCTTATGTTTTGTTTCTTGGGGTGAGTGTTGAATGAGGTAAGCGAACGAGCAGTTATTCCCATTTTTTTATGTACATATAGAGGAATTATCATGTCATCTAAGCTACTTCGTTTATTTTTCGGCGCACCGACATTAGCCATACACATCTCCAATTTAGATACCTTTAAACTTCGTAACTGCTAAAATCACCAAAGCACTTCTCAGATTTTAGATCAAAGCGCGCCCGACCCGGGTACCAAAGAACGGACTTCAGTTATACCGATTTTAAGCGTCTGTAACTTGTACAATTAGCTTCAGATTTTTTTCAGCAAGCTCAGAAGCCATTAAATTTTGGTACCATGTTTGGAAAAAAAAAACAAATAACCTACGAGCGAGAAGTGTCACGGGCCCGATAACATCCTTATTTGCAGTTCAATCACACACCGGAGGTTAAATTTTTATTTTTGAGCTTTCCATATATAGCAATCTTGAGTTTAAGATTATCCCCAGTTCGAAAGGCGTTAACTAATAATGCACATTTTCGAATTACTTTTCTTAATAAGTGGTTTAAGTGCTGGATGCTGGTTACTCAGACTGAATGACCGGAGGCTATTCGGTCTTATTTCAGGTTCTTCATTTTCACTGAGATCATTGGGAGAACTTGGTGCCGACGAAGACTTACTGCCACGTTTTGAACGTCTTGATCTTTCGTTTTCTGGGAGTTGTAGCTGGGATTTATTAATGGAAGACTCACTTGTAGTGCGGGGCTTCAGTTCTGTCACCACTAGCGGGAGCGAGGTTAATTCCGAACTACCTGAAACAATTATATATTGATTTTAATATATGAGCAGTTTGGTACTTTTGCGTTGCTCCCTTGACGTCGTAAAATGTTTCTAAAAAATCCATATCATAAAGTTTGTCCGGCTTATGCGAGAATTTCACCTTTTCAGCTTAACAGCAATTTGCCTGACTTTTTTGGAAAAGTTTAATGGTGTAAAAGTAGGCAAAACTAATATAAGGAAAGAGGTTTGTTAACTTTCTGGACAGCTTTATTGACGTCGTGAAAGCCCTGCATTAGAGTTTAAATAGCTCATGTTAGCTATGACCCCTCTTAATTATCAATAATTTTGTCTGAGTTGTGTTTATAATATCTGGCGGCTTATAATCCATATTTGTAAATCACTAACTTCATTTTGAAAATTGAAACTGTCTGATAAAAAAAAGGTGAAACCAGGGTACGTTATAATCGTCCCAAATCCCGACAGATACAATGGAAAAGCAATGACTAAATTATGTTTCAAGTCACTCAGTTCTGTTTGTAGCCAGTTTTTATACTTTAATTAATACTTACAATATACGATATCAAATATATTATATTAAAACTATGTAAATCAGGCATTGCAAGTTTGTATTGTCCCGGACTCACAGATAGGATGATCATGTGGGTTTTCAACACTATTTTAAGTTGTCTGAGTCGTTGTTGCTCTGGACTCAAGTTCTGGTTGGTGGGCAGGGGCTCGAGTTATGGTGTAGCTGATTATTTGGGACAGGGGTCAGCAGTACAACTCTCTAAGCTTAGCAAGAGTTGACCCAGCTCCAGAGAGGAACCTGAAGAAATTTGGGGGAAAACGCGGAAAGCGTCGAATGATTTACCCCCATCCATGCTTTGCATTCAAAGCCAAATATGGGTAACTTCGCTACGCGGACCACTGGTTAGCATGTAAAAAATGTTTTAAGTAAGTTGTCAGGGAAAGTAGGAAAGCTCAATATAAAAAATCAACACTAATATTTTCTCAAGTGTTTCCTACTAAAAATTTGTCTCTGTATCTTGTATTTGAAGCAAAGCTGTAAGTCAAGTTTTTCAATTTTGATTTATGTTTTACGCACACCTCTTAAATCTATCTCAAGCTCAGTCCAAAATTTGGATGAGTCATGGGATGAGTACGTCTTTATACTATTGTTAGTTTATTTTTTCTTCTGACTGTTTAATATGGTTAAAATGTGAAAACGTGAAATAGTTCTTAACTTCGTGTTTTACGGCCTTTCAATAACAATAATAATTTAAATAAAATTCAGTCTTTAATTCATCTCCCCGCCCCCTCACTGAAATAAGCAATCAAATCCTGATGTATTATCCCTGTTTGTGTGCAATCATCCTGTTTCGTACTACCACATATTTATAAAATATCACACACAGGAAAAAACCATTGGTTTTTTTCTTAGCTGGATCTAGTAAACAACAAACCAGAGGGAATCTGGCAACAGAGTCACTCAAAATCAAAGTCATACCATTGAGAAGCAACTTTTCAAAAGATATGTATTTTATATCATATCTTGTAAAAAAAAAACATGTTTTATATCATCTTGCAGTTTTTGTCAAAAATTAGCACTAGATATAGCCCGTTCTTTTCCTATAAACCTGTTCTTTTCCTATAGCGTCTCCCTATGACGTTTTAGTGCCCCAGTAGTGGCAACAGAAAAAAAGCAGGAGAACAAAAAGAGGAGACATATCACTGCTTCAAATACGAAAAAGTGATTTTCGATGTTCTCTCAAGGCATATCACTTTAACCTAAGCCGTTATTTAGATCAGTCTGAAGCACCCACGTTAAACAAAAAAGGAGACACACCAGTGCAGCCGATGTGAAATACATTACTTTCCTTGTTGCTCAAGATGGGGGACTGTAATTCTCTTCAATAGGGTTTTCTACTTTGTTGTCTCCAATGGTGCTATTTTCATTTTGCTTCGACATCATTCTAGGGGGGTCTGAAGCTATATCCTGAAATTCCCAAAAATTTGATTTCGCATCAAACTTTCATCACTAAGTTTAATCAAAATTATAGTTAACATTCCTGAATCAGCTTAAAATGGCGTTTCTTCCTTATCTAGCAGTTTTTTTTTAATGTGTCTTTTTTTCATTTACTAAGGGTTAGGGTGAACTCTTTACTAGGTTGACGCTAAGGAGGCAACCATGATGTTCCCTATACACTGTATGTTAATCACCCACTTATCTGGGTAGCAGGGGTACTTACTGTCCCCTGTCGCCATACACTTATCTTGGTACTTACCATAGCAGGATAAGTTTCAGTGGTTTCGTTTGTTGCTCCACTTCTTGACTTTTATAGTGTATGGAAAATAAACTTTTGTTGTTATTATTGAATTATCACATTTATCTAACTTTTCTTAATACTATTGCTTTTTGTTTGCATTCTTGTAACTCCGTCACTCAATAAATCTGTATGCGACTCTTTATAAAAGAAAGTCAAAATTAAAATTAATCTTATTACAAAAAAGAATATTGCTGTAGCTTCAATACATCCTTCACTTGAATACCCTAGGATATATGGCATGTCATTGTAAAAATAGAATCGTTCTTGCAGCGGTAGGTATACTAAATTCTGAGATCTTCCTTGCAAGACGTGATAGAGAAAACGACAATTTGTCATAACCCAAGAAACACTTAAGGAGGAAAATTTGGGCAAGATAATTGCATTAAGGGTTATTGCCCATTAAAATTCAGTAAAAATCTTTTATTAAATCCCCAGATTAGGCTTGCTGAGGCAGCATATAAAGATCAAAATCAAACGGACGAGAGTAGATTTTCTTTTTCATGAAATAATGGCAAAGGGCTAGAAGACCAAGAAACACTCTCCAAGAAACTCAATGCAAGACTGTAAGACCAAGAGATTTAACAACGGCAATTAGTTCTGCGTTGATTTCCAAGCATTACTTTGCATAAGTATGTGAAATAGAATTTTAGATGAAGTTTAAATCCAGCTGAGGCTTCCAGGCTCTTCTTTGGATATAGATTCAGTGTTGAGTAAACTGTCTGTCAATCTAATGTAAGGGTTCTGAGAGATTGAGGGAAGATCTGGAGGCAAGGGTTACCTTCCTGAGATGTGAACAGATGGGCTGGGCCACTCTTTCCTCCAGTTTTGACATATTTTTTATTTGATAGGTTCAAATCTTCGATGATAGAGAATATAGCCAGCTTTGTGGGATGACGGGGTCTAAATTTTCTCGTTATAGAAGAGCAGCAAGAGAATTCTTGCTAAGGGTAGCATTGTTAAATAGAGTACAATTTACTTAGCATTAGTGATTTTTTTTTTTTTCATTTCTTGTTGTAGTTTTCATAATAATTTATCAACACTGACTGTTACTACTATTTTTTATTGGTCATAATTCGTTCTTTTTTCCCAATTTTCCACTTGTTAGACGGAACTTCTTACGGATGGTTTTTGGGTGCTTAACAAAGTGCAGAAAAAGTGGGCAAAGATAATGGGGATTTACATTTCTATAGTGTTCTATTATGATATGTAACTAACTCTGCTTTATTTTAGCATGCTGTAAATACCCAGATGCAAGACCATCAAGGGTTTTGGCCGCATAAAAGAGATTCGTAGTACATTTTGTCTTATCATATGAATGAATAAAATAATTTAACCGAATCTAAACAGCGTAATACAATAAAAATTATCTCGGGGTAAACAAGGGACCCGGATTTAAGATTAAGAATTTAATTTTTTGAACCCCAATTTGTTTTCTGGAACGATTTGTTTGAGTTTTGTGAGATTTTTTACTATGTGGTTTTTCTTAATGTTTTTGAAAATGTTGTCGTCTTTTGCAATTGGTAGGCTCTTTTGTTAATACCAAACAAGTTTTTGTTGTTCTTTCTTAAATAACATGTGATGCAACATTTTTTTTGCAGAGAGAAAAAAAGTTAATGATATAAAACCAAACTCACGGGACTCAATTGGCTTATCGATGGTATCATGATCAATCCAAGTGAGACCCATGTCAACCAGCTCTGCTAATTTCATCCAATTCTCTCTGTTTTCTGCACAGTGCTGATACAAGGGCTTGACCCAAGGAAAAGACTCGGATAAAGCCTAATAAATAAAAAGATAAAGGTGATAAATTTAGTTGACAAGGAAGATTGAAAGGAAAGTAAATACATTCCATTTTATAAAGTATGTATATACAATTTGTCCTTTCCATATTATAAAGTATCAACAAAAGGTATGTATATTCCATTTTATGAAGCATATGTATTCTATTTTAATATATAAAATTGGAATTATGTGAAACTGTATCATTTGTTTTCAATTTACTAAAAAACAATATGAATATTTGAATATTTCATTTCCCAAGTGCGGAAGACCAGAATCAGTCAACTGTTTTACTTTACGCAAATTAGACCATATATTTAATCAAGCATGTCGTTGGGTAAGTAAGAATGCCCTATTATTGTGCTTAATAAGTTTATTTCTTTTTAGTAATTCAATTTCAGTAAAAGTTGAAATCCCCTTTGCTCCAATAGATCAGAAATAAACCGACTATTTCAAATTGGCCTAAACTTGGAAATACCTTCGCTTTGTATATTAGCCATCACAAATTAGCTATTCGTAAATTTTGAAGTGACATTTCTTTGTTTGAAGTATTGTACAATATTTTGGACCTATAATAAATAGTTGAAGACCCAATCTTGACCAGTTTTGTATAAAACAAAGCTGAATATCGTAAAGTGTTACGATATTTCAAATTTTTAGAATAAAGGCCCCAAATACTGGAATAAAATACCTTTTAAAAGAAAATTGGGGAATGGCTAAAAGGACGGAACAGAAAAGTTGCTTTGCAAATCAAAATTAAGTACGAGATTGAATAAAATTTACGGGATCAGACAGAAATCAGGTTTATCTTGTCTCGAAGTATAGTGAGAAAGAAAAGGAGCTTTGGTAAGTAACATTTCTTTCCATCTGTTTGTCTCAACTTCTTTGAATGTAATATTCAGATGAAATTATAAAACCTTTTCGTCACTTTGTTGATATCGAAAGAATCCTAAATTTGTGTTGAATTAATTCATCAAGCAAAACTCTTGGATTCCCTTTGGGTTTTGACCCACCTTTAGTTAGAGCGGTATCTTCTCCTTGGAGGACTTACTTCTTTGGTGCGGTTTAGTTACCACGACTCAATCCCTTTAATTAAAAGATAGTACTAATGTATATTCGGGCCACAGCCGAAGGCTATGGTTATCGCTTAATAGCCTAATATTTCTTTTAGATATTTCTTTTATTCGTTTATGGTTTCTATGATGGTTTCTATAGTTTCTTCCTAGCCTAATATCCTTTTTAGATATATCCTTTATGCTGTTACGGGTTCTATGATTTCTTCCTAATAATTCTTCTTAGTTAAGGCTAGGTCTATCTAAAAACCATCATTATTGAAGAATAATATCATATAAGATTAATTAAATTCAAGAACCGAAGTGAGTCCCTTCCCAGAAGCATAAAATTGGTGGAATAAGCTTAGAATAACCAGGGGTTCAAGGTGGAAAAACCCAGAACAAGGAGTGAAACCTTTAAGAGCTGTGTGCATTTTCCCAGGTTAGTGTTTCGTGGAACTTAAGCAAAGCATTTCCACGCAAAAAAAGTTGGAATTCCCTAGACTCCAGTTATTTTTACCCCTTATATTCGTATTTTATGGTATATACCAAAGAGTCTGAATTCAGAAGAGAAGTTTATCCCATTTCCAACCCTTTCTCGGCCGTATATACAGCCAAGCTAGCTGATAACTACATACTAAGAGGCCATAGAAGGAGAGAAGGGCTTTTAGTCAAGCTAAGAATTTTAAGTTCTATACAGTCTTGGGAAATTCAATCAAGGATTTTTCCTGTTGAAGTTAAGATTTATCTAAGATCCAAGGAACACTGATTTTTGTTACAAGAAATAATTAGAAAATACCTTGTTTTCGGTTAAACTGATAAATTTGTGTTTAATCCATTGTGGTTATTTCGAGTTTTCGCTCACCTTAGAAGCCTTTAATTTACTTTCTTGCATACCATTCGAAATACTTTGGCTAATTACATAAGACTCGTAACTGTAGTGCTCCCATTTCTAACCTAATTAGTGGAATTTATTTGATTTGATAATTAAGAGTAAAAGATTCTAAAAGATTCTAAAGGATCTATGATTATTATGATTGTAAAAACTATGACGTAGATAATATCGGAGACCACACTGCCTTTCCAAGACGATAAAATAAAAGTTCAAAATAGGGATAAAATCCTCTTTAATTGTTAAAATCTCTAATTCTTTTCAGAGCAAAGGCGGAAGTTAGCCTGTTTGACCTTCTTGGATTTGGTTCATTAGCGTTCAATGATATAACATTTGGACAAAGGTCAACTACATTGGGTGAATTGAACTTTAATCTGTCAGATTTTAATAAATTATTATAGATAGAGTTCAGCCCAAAGTTTATTAAAAAGGACTTTATCCCTATTTGGAACTTTTATTTTATCGTCATGGAAAGGCAGTGTGGTCTCCGAAATTATCTACGTCTTTTTTATGGGGATAATTTGACCAAAAATGTGTATAAATATATAAACACTCAGAAAAAACATGGAAATGTTATCAACCAACAGGATTTTCTTCTACAATGTAAGAAGATGAGAATTATGCCACCTTCACTAAAATTCAATTTACATTTGGGCACTTTCAAGGAAGAAAAGTTTGAACGAAGCATACATTTCAAGACTTTAAATCACATTATTAAGGATAAAAGTCGAGAAAGAGCTTTAATAGTGAGAGATAAACCTTCCCTGGAAAATATTATGTCAAAAAAGGTTAGTGTAAGGGACTTTTGTTTTATTCAACAAACAGGAAAAAATCACTTCAATCATGACTTTCGTCTTTCCAGAGAAAGATTGCTAAAAAAGTTTTCGAAATTATCAACAAATAATACGGTAATACCTTCGTCAATTCTTGGACCAGGTGCGGTTAATTTTTCATCAAGAACTTTAACGACACAAGAACAATCAGTGCTTGAAAAGGGTCAGAAGTTTTGTTTTAAACCGGATAAAGTCCCCGTGGAAGACATTATCTCTTCAATAGAAACATTTTTGCATAAAAACGCAAATCTAATAAAAGATGTTAGCTTATTAAGAGCTTCTACCATAAAAACTCTGTCTAATTTTGTATTGAAACCGGAATTTCCTAATACGACCATCAAAGACATAAGAATTCTTAAAAACTTGAAAAGGGATGGTTCAATTACCATTACAAAAGCAGATAAAAATAACACTTTAGTTGTCATGAATACTGAGGACTACGAATCAAAATTAAGAAGTTTACTAAATCATGAAAAACATACAAGAAGCTATCGTATAATCCAACAAACTCTTTTACAAAGTAAGTTTAAGAACGAATTAAAATGTTTAAAGGATGAAGGAAAAATTACACCTCAACTTTATTACAAATGCCTGCCACGCAGTTCCTTGTGCTCTAAATTATATGGACTTCCCAAAATTCATAAGCCTAACCTACCATTACGACAAATTGTGTCAAGTACAAGGTCACCAACAAGTGTTTTGAGCAAGTGGTTAGTGTCAATCTGTAAACCACTTTTGTCTATACAAATTTCGTATATTAAGAATTCTTCGAATTTGGTTGAAAAACTGAAAAAAATAGAAATTTCTTAGATTTCTTTGCTTTCAAGTTTCGACATTGTATCAATGTACACAAATATTGATGTAGAAGCAGCCGAAACTCTTCTAGAAGGAAAGCTGTTAAGAAATTTGGATTTCATTAGTGGCAAAACAGATTTGGAAGTTTCTGTAATTATGTAGTTAGTAAGGTTGTGCAATAAGTTCTCTTATTTTTTCAATTCAGAGGGGAGTATTTCCAACAAATAAATGGTTTACCTATAAGGCCCCTTTATCCCCTTTATTAGCTAATATTTTTGTGGAGAATATTGAAACAATTGCGTTAGATTAATATTTTTTAAAACATATTTTCTGGGGCCGGTATACGGATGACATTATTTCAGTATGGGATTATGGGGAGGAGGAATTAAAAGATTTTTGGAACATCTTATTGTTAGGGAGGGATTTAAAGTTTACTGTTGAATTGGAAGAGAATGGGAAACTTCCTTTTCTTGATGTTCTTCTTTGAAAATCAAAATAGTCTGGATTTAAAAATTTACAGAAGATTTTTGTCTTATAGTTCTGGTCACGCTCACCAAGTAAAAATTGGTTTGATCATTTCTTTAACTGACCGGATCTTTAGTATTTGCTCTCGAAAATTTTTGAGGAGGAGTTGTCTTTTCTTAGGAAAATACTAATAAGCAACATGTATCCAGAGTGGTTAATTAACCAGACTTTTTCAAGACGAAGAAAAAGGTTTCTAGAGATTTCTAAGGAAGTCTTGGAGACAACTCGGGAGAAGGATGTTTTTTGTTCCTTACCATATGTACCCGGGCTAACTGAAAAACTTAAAAAGAATTTACAAAGCAATGGTCTAAGGGTAGCTTTAAAGAGTAATAATACTTTGGGTAGTTTTCTAAATTCTGGGAAGGATCTAACTTCATTGGGGCAACACAATGGGGTTTATCAGATCCCATGTACTTGCGGAAGCTCATATGTGGGACGTACTAACCAGAGCTTGAAAATGAGATTATTACAAAATAAAAATTCTATTTCTTCGGCTTTAAAGCAAGATTCTAAGTCTGAAGATTTTACTTCAGCCCTTCCAGAACATATTTTCAATTTTCCAGACCATTTTATTTTGTTCGAGAATGTCTCTTTGATTTCTAGGGATCGGGGTTTAAAGCAAAATTTTCATGAAACTCTTGAAATAAAGAAAATCTTATTCAAGAATATTGCTTTGAATCGAGATATAGGTGAATTTCGGCTGAACTCTATCTATGATAATTTATTAAAATCTGACAGAGTAAAGTTCAATTCACCCAATGTAGTTGACTTTTGTCCAAATGTTATATCATTGAACGCTAATGAACCGAATCCAAGAAGGTCAAAGAGGCTAGCTTCCTCTTTTGCTTTGAAAAGAATTGGAGATTTAAACAATATGTAGTTTTATTTGATTTCGTATATAAACTTTTGTTTTAAATTGTTTTAGTTTAGTTTTACTACTGATGACGGTCACTGTATATGTGACCGAAATATCTGGTATTTTTTGTGAATTTTCTATACACTGTCTATTAAAAAGGATTTTATCCCTATTTTGAACTTTTATTTATCGTTGTAAAAACTACTTATTTTTGTTCAGTGTATAAGTTTTCTTGTCTTTTTTCTTTTTTTTTCCTTATGTACTCTGTCATTTAGGGGATCTGTGCCCTTTTTTGTTTTGACAGGTTATAAATAAATAGAATTGAATTGATTCTAATACCACAGACTCGAGCATTAACTAGCTATCCAAGTATAATTTAATTAATTAAAAATATCCAGTAGCCCTAGGTTTAAAATATTTTTTTTCCCACTGACGACGCTGGGAAAATAGAAACGACCTCCTTGGAACGACAGGCACACACAACATGTTAGATTAATCAAATCTGAAGAGAACCACTAGGAACGTTTTATATCACAACAGAAATTACAACGTTTTCTCCTCTTTTAGCGAATTAATAATAAAATCAAGTTGTCACCGAATTCTGAGTACCGATTCAAACTTAATTTGCTTCCGCTAAGAACACTACCAATTGATTGATTGTTTCCTTAGGAACTCTGAGTAAAGAAGTTTATAATTAGAATTCAACACGTTCAGTAGGGGCGTTTAGAGGGAGAGGCTTACCCAGAGTGTGCTCAAGGCAACAACCAAACTTAATTTCTAGCCCAAGAAAAAGGGCAATCTTACAAGGTGTTACCGAAAAAAATAATTTCCATATCAGGTCAAGGGTCAATGACAACCTGTTCAAAACCATAAAGGAAACAAAAGATTGTATAAACTAAATCTGCAGGGCCAAAATTATGCTATAAAATGTTAATCATAATAAAGACAGGTTAGCCCTTGTTTTCAGAGAAACAAGAGCAAATTACTATCAAAATTAGTTTTATAAATACGATTTACCCCACAGCAAACAGGAAATAATAAATAACAAAATAAATATAGTTAAAATAAGAAACATTCCATATCATATTCCAATTCCGAAAGGGGTAAAGATATCTAATGTAAAAGTGATGGCAAAATAGCTGTTTTCAGTTTTAAAAATGGTTTTTAAACTGCTTCTGTGTTAAATTTAGCTATTTAAAAAGTTTTAAACTCTCTTATAAAATTTTTTCTTCGAATTAGTATGCTCTTTGAGTGGTAGCTCAACGGAGCCCAAAAAGCAGCCTTAACTCATTATTTATGTGAGGCTATTCCTGATAGCCAATTGGTAGCAGCTATTTTATTTAAACAAAAAAGCTTTTGACACAGTTTGATCATGGTATCTATACATAAGAAAATCAAATGTTTGTGTGGCTGCCTGTCTGTAGGTCTTGCATGCATTACTAAATTGTTCATCCGACCGCTAAAAAGCTTTATTGATTAAGCTTTTGTGAGAGATTTAGCTACAAAATTCCCAAACCTCCTTCTGTTAGTTAATTATAAATTCTGTCATCCAACAAACTTCCACAATTATAACATTTCTTTTTAGAGAAATCTCTGAATTTGGTATTCAGTAGCATTTTTCAAAAATAAAAATACTACCGTTGTTTTAAACGTGGGGAAAATTTTCAGCAGCGGAGGGGGAGTAATTCTCTGGGGGAGAGGATCCTTTTCCGACTCTTTGCATATATAATTGCAGTGCTGTCTTTTCATACTACAGTATTTTCAAAGATGTTTGATTCATAAATCAAGCCCGATTTATGCCAACAATATCTACTATGCTTCAAACTTTAAATTTTATTTTTTAAAGTTTCTGAACTGTTAAAATGTATCCCGTGTTAAATATATACAAATATTTTTGCAATTACCAGTTTTTTGCTCTTCACTCAATTTTACGTCTTTTCATACTGAATCTATTCAAAAATATATGATTAATACAGCAAGTCCGATTTCTAACAACGATTTCTGCCAAGTCCTACTGTGTCTGTTCAAAGATATTTGATTATTAAAGGAAACACAATTTCTAGCAACGATTTCTAATAAGCTTCAAACGTTTGGTTTTCTTTTTTAAGGTTTTTGAATTGTTATAATCCCTTGTTAAAATATATACAATATTTTTGCAGTTACCAGTTTTTACTCTTTTCGTATTTAATGTCTTTTCATACTGCTGTCTGTTCAAAGATATTTGATTATTAAAGCTAGTCTGATTTCTAATAACGATTAAATAAAAAAAAAAACAAGTTTTTTTTTTAACTGGAAGTAAGGAACAACGTTAAAACTTAAAACGAACAGAAATTATTCCGTATATGAAGGGGGCTGTCCCTTCCTCAACGCCTCGCTCTTTACGCTAAAGTTTTTCATTGTTTAAAAAAAAATAGACTTGTGAGAAAGTCAAACTTTAGCGTAAAGAGCGAGGCGTTGAGGAGGGGACAGCCCCCTTCATCTACGGAATAATTTCTGTTCGTTTTAAGTTTTAACGTCGTTCCTTACTTTCAGTTAAAAAAACTTGTTTTTTTTTTATTTGATATTCGAACGTTTTTGAATTAATGCAGTTTTTGATTTTGGCTCACCGTATATGAATAATTAAAACAAAATTTGCATATTAATTGTACTTTTATTTGGTTAAATGGCTATCTCGAAACTTGTTTAATTTTATTTACGAACGTTTTTATTAGTAATAAATATACGTAATTTACGTATTAACTTACGTTACGAACTTCTATATTCATAAATTTTTAACACGTATATTAGGGGGTTTCGCCCCCTAATCAGTACCCTGCTCTTTAAGATAAAGTTCGAATTTTTTTTCCAATTCTGTAAAAATGACCCCTTAATCACAATCAGTTGATCAGTTGAAAAATTTCTTGTTGTTTTTTTATTTAATTTCTGATCTTTTTCTTTAATAATGCTGGAAAATCCGGCGCCCCCTTCATAGCAATGTCCCTTCCTCCATGAAAACTTCCTTCATGGAAAGATCCTCCCATATAGCCCCCGACCG
Organism: Artemia sinica; assembly: GCA_027921565.1. Classification (NCBI taxonomy): domain Eukaryota; kingdom Metazoa; phylum Arthropoda; class Branchiopoda; order Anostraca; family Artemiidae; genus Artemia; species Artemia sinica. The sequence continues at coordinate 11,478,634 of CM051258.1, forward strand.
ACCCCTTCCCCCACCTGCCAGAAAAAATCCCCCCTGAAAACGTCTGTAGACTTCCCAGTAACCAATACTATATGTTAACATTGAGTAAAGCTCATAACTTTCAGCCCTCCCCCCGGGGACTTTGGGGGATTAAGTCATCCTAAAAGACATTTTTATCATATTTTCGACCATGGTGAACAAAATGACTATCTCAAAATTTTGATCGGGTGACTTTGGGAAAAAAATGAGCGTGGGAGGGGGCCTAGTTACTCTCCATTTTTTGGGTCACTTAAAAAGGGCACTAGAACTTTGAATTTCTGTTCCAATGAGCCCTCCCACAATATTCTAGGACCATTGGGTCAATACGATCACCCCTGGGGAAAAAAATAAAATAAACAAGCATCCGTGATCTTTCTTCTGGCAAAAAATGGAAAATTTCACATTTTTGTAGATAGGAGCTTGAAACCTCTACAGTAAGGTTCTCTGATACGCTGAATATGATGGTGTGATTTTCATTAAGGTTATATAACTTTTAGGGGTTATTTCCCCCTTTTTCAAAATCAGCTAAATTTTTTCAGGCGCGTAACTTTTGATAGGTAAGATTAAACTTGATGAAACTTATATATTTGAAATCAAAATTAAAATTTGATTCTTTTGATGTATCTATTGGTATCAAAATTCCGTTTTTTAGAGTTTCGGTTACCATTGAGCCGGGTCGCTCCTTACTTACAGTTCGTAACCACGAACTGTTTGATATGTACTAAACTTGAAAATTTTAAATTATTGTAATCCCTTGTCAAAATAGAGAGTCATCATCTGTAATAATTGCAAATTTTCGTTTTTTGGGTCCTCCTATTGACATTATATAACTGGTTGCGTTCAAATAGGTGTTCTATTTTCTGCAATGTCTTTTCAAGATATTAATTAAAAAAAAAATCCACAAAATAAATTTTTCAAAGAAAAGTAAAGAACTCCATTAAACAAAAAAATGAGCAACAATAAGATCAAATAATCTACCAAGCGTGAAACTACCACAAATCAGCATCGATAAATAAATGAAACCCAAAACGAGCAGAAATTACAATAAATAACCGAGTCAAACTGAAAACGAGCAGAAATTAACATAAGTTGGGATCAAAACCCCTATGCCTTCCAAATGCCAGAACATAATATACACTTTACTGAAAAAATATAAATATTTTTACTTTTATAACTTTAATAAATCAAATAATATTAAGATTTTGATTACTAAATATCAGTAAATGTATATTAAACTGACAATGCACATTCATTTGTATTTTTTTTCAGTAAAGTACAAATTATGTTCTGGTCTTGGGAAGGCATAGGGGTTTTGAGCCCAACTTATGTTAATTTCTGCTCGTTTTGAGTTTGACTCGGTTATTTATTGTAATTTCTGATCGTTTTGGGTTTCATTTATTTATCGATGCTGATGTGTGATAGTTTCACGCTTGGTAGATTATTTGATTTTATTTTTGCTCTTTTTTTTCACTGGAGTTCTTTACTTTTCTTTGAAAAACTTATTTTGTGGAAAAAGATTTTAATTAATTTCTGTTCGCATTATATTGACATAGTCTTTTCAGAGAAAAAGAAAATCATACTTTAAATCTTTTTGTTTTTTGAGAATTTATAGTTTGGCCTGCTATCTGTATGCTGGAGAAAAATTTTCAGCAATTTTTAACAACATACACCCTCTTAAGAATCTGGACACAAATAGTAGTGTTTAATTTAGTTTCATACCTCCTCTAGTTGACCTGAAATGGAAAACTTGATACCATTCGCAAAACAATCTGTTTACTTTCTTTGATAGCTTGGATACACTTAAGCAATTTTGATTTGGTTAAATTTTAAGAGAACAAGCAGCTCCAAAAGTTTGAACATTATACCCTCAGTCGTTCTTGGGATACTGCTGAGATGCCTTGTTGGGAATTAGCATTAACACAGGGCATTTTGTTTTAATCTTATGGCAACATTTAGTTTTTAACAATGAAGTCAAATGGGAGGGTGGGCGTGGGAGGGGGATTAGTTTCCCTCCAATAACTTTCGACTATTTAAAAGGGCATCAACCCTTTCTATTTTCAATCGAATGAGCCCTTTTTGAAGCTCCTACGACAACCCCTTTGATACAAAGTGCCCTGGTCTAAACAACAACAACCACAACAAAAAAATAATACATTATATCCACATCGATCTTTACTATAAAAATGTCAAGCCTTCCAATTACTTTCGACTATTAAAAAGGGCACTAGGCCTTTCGAATTCCAATCAAATGAGTCTTTTTCGAGTTTCTACAACAACACTTCCTATAAACACCTTATATGGCCCCAGGGCATAAATTACAATACCCTAAGGGCTGTGAGGGTGGTTGTCATCCTCTAAGACCTAATTTCCAGAACTTTCAACTACGTTACACAGAATGGCTATCTCAAAATTTTGATTGGATGTGTCTGGGAAAATGTGGGCGTGAGAGGGGCGTTAGTCTTTCTCCAATCGCTTTCAACTATTAAAAAAGGCACTAACCCTTTCAATTTCCAATCAAATGAGCCCTTTTGAAGTTCCTACGACAAAGCTTTCAATAAAAACCTTATATGCCCCCAGGGGATAACTTACAACCCTCGCCCTGAGGGCTGGGTGGGGGGGGGGGTTGTCATCCTCAAAGACCAAATTTATAGAAATTTCTACTACGTTGAACAAAATGGCTATCTGAAAATTTTAATTGGATGTGTTTGGGGGAACACTGGGCGTGAGAGAGGGGTTACTTACCGTCCAATCACTGTCAACTATTAAAAAGGGCACTATCCCTCTGAATTTCCAATTGAATGAGCCCCTTTTGAAATTTTACGACAACTCTATCATTAAAAACCTTATATACCCCTGGGGATAACTTACAACCTTTGCCCTGGGGACTCTTGGGGGTTTGTCATCCTTAAATACATAATTTTCAGAACTTTCAACTACGTTGAACAAAATGGCTATCTCTAAGCTTTGATTGAATGTGTTTGGGGAAATGGAGAGCGTGAGAGGGGGTTAATTACTTTCCACTCACTTTTGACTATTAAAAAGGGCAATTTCAATTTCCAATCAAATCAGCACCTTTTGAAATTTCTACAACAATTTTCTATATAAACATTATATGCCCCCAGGGCACAACTTATAACCCTTGCCCTGAAGACTATGGAGAGAGTTTCCTGCTCAAAGGTATAATTTCCTGAACTTTAAACTTCGTGGAACAAAATATCTATCAAGAAATATTGATCGGATATGTTTGGGGAAATGGTGGGCATGGAAGGGGTGTTTATTGCCTTCCAATCACTTTCGACTATTAAAAAGGGCACTAGCCATTTCAATTTCCAATCGAATGAGTCATTTTTGAAGTTTCGATGACGCGTTCAGTGAAAGCCTTTTATGCCCCCAGGGCATAACTTACAACCCTTGCCCTGAGGGCTGTGGGGGAGTGTCCTCCTCAAAAACTTAATTTCTATCTGGAAATCCAAAACACTGAATAAAATGGCTATCTAAAAATTTTGATTGGAAGAGTTTGGGGAAAAGGTGGGCGAGAGAGGGGGGCTAGTTGCCCTCAAATCACATTCGACTATTAAAAAGGGCAGTGGACCTTGGAATTTCCAATCGAATGAGCCCTTTTTCAAGTTTCTACGACAAATATTTCAATAAAAAGTTATATGCCCCCAGTGCATAACTTATAACCCTTGCTCTGAAGACTCTGGGGGGTGCCCTAATTTCGATTAGGGCACAAGCCATTTCAATTTCTAATCAAATGAGCCCTTTTTGAAGTTTCTACGAAAACACATTCTATAAAAAATTTATATGCCCCCAGGGCATAACTTACAACCCTTGTCCTGAGGGCTGTGAGGAGGTTGTCATCCTCAAAGACCTAACTTCCAGAACTTAAAACTACGTTGAACAAAATGGATATCTCAAAATTTTGATTGGATGTGTTTGGGGGAATGATGGGTGTGGAGGGGCTAGTTGCCCTCCAATCACTTTCGACTATTAAAAAGGGTACTAGATCTTTGAATTTCTAATCGAATGAGCCTTTTTTGAAGTTTCTACGACAACGCCTTCTATAAAAACCTTATATGCCCCCAGGGCATAACTTAAAACCCTTGCCCTGAGGGTTGTGGGGGAGTGTCCTCCTCAAAAACATATTTTCTATCTGGAAATCCACAACGCTGAACAAAATGGCTATCTCAAAATTTTGATTGGATGTGTTTGGGGGAATGATGGGTGTAGGGGGGACTAGTTGTCCTCCAATCACTTTCGATTATTAAAAAGGGTACTAGCCCTTTGAATTTTCAATCGAATGAGCCTGTTTTGAAGTTTCTACGACAACGCCTTCTATAAAAACCTTATATGCCCCCAGGGCATAACTTAAAACCCTTGCCCTGAGGGTTGTGGGGGAGTGTCCTCCTCAAAAACATATTTTGTATCTGGAAATCAACTACGCTGAACAAAATGGCTATCTCAAAATTTTGATTGGATGTGTTTGGGGGAATGATGGGCGTGGGGAGGGGGGCTAGTTGCCCTCCAATCACTTTCGACTATTAAAAAGGGCACTATCCACTCCCATTTCCAATCGAATGAGCCCTTTTTGAAGTTTCTACGACAACTCCTTCGATACGAAGTGTCCGGGCATGGTTAAACCAAAAACACATTGTGCCCACATCGTTCAATACTTAGGCAGCGCTAGCGCGCTGCCTATGATTTGATTATTAAACGAAGTCCAATTTCTAACAACAATTTTTACTAAGCTTTAAACTTTTGGTTTTCTTTTTTATGGTTTTTTCAATTGTTGTAATCCCTTGTTAAAATACATACCACAAATATTTTGGTAATTACCAGTTTTTTGTTCTTTGCGCAATTTAATGTCTTTTCATACTACTGTCCTTTCAAAAATATTTGATTGTTCAAGCTAGTCTCATTTTAACAACGATATCTACTAAGCTTGAAACTTTTGGTTTTTTAAGGTTTTCGAATTGTTGGCTTATCTAGATCTTTTTTTAGGCCAAAATATCCCAGGATGCCAATTTTCCCGATAAAATATGTAGCCGTTTTAGAGAAAAATGC